>CM053589.1:206081098-206095096 GCA_028646515.1 Pseudochirops corinnae
GGCTTTACATTTGGGCATCTCTTGTTTCTTTTCAGTCACTGCAATTCTGCTTTGTTCATATAGCACAGCACCTTCTTTGACCTAGGCACGCCATGCCAGGGGGTCCTTTGCCAACTTCTCCCATGCCACACAATCAATTCTAGAGTTCCTCAGAGAGACCTTGGGAGTATCCTTGTTATCACTTCTTCTGATGACTGTGTGAGCACTTGCCTTGAGTGAGTTCTCCAAAAAATAGTCTTTTAGGCAAGCATAAGTTTGGTGTTTGAAAATCATGACCAGTCTATCAGAGCTGTGCTCTCTAAAGTAGAGTTTGAATGCTTGGCAGTTCAACTCAAGAAAGGACCTCAGTGTCCAGTACCTTATCTTGCCAGGTGATCTTCAGAATCTTCTAAAAACAATTCTGATGGAAGCAATTCAGTTTCCTGTCATAGTGCTGGTAGTTTTCGCAGGCACACAACAATGAGGTCAGTATGATGGGTCATAAATCTTCAGTATGGTACCCAGTCTATTACAGTTTCTCTCTCATATTTTCCTTCAGAAACACCCAAATACTGAGTTATCTCTGGCAATGCATTCACAGACCTCATTTAAGTGGACATCCCTGAAAATATATTGCCATGGTAAGTGAACTTATCCATAGTATTGACAATCTCTCCATTTTCTGTAACCAATGGTTGCATGTATGGATGGTGTGGTGGTTGCTGGTGGAGAATCTGTATTTTCTTGATGTTAATTATTAGACCAAAATTAACATAAGTAGCAGAGAATTGATCCATAGTTCCTTGTGTCTGAACTTCAGAGGCTACATCAAGTGCACAATTACCTTCAAACAAAAAACCATGCACCAACTCTCCTTCCACGTTAGTAATGGCTTGTCACCTTTTCAAGTTAAATGATTTTACAGCATTGAGATAGCTGACATTGATGCCAAAAACCAGCACAGGAGTAAGCACACAATTCTCCTTCCCTCTACTGGTGACTGAGAAAGCATGCAAACATCATCCATTATCCAGAACCTAGGCAAACATGATGTCATGAAATTGATGTACAATACTGATGAACTTTTCCAGGAAACCGGGTTTTGCCACAATGTTCCACAAGCCCTCAAGACTGACAGTATAGAAAGCCTTGGTCAGATCAATGGGCACTGTATACGGACTACAGAACTGTTTTGTTCCTGGCATTTATTTCGGAGTTCTCAGTCAACAAATACCTTATTGATCATCACTTGGGCCTTTCTGAAGCCAAACTGGCTCAGTTATATAATCACCTTCTGATGATTGTATCAGATTGTAAAGGAGGATTCTGACTAGAATCTTTCTGCCAATGAGAAAGAGAGAGACACTCCCCACTCCTGTTATTGTCATAGGACAATCTTTTTTTTTTTTTTACCTTTATGGAGATGGACAGTGGAATCATTCTTGAACTATTGGGTGATAAGTCCCTCTTTCCATATAACCCAGAACATTTCAGTCAGCTTTTGTCTGAACAGCAAACCTCCTTCCTGGAAATATCTCAGCTGGAATAGATTCAATATCAGACACTTTGCCATATGAGAGAAGTTAACGACATTCCAAACCTCTTCTTTAGTTGGAATTTGGGCTAGAATGGGATTGACTTTAACCCAAGATATATAGTCAATAGCTTCAGGACTGATTGAGTATGATCTGTTGAGAGCACTATGGACACATTCAGCCCATCTCTCTAGGATCATCACCTTATCATTAATCAATGTGACTTTATCAGCACTGAATACCTGAGATGAACCATAGGGTTTTGTCCCATAAACAACCTTCTTGGCATCACAAAAGTGCTTTGGATTGTTACTATTAGCATAAAACCAATATTCATCTGCTTTCCTACTTCAAGCCAAGAATCCTGCATCTAAGATTCACTTGCCCTCTACTTGTGATGAAGCTAAATACTGTCTTCTTAGAGACAGATTAACTAGCTTGCTGGTAAACTCTATTGAGTTCTTGTTTTTCATTTAGTAACTTCTGAATTTTCCCATCATGTTCATCAAACCAATCTTGATGGTTTTGAGTATTCTAGCCTAGATGAGTATATGCAGGGAGGTATCCAAATCTCTGAAAGCTGCCCACTCCTTTTCTGTTCCACTGTGACCAACCTTGTGTTGGCTTAGCTTTCCCTCCAAGTTAGCAATGAACTGTTTGCACTCAGAGAATCACTTAGTTCTGTTGACACTAGGTCTTCTAGTAGTTGTCTTGCCTTGGAACTACCACTCTTCTTGAATGTGTATATTTAGCTTGGAAAGCATGGCTATGATCAGTCCAGCACTCTGTGCCACACACTACCTTCATCACTCTCACACAATGTCTGTCTCTTCTCCTTACAATGACATAGTCTGCTAAATGCCATTGTTTGCTATGAGGGTACATCCATGAAGTTCTTTTGAATTTAGTTAAATGTAAGACAATGTTGGTGATGAGGAAGTCATGAGATGCATAAGTCTTCAGCAGTAAGTAACCATTGCTCTTGCTGTTTCCAATTCTATTTCTCTCAAGGACTCCCTGTTATGAATTGTAGTCTGTGCCTAGTCTTGTGTTAAATTTGCCAAGAATTATAAGCTTGTTCTCTTTCAGTACCTTGCGGATGAGATTCTCCAGATCTTCAGAACATTTTTATTTGCCCTCATCATGATTTGTCCTGGTGGGAATACATGCACTGGTGATGGTGGCATGGTGTTTTCCTCTATGTGCTGATCACATTGTCATGGGTCTGTTGTTTATTCCTTTAAGTAAGCACACAAGCTTGTTGGCTAGATTAGTTTTGTTTGCAAAACCTACTCCAACTTCATGATGTTCCCTTTCACCATAGCCACTCTGGAAAGGTGTGTATCCCACTCTCACTTCAGTAAGCTGGCCTTCATTTGACGTCTTTTTGTCACTCAGGGCTACTATTTGGATGCAAAGCCTGCTCAGTTTTCTCATATGAACTGTTCATCTTTCAGTTCTAGTGGATTTAATGTTGTTCATAAGTGTGCCCACATTCCATGTATCAATAGTGACTGAAATCATCCTCTCAAAAGCTTTTTTTTTTTCACACTTTTTTTGTGTGTTTTGACTATAGGATGGGATCCCTGCCTCTTATGATAATAATAGATGAGGGCTGATAGAAAAAGACAATTTTTAGGGCACCTTTTCTGGCACCTTCCTTACACCAGGTAGCAAGAAGTGTCATCCTTAAAAAGACTTCTCAGACAACCAAGGAGACAAAGCCCACTCCTGCTTCCAGTGAGAAGATGACCCTATGGTCTGGAACACCTCTGTGCAGGGTTGTGACTAAAGCACCTGCTACATTGTCACTTGCCCATCACCACAGGACTTTGAGATAGGTAACAATGTTACAGTGGTATGGATGATATCTCTTGATTCACACACAAATTGGATGTAAGTAAGGTGGATGTATGGGAAGTCAGCCTCACCCTCTCTTCCGGAGTAACCAAAGTCCAGTGGCAAGACAAAGCAGAGATTACTGGTGATGGCTGGGGCTGCAATGGATGACCTTGGTGTCTTCAATATCTGACCAAGCTCTAACACAGCACCTATTTCATTCACCTTGGAACCAATTGTTCTCTTCTGCCCATTCTGCCAGAGGAAGTCTTCACAGGCTTGGGGTAGAGCCCTCCCTCCCCCCCAATTCACTGCTGGCTTTGAGAGCCCTCAAATACCCTCAACCTGGTCTAGCCCATCCACCACAATGGTCTCCTGGGGAATGGTCATTCTCCCTGCTGTAAGAGTTGGCTGAATCAGGCAAGTACCAAAGGTGGAACATAGCCCTGAAAAGGGCTCAGCAGCTCTCAACCCAGAGGTCTTAGTCATTACTGAGCACGCTCTGCACTCCATACCTGTATACATATTGCATGCATGTATATACATTCCAAGCATGTGCATATTCATGTAAGCATATACGCATATATCTGCATGTGCATATGTATGCAAACACATGTGGATTTATCTGTGGACAACTTGTTTTCCTCAATGAAATACCATCTCCCTGAAAATATGACTTCTATTTTTGCCTCCATTTCCTCGCCTCCCAGCACAGAGCCCAGCCCACTGTAAATGATTAATAAATTCTTTTTCTTTCACAGATTAATTGAGTGGGTACCCCTCACTGCAGGTCTTCAAAATCCTTCTAGAGATACTAAAAAAGGGATTCTTACCTAGATATGGGTAGGAATTGACGGCCCCTGGGGTGCCTTCAAGGTCTGATATTCTGTGATTATGTGAATTGGAGGTGGCAGACTCTGATTCTTTCTTCTGCCTCCCCTTGTTCCTTTCCTTGCAGAGGTCACTGATCCAGTGTCATTGCTCTATGTGCCTCTAAGCCAAAGGAAGCTGGCTATAAATGGGAAGGAACATTTGCAAAATGTCACATTCATCTAAAGTATGGTTTCTTTGTAAATGTCATCAAATTTTTGTAACTTGCTTTATTGGGTTTTGCACTTTTGCATGAAAATGTTGCCCAGGAGAAAATCTGCCCTTCTAAAGGGAGATGTTGAGACTGAAGAGGATCGAGGAAGACAAAGCATGATGCTCACACAATGATTTGGAAAAATGCCAGTGCTCAGTCAAGCAAGCCTTACCAGAGCCCTGGGCATGAGGATGCTTGCTCATGATTTATGCATGAGATTGACAAAATGGCCCCATGTTTACAGCTCAGAGTAAATGTAAGATTCGGAAATTAAGGAAGTTGATTAAGCCATTGGCCTCCTATGAAGTTCCTCTTACTATGCCATGAAAGTGACCCTGGGCTCTTTACAGCCCTTGCTCTTGTTTTCCCAGGGCCAGCCTTGCTGAGGTTAGCAGCTTCATTAACTGAGGACAGCTGCTCTGAGCTTTGGTCACAGCCAGCCCTGAGAGATTAGGGAGGTTTGGGTTCTGGGTAAGGTGAAGAAGCATGTCATACCAGAGTTTGGGAAAGTGAAGACATAAACTTCCCATAATGTCTGTCTACCACTCTGTGATCTAAGAGTGAGGGTCCTGTGAAGCCTACCTGAAGAGTGACAGCAAAGGGGTGGAGGGTAAGTAGAGGATACATGTGTGTGTGGGCATACCCACACACACGCACACCCACACACACATACACTTACACACATATACACACACACATATGCGCATGCACACACACACTCACAACCACTCACACCCACACATGCACACACACTCACACACACCCGATCACACTCACACACATGCACACACACACACACGCGCGTGCGCGCACACACACACACACACACACTTTCCTAACTCCCCCATCGTTTGCTCTAAGTAAATCTGTCCAGTTTATTATTTTTGGTTCCCTTAGTCTCCATTCTGATTAATTCCCTATGTCCCACCCCAGAGGCCAAGGTATCTGCTGGCATCCAGCTCTTCCTCCCTTAAAGGTGTAGGGAATAAGAAATTAATTTGTCCTGAGTTCATAAACACTCTCAGTCAATTGAAGAGTCAGCCAGCCTTTGTTCACCAAAGCTTAATAATGTCTGAGGAAGTGGAGGCGTCAGCAAATATGAATGATGGAGAATGGAACAAATTGCTAACACAAATCAGGAAGAGGAAGAGGAGGAGGAGGAAGAGGAGGGACATTTGGGCAAATGGGAGATAGAGGCCTGGGCCTGGAGTCAGGGAGACCTGGAGTCCACTGCAGCCTTGGACAGCTCCCAGCTCTGTGACCCTCAGAAAATCCCTTATCCCCTGTTGGTTCCATTTTCTCCACACTAAAATGAGGTCATAACTGCACCTACCTTGTAGCAACACTGTCGGGATCAGCTAAGGTAATATCACAGAAGAGCTCAGCCCATACCTGGCACAGAAGTGGGTGTAGAAGTTCTTGCTCCCTCCCATTCTTGCACTAAGAGCTTTGATGATCTTGCCCTTTGTCATTCCCTCTCAGGTCAGTATTTGTATCAAAGCAATTCTCCATAATGGTCAGGCTCCTAGATACCAGCAGATACATTGTATTATACAGACATGGATGTGCACAAACATGGTTGCTTATTCTACTTGGGCATTTTCTTTTATTTCTTATTTAACATTTTATTTTTCCCAATTACATATAAAATCAATTCAAAATTATTCTTTAATTTGAGTTTCAAATTCTCTCCCTCACCCCCATTGAGAAGGCAAACAATTTGACATAGGTTATACACGAGTAGTCATGTGAAATACATTTCCATGTAAGTCGTTCTGTGAAAGAAAACACAGACAAAAAAAAAAAAGAAAAAAAACAGTATCTTTGATCTGCATTCAGGCTCTCGCAATTCTTTCTGTGGTGATGGAGAGAAACTTTCATCATGAGTCCTCCAGAGTTGTCTTGGATCATTGTATTGTTGAGAATAGCTAAGTTATTCATAGGGGATCATCATACAGTATTGCTGTTACCTTGTACAATGTTCTCCTGGTTCAGTTCTTTTGACTTTGCATCAGCTCATGTAAGTCTTTCCATTTTTTTCTGAGAGTATCCCACTCATCATTTCTTTTTTTTTTTTTTTTTTTTTTTGCTTTTTTTGGAGAGGGGAAGATAGGGCAGTTGGGGTTAAGTGACTTGCTCAAGGTCAAATGGGTAGTTTTGTGTTAAGTGTCTGAGGCCAGATTTGAACTAGGGTTCTCCTGACTCCAGGGCCGGCACTCTATTCACTGCACCACCTAACTGCCCCCCACTCATCATTTCTTAAAGCACAATACTATTGCATCACAATCACATAAAACAACTTCCTCAGTCATTCCCCAACTGATAGGCATCCCCTCAATTTCCAATTCTTTGTCACCAGTAAAAAAGCTATTATAAATATTTATACACATAGGTCCTTTTTTAAAAATCTCTTTGGGATACAGACCTAGCAGTGGTATTACTTGGTCAAAAGGTATTCATGTCTTTATAGCCCTTTGGACATAGTTCAAATTTGCTCTTGGTCATGGTTGAATCAGTGTCTAACCTCACCAATAATACATTAGTGTTTAATTTCTCCACATTTCCTCTAACATTTGTCATTTTCCTTTTCTGTTATATTAATCAATCTGACAGGTGTGAGGTGGTACCTCAGAGTTGTTTCCATTGGTGTTTCTCTCATCAATAGTGATTAGAACATATTTTTCATGTGATTATAAATAGCTTTGATTACTTTGAAAACCACCTGTTGATGTACTTTGACTACTTATCAACTGAGGAATAGCTCTTACTTCTATAAATTTCATTCAGTTTTCTATATGTTTGAGAAAAGAAGTCTTTATCAGAGAAATTCACTGTAAATTTTTCTTTACTATTTATTTCCTTTCATCCTACTTTCCCCTTGTATACTTCTCTGTCTCTCTCTGTCTGTCTCTCTCCTCTTTTACCCTCTCCATTCTCAAAAGTATTTTCCTTTTGACTTTTATATCTGGCCCCCATCTGCCCTCCCTTCTATCAGCTCCCCCCATTCTCTTATCCCTTTCTGTTCTTAATTTTCTGTATGGTAAGAATTGACTGTGTATATTATTCCTTCTTTGAGCCAATTCCAATGAGAATAAGGGTCATGTGCTTCCCTCTCTGCTTCCCCACTCCCTGCCCATAAAGTCTCTTTCAGGTATCTTTTATGTCAGATAATATATCCCATTTGACCTTTACCTTTCCCCTTCTCCCAGTGTATTCTTCTTTCTCATCCCTTAATTTTAATTTTTTAAATAATCATACCATTCCATTCAACTCATACCTCCACATTCTGTCCATGTATACTCCTTCTAACTGTTCTAATAATGAGAAAGTTTTTAGGAGTTATGAATATCATTTTCCCATGTAGGAATATAAACAGTTTAACCTTATAAAATGCCCTGTGACTTCTCTTTTCTCTTTACCTTTTAATGCTTCTTTTACATCTTGTATCTGAAATTCAAATTTTCTATTCAGTTCTAATCTTACCATCAGGAATGCTTGAAAATCTTTTCACTGAATGCATTCCTCCCCTGAAGCACTATACTCAGTTTTTCTTGGTAGGTGATTCTTGGTTGTAATCCTAGCTTCTTTGACATTCAAAATATGATATTCCAAGTCCACTAAGCCTTTAATCTAGAAGTTCCCAAAATCTTGTATTATCCTGACCATGCCTCCATGATACTTAAATTGTTTCTTTTTTGGAATATTTTCTCCTTGATCTGGGACGTCTGGAATTTGGCTATAATATTTCTGGAAGTTTTAATTTTGAAAACTCTTTGAAGAGGTGATGAGTGGGTTCTTTGAATTTCTATTTTATCCTCTGGTTCTTGAATATAAGGGCATTTTTCTCTTATGCTTTATTGAAAGATGATACATAGGGCAATATTTCTACTAGATCTGTATCCCAAAAGACAGAAATAAAAACAAAAAGCAAAAATATCTATGTGTACAAAAATAGTTATAGCAGTTCTTATATGGGGGTAAAGAATTGGAAGTTGAGGGGATGCTCATCAATTGGGGAATGGCTGAACAAGTTTTGGTACGTGATTATGATGGAATACTATTGTGCTACAAGAAATAATGAACAGGATGCTCTCAAGAAGAAAATAAAGGAAAGACTCACATGAGCTGAGGCAAAGTGAATTATACTGTGTACAAAGTAACAGCAATATTGTAACATGATGAGCTAGCTGTGAATGACTTAGCTATTCTCAGCAATACAATGATCCAAGATAACGTAAAGACTTATGGTGGAAAATGCTATTCATCCCCAGAGAAAGAACTGTGGTGTCTGAATACAGCTTGCAACATATTTTTTAAACTTAATTTCTTGAGTTTTTTTCTTATTTATTTTTTCTATCACAACATGATTAATATGGATATATGTTTTGCATGACTACACATGTATAACCTATATGAAAATGTTTGCCTTCTCAATGGGGGTGGGAGGTGGGGAGAGAGAAAGTGAGGGAATTTGGAATTCAAAATTTTAAAAATGAATGTTAAAAATTATTTTTACATGTAAATGGGGAAAACATAATTCTAAATAAAAGCTAAAAATTATGTCTAGGCTCTTTTTTTTTAATCATTATTTTCAGATAGTCCAATAATTCTCAAATCATCTCTCTTGGATCTATTTTCTGGGTCAATTATTTTTATAAAATGAAACACTTTACATTTTCTTCTATTTTTTAAAATTCTTTTTAGTTGTTTGTCAATATCCCACAAAGTCATTATCTTCTACTTGCCCAGTTCTAACTTTTATGGAATTATTTTCTCCAGTAAATTTTTGCACCTCCTTTTCCATTTGCCCTATTCTATTTTAAAATTGATTTGTTTATTTACTTTTAGTTTACAAGATTCAGTTCCACAATCCCTTGAGTTTCAAATTTTCTCCTTTCCCTCTCCTCTCCCCTCCATGGCAGCATGCATGCAATCAAGTATAGGATCTGCAAATACTTTCACACTGGACATTAGTCTGGTTGTATAGAAGGGTTGTAACTAATGGAGTAAACAATGGGAAAAAAGAAAGAGAACCAAACATGAAAAAGAATGATAGCATGTGGATTTCTTCAGTCTCCCTTTAAACTCTGTTCTTTCTAGATCTTCCTCTGAATGTAGATGTCTTCTTCCATCCTGAGACTTGTAGAGCTGTCTTATAACTGTGCATTGCTGAGAAGAGTCCAGTTTATCAAACTGGTCATCACACATGTGGTGTGTCTGTGATTGTGTACAAATTTTTCCTGGTTCTGCTCTTCTCACTTAGCATCAGTTTGTATAAGCCTCTCCAGATGAATATGAAGACCATCTCCTCACCACTTCTTATGGCACAATAGTATTCCTTTACATTCATATACCACAACTTGTTTAGATACTTCCCAATTGATGGGCATCCCCTTAATTTCCAATTTTTTGCCATCACAAAGAGAGCCACAATAAATATTTTTGTACATATGGGTCTTCCTTACACTTCTATGATCTCTTTGGGATACAACCCCAGAAGTGGTATTACTGGGGCAAAGGATATGCAATTATTTATAGCCCTTTGGGCATAGTTCCAGATTGCTCTGCAGAATGGTTGTATCAGTTCACAGCTCCACCAACAATGCATTAGTGTTCCAACTTTTCCACATCCTCTACAGCATTTGTCATTTTCCTGTTTTGTCATCTTAGCCAATCTGACTGGTAAGATGTGGTACTTCAATGAATTCTTCTCTTCAGTGAATTTTTGTATAACTTTTTCCATCTGGACAATTCTGCTTTTCAATGTCTTCTCTTCATTAGATTTTTGTTGCTCTTTTATCATTTGGCCTATTCTGTTTTTAAGGTAATTTCTTCAGTATTTTTTGTGCCTCTTTTTCCCTACTATTGACTCTTTTTTTCATTATTTTCTTGTATTACTCTCCCCAATATTCTTCCACCAATTTTCCTGCTACCTCTCTTCTTTCCTTTTTTAAAATCCTTTCCATGGCCTGAAACCAATTCATATTTTTCCTTTGAGGCCTTGGATGCAGGGATTTTGACTTTACTGTCTTTTTCTTAATGTGCGTTTTGATTTTCTTCATCGCCATAGTAACTTTTTTATGGTCATAATTTTTTTTTCTGTTGTTTGCTCAATTTTGAGTTTATATCTTGGTTTTTAAGTCTATGCTAAAGTGACCCTCTGTTTCTGGAGTTGGAAAGGGGTCCTGTACAAAGCTTTAGGTTTTTTTTTTTGTTTTTTTGTTTTGTGTGTGTGTGTGTGTGTGTGTGTGTGTGTGTGTGTGTGTGTATAGCTGTTTGCAGAGGTAATTCTAGGGACCTTATAAGGGTTTGGCTTTTACAAGATGGTATGATCTAGGGAGAGGTGTGTTTACTACTTTCCTGTACTGTATACTGGTTTGTGAACTACCACATATACTCTTTTCAACCCTAGAACTGGGACCAGGGTCCCTGCTCCCCTGAGACCACAAGCTTTGCTGTGTGTCCTCTTCACACTGGAAATAAGACCCAGGAGTGCAACCCAGTTCAAATATAGGCAATGAAACAGTCCTGCCCCTGGTTCCAGCAAAAGGATTCCTGTAATTCTCCTAACCTGCTGTCTGATCGTCTTACCATCTGTGGGCTGAGAGTACTGGAAATCACCATTGTTACCACTGATTCAGTCACCTTAAGTCCTACTTCCACTTTGCTGGGGCCTGGTCTGTGTTGGTTCAGCCTATGCTGGACTTCTTTTACCTTGGTGCAACAAACATTTTTTGCCAACCCTCTAAGATGTCTTGGGTTGGAAAATTGTTTCAGTCTCTCTTCTTGTGGGTTCTGCTGCTCTAGAATTTGTCTAGGTCTTTATTTACAGGTATTTGGAGGCTTTGAGGGGAGAGTGTGGCTGAGTCCCTTACTTTACTCCATCTTCATTCCATCTTTCTACAAGGACATTTTCTACTATGGATTGAGTAGGAATTTAAGTAAGGAGAAATGTGTTGTGATCTTCCCTCAGGCATTGGCTAGCTCTGTGATCCTGGGCACACAACTCAATCTTCCAAGCCTCCTTACCTTTCCCCTTCCTTCTAGGTCCTGGTCAGATCAAGTCTAGAGGATGGGAGATCATAGGGGAGTTCATCTATTGTAACTTGCAAATGGAGGGAGTTGGGATAAGGGATGAATTCCCTTTCAGGTGTAACACTGCCTGTGGTACATTCAAAGATCCTTCCCATCCTTCCAATTCCATGAATATCAGACTCATTCCAAAGCCCCTGCCTTCAAGGAAATTATACTCTATTGCGGTGGTGGGGGCAACATCAACACAGATAAATCAAAGGAACATATGGATGAGCTCCTTATTCAGCTAGTCCCAGGCAGCCTGATATTAGTAGTATCTGAGCAGCAGGGTAGAGAGTGTGAAAGAGGATGGTGAACAATGGGTTATCCATCACACAGAAGCTTTTTCTCTCAAAGACTTTTCTGATCAGAAATGTTCCCTTCTTTACCCCCTCCCTTTTCTCTTTAAACTCAGTGAGTGCTCAGAGTGATTATCCATCATGTTAATCACCAATGCCATATTCTTTGCCTCTGATTGAGAAGTTCAGAAACAAAGTGAAAAATTGCTTCCCTGATGGGAAACAGTTGAAGAGATAGGCCTCCCCTAAGCCTTCTCTGTGGCCCATGAATGGCTTGGATTACTGAAACTGCTATAACTTCTATGACACTTTGAAACTTTCTTAAAACAAAATCCATGTGTCCATATCTGGGACAGCCTTCCTGACCTATCAGAGAGGAGATCTGAAATAAAGAAGTGATTATCCACCATTGCCAGCAGTTGTACCCCACTTCATGAGCTCTCCAGTAGTATTGGAAGCTACCAGGTCCAGCTGCCAGAGACCATCTCAGCCTACTACCCAGCCCAAATGAACAAACATCCTCCTGGGATTTTGTGCCCTGACTGGGTTCCTACATTCAATTTGTTATTGAAGTTAAGATTTCAAAAGGCATTTTTATCAACAAAAGTTTTGGGGCTGTGTGGGGCTAAAAGTAAATGAGAAATATTTTCATTAAAATGAATCACAAAAATTGTTCTGCTTGTTCTGTTTATAACACTTGTCATTACTGTGGGCACTCCGTCCTAGCCCTGAGAGAGGGCCAGGAGTTGAAGGGAAGTATTGAAAATGGAAAAGGTGATATGTGGTGGGGAAGAGCAAGGAATAGGACAGAGATGAGGGGATTCTATACTGGAGTCATTTTGAGAATATTCTGAACCAAAGTCACCAATTTATTTAGAACTTTGGTTCAGGTACAGCGAGCAGTGAACTTTGGTGGAGAGAATTGTGTATGTTTGCATATGTATACATGCATGGGTGTGTGTGTGTGTGTGTGTGTGTGTGTATGTGTGCACACGCATGTTGAGGGGAATGAAGGAAAGGAAGAAGGTATTCTTTGGCATGTCACCTAGCGACCAGTGAAGGAAATAGCTATTGGGCAAATCTTGGTTCAATGACTAAAACCTCTGATACGGTCACTGACTTAGGAGGCCTACGAGTGGCACAAGATGGCGATGAAATGATATGCTCTACTTCTTCTCAAATAATAACAATGATGGTGATAACAACAGCCAATCACAAAGCACAGTTGGATTCCGTAGCACTCAGAAACCAAAAATAAATGAGAATAACACATTTGAAGCTTATTCAATAGCAGACTTCATATTCACTTCACTTTTAGAACTTAAAATAAAAATCAATAGCAACAGTTTGTGGCAGTTTTGAGATGAAGAAAGTAAAGCAATCTGTAGTCATATGAAAAAATGCTCTGAATCACTATCAATTAGAAAAATGCAAATTGAAACACCTCTGAGGCCCTACCTCACCCCAATCAGATTGGCTAATATGACAGAAAAAGAAAATGATAAATGCCAGAGAAGACAGGGGAAAATTGGAACATTAGTGAATTTTGGTGGAGTTGTGAACTGATCCAACCATTTTAGAGAGCAATTTGGAACTATGCCCAAAGGGCTATAAAATTGTGCATGCCCTTTGACGCAGAAATGCCACTGCTAGGTCTGCATCCCAAAGAGATCATAAAAAACGGAAAAAGGATGCATACGTACAAAAATATTTATAGCAGCTCTTTTTTTGTGGTGGCCAAGAACTGGAAATTGAGGCGATGCCCATCAATCGAGGAATGATTGAACAAGTTGTGGTATATGAATGTGATGGAATACTATTGTGCTATAAGAAATGATGAGCAGGCAAATTTCAGAAAAACACCTGGAAAGACTTCTATGGGCGGAGCCAAGATGGCGGCATAGCGGCAGCAATATATCGCAGCTCTCACATAGCCACCCCAAAATACCCATGGAATAGGACTCTCGACCAACCTAGAACTTCAAATCGCACACAAAGATACTTCCCACTAAAGTCAGCTTGGCTACGAGGAACCATATCAGCACTGCGAACCGAAACCAGCCTGGCCTGAAGCCACGGCTGTGCCCCGGGGGCGGCCGGGCGGGAGGTGCAGAGAAAGCTCTCAGGTGAACGTGGATTAGCCCCAGCTGCGAGGAGGGGGGATTGTGAAAGAGGGAGATAAGCGTCT
>CM053589.1:206095596-206130853 GCA_028646515.1 Pseudochirops corinnae
GTTCCATAATCAAATGTTATGAATATTTATCTATCTTTCTATCTATATATGCAATTATTATTATTATTATTGACTACACCCAACTGGAACTTGAGATACACAGGCACTGTGGTTGGGAGATCCATCCTGTCCTACCGAGAAGTGACATAGGAGAGAACAGACTGGGGGAGGGGGGACACACTGGGATGGCTGTTTTGGGGCGGTGGGTAGGGCAAAGAGGGGGAGAAAATATGTCACTCAAAATCTTGTGGAAATGAATGATGCAAACTATAATAAAATTAAAAAAAAAAAGACTTCTATGAACTGATGCTGAGTGAAATGAGTAGAACCAGGAGAACATTGTACATAGTAACAGCAACACTTTGTGATGATTAGTTACGTTAGACTTAGCTCTTCTCAGTAATACAATGATCCATAACAATTCCAAGAGACTCATGACAGATAATGCTATCCATCTCCGTAGAAACAACTGTGGATTCTGAATGCACATCAAAGCATGCTATTTTTACTTTTTTGTAGCCTTCCCCTTTTTTCTGTTTCTTCTTTCACAACATAAGCAATGTGGAAATATGTTTTGCACGATTGCACATGTATAACCCATATAGGATTGATTGCCATCTTGGGGAGCAGAGAGGAAAAGGACAAAGGAAGAAAAAGTTTGGAACTCAAAATCTTATAAAAATTAACATTAAAAACTATCTTTACATGTAATTAGAAAAAATACAATGCTGCTTACATGAAAAGGAAAGAATGCCTTTGATATTTCTAGTAGAATTAATTTGGAAACCTTAACTGCTAAAAATGTCACTAAATTAACAACAGTCATTTAGAGTCATTTTATGCCAGATACTTTGAGCCTTCCCACAGTGTGCAGCTTTTATTATTGTCAGCAGTGGAAGCCTCACTCTAGCCTCAATTGAGAAATTTCTCTTGGGAATTAAAATTAATTGTTATATAGTTTTCCCCAAATTAATTTGCCTCCAAAATGTCTACCTTTCACTCCTAATCATGCCTTCTGGAGCCAAGTCAAACAAGTCAAATGCTTATTTACCCTGCCATACCTTCAAATATTTGAAAACTATTGTCAATGTTACCTTTAAATCTACTACTTTCAACTGATCACAAACTGGATTAAACTCAAGATCTTTCCCCTAATCATGCTGTCTTTCTCCTTGTGTCTCTAATCTATGGTTCTGAGCATCAGACTCAATATTATGTAAATGACTCTGTGCACTAGTAGATAGTTGACTCCCTGGATAGAGCCCTGCGCCTGGAGTAAGTAGTAAGTTCAATTCTGAGGCAAACACTTACTAGACATGTGACCTTGGTCAAGTAACTTAACCTCTGTTTGCCTTAATCCACTGAGAGGGAAATGGTAAAGCAGTTCAGTATCTTTGCCAAGGAAACCCCATGGTCCATGGGGTCATGAAAAGTTGAACAAGACTGAATGCTTAAGCAACAGCAACCAAGTAGAGTAGAAAGCCATGAAACTACCCATATTCTAGTCCAGGATATATTATATTATATTTAAAATATATATATATTTTAAAGCAGATTTGGTTCATATTAGCTTCCTAAATTACCTTTTCCAATTATTGGGGAATTTGGGGGTTGTCATCCATACAAAGGAGAAGTGGTTGGTGCTGCACATAAGATTTTGTTGGTGAAGGGAACTCCAAGGTGAAGGAACCATCAGCCATTGCATCATAGTACCTTCTCTTCAATTTTGTAGTCATAGAGAGTTTCCTAATGTCCTTGGGTTGCCCTGAGTCCTTACCTGTTCAGGTTGACACAGCAAGTGTGTGAGAGTTGAACCCTGAACCTGGGCTCAAGGCTAGGTCTATATATTGCACAAAGCTAACTTTAACAATAAAATAAACCTCATTTTTTAAAGATGAACTACTGTCTATACATGCCTCTCATTAAAAAAAAAAAATTCTTTTTAATTTGTGGAATAAAACCAGTATTTCCATAACAGTACAATAAAAAAGATGATTGCTCATGAAACTGCAAATCCACTATGCATAACTTGCTATTCCTTTCAAATATACAACAAAATTATATGGCAAATTTATTTTATTCTTCTCTCCCCCCACCCCACCCTAGAGAGGGAAACCTTTAGACCCACATAGGTATAGATATCCCTTATTGTAAATTTGGGTATTTGTAATACACAAAATAACTTATTCACTCAAAGTGCTTTTTAAAACAGTATTGCTGTTACTGTATAAAAAGGTCTCTTGGTTCAGCTCATTTCACTTTTCATTATTTCATGCAAGTCTCTCCATGTTTTTCTAAAATCATTGAACTTATCATTTCTTATAGCATGCTTGTGGTTCATCACAATCATATACCACAATTTGATCAGCCATTCCTCAATTGATGGAAATCCAGTTTTTTGTCAGCATGAAAAAGCCTGCTATAAACATTTTAGAACATATAGGTTCTTTTCCTTTTTCCTTTTGATTACATTAAATTGAACAATTTTTGTACAAACAGTCAATGTAACCAAGGTTAAGAGGAAAGCAGAAAATTGGGAAAGAATTTTTACACTCAGTGTCTCTGATAAAGGTTTCATTTCTAAAATGTACAGAGAACTGAATCAGAACTGAGTCAAATATACACGAATACAAGTCATTCCCCAGTTGATAAATGGTCAAAGGATATGAACAGACAGTTTTCACAGGAAGAAATTAAAGCTATCTATGCTTGTGAAAAAATGTTCTAAATCACTAATGATTAGAGAAATGCAAATCAAAACAACTCTGAGGTACCATGTCACACCTATCAGATTGGCTAACATGACAAAACAGGAAAATGATAAATGCTGGATAAGATGTGAGAAAATTGGAACATTAATGTATTATTGGTGGTGTGAACTGGTCCAACCATTCTGGAAAACAATTTGGAACTATGTCCAAAGGGCTATAAAATTTGCATGCCGTTTGACCCAACAATATCACTTCTAGGGCTATATCCCAAACAGATCATATAAGTGGGAGGAGGACCTAAATGTACAAAAATATTTGTAGCAGCTCTTTTTATGTGGTAGCAAAGAATTGGAAATCAAGGGGATGCCCATTAATTGGGGAATGGCTAAATAAGTTGTGGTATTTTCATGAGATAATTTATCCTTAATATTTTCTACTAAGTTTTGTTTTTTAGAATCATCTCATAGACAATTCAGCTGCAACCTTTCTTTCAAACTACCTTAGTAATGAAAAATTTTAAGAATACTTTTACTACTAATAATAATCAATAATACTAATGGCATTTTCATCTATCATAAGTAAATAATTTGACCTTCTTCTGTGACTTATGATTAATCTTTAATGATTTACTTATATTTCTTCTGGATTTTTCATACAAAATTTTCTATTGAGTTCTGTGGGTTTTTTTTTTTTTTTGTTTTTTTGTTACAACTATGAATGTTTTAAGTTCATCAAATAGCCATTTTTTTCCCATTCAGGATTGTATATTCAGCTTTGCTAGATAGGTTATTCTTGGATGCAACCCCAGTTCCTTTGCTCTTTGAAATAATATTCTAAGACCTATACATCTTTCAGTGTAGAAGCCGTTATGTCTGATGAAATCCGTATTATTTTTCCACAGGCTTTAGAATTTTTTTTTTCTTCTTGTTTGCAAAATTTTCTCTTTAGCCTGGAGATTTTGAAACTTGGCTGTGGTATTCCTGTAAGTTTTCTTCTTAGGATCTATTTCGGGTGATAATAAATGAATTCTTTCTAATTCTACTTTACCTTCTCCATCCAGAATTCTGGGTAATTTTCCTCAATAATTCAATATTGTGTCTAGATTCTTTTTTTATTTTATCATAACTCTCGGGTAGTCTGACAATTCTTATATTATCTCTCATTGATCTGTTCTCCAGATAGGTTGTTTTTCAATAAGATGTTTCAGATTCTCCTTTATTTTTATAGTTTTAATATATTTTGGTGTTTTAGATGGTCATTTGATTCCACTTGAGCAATTCTAGTTTTCAAGGTGTTATTTTCTTCCTCAAAATTTTTTATCTCTTTTTCTAATTGGTTAACTTTTCATAATTTTCTTTCATTGTTTTAATTTTTTTTCTATTTTTTCCTTGCTTTTTCTTATTTGGTTTTGAAATTATTTTTTATTATCTTCGTTATGATTTTGCATCTCTTTTCCAATTTGTTGTGAACTTGTTTTCTTAATTTTCTTGGATTATTTTATTTTTTTCTAATTTTTCATCCCTCATTTTTCTAAGTAATCAAAATGATTTTTTGCAACTGAATAAAAGATGACATTTATCCACAGTAAATTTGATTTTGTTAGATTTAATCAAGAATTCTAGCTTATGGAAATATGTTTTGGAATCTTGACTGTTGATCAAGCTGCTAGCTGTGCCCCACACCTTCCAGCTTTGACTGATTTGTAATTTTAATTAGCACATGGTCCATACCTTTACTCAATACATGAATAGAAATGTTAAACAGTACATGACCAAGCACACTTGACGAAACTCTCAGTAGAGAATTTTCAGGGTTGGCATTAATCTGTGGATGACAGTCATTTTTATTCAGTCAGTAAATCACTTCCCAGTTTATCCAACTGTATCATTTGTTGAGAAACATTTATTTTCTATGACAATGGTGTGATACACACTGTCCAATGTTTCTCTAGCATCCGAGCAAATGGGATCCACAATATTTCCGTCTCTGACAATCCAGCAATCCTATTGAGAAAAAGAAATGTGGTCACATGGTATGTCCTATTCTTTATAAACACCCTTGTTGTATTCTTTTGAACACTGCTTCTATTTTGAATGTTCACTGTCTATCCCTTTAAAAATATGTTGTAGACTTATGTAAGAAATGGAAGTCAAATTAAATGAGTGAATTTAGTGATTCAGTTCATGTCTATATATTTTTTTTAATTTGGACTTATTTTCTTTTCACTTCTGCAAAATGTCTCAAATTGTTCATGCTTTTTAGGAGTATGGACAGTGGTTCAAAAATTGTATCTGTCAGTCGTTTTAGTATCTAATAATGCACTTACCTCACACCAGGTGTTCTCTTGCTATTTGCATACTTGTATTGGATATCAAGTTCCTATTTCACCAACCCTTCCTCTTTCCCCTATTTTACTCATATCGTTCTAGTCCAGTGATTATTCTCTCAAACAAAAAAAAAAATGCAAACCAGAGTCCCAATAGTTGTACGTGCTCATTGTTAGTTATCATTGGTGCTGTCTACTATATGATCTATCATTCCATTGCTTCACTGAAATGCCATTGAAGATGGAGTCAAAGAGAGATTGCAACCAGAACAATTATGCAACCAAGAAATTCACATTGATGGGAATATAATCTTAAATTTCCTAGGAAACTGATTTTCAAGATATTCAAGAGAGTGAGATTCTAAAATTATTAGAAAAATCCTGGACAATGTGATCATTTGAAATGAATTTAGCAATATCTGGATTAGTGCCTGATTTCTCATATCTTTAAAATCCTTATGACAATAGTCTATATAATCCTGGAGGGTCATTCTTTGTAAAATTACAGTGCAATGGACTGAATTGATGAAATCCTTTTTAGTGGAAATAACCCTGGACTCAGAGGAATGAGAGAAATGCATTTAATTTCTGCTTTGAATCTTTCTTCCTGTGTGACAGGGACAACTCATATAACCTTCCTGAGCTTTAGTTTCTTTATCTTACAATGGGTACAATAACACTTGTAGCAAGCTGTTACGACAATCTGTAAAGACAATGAAAGTAGGGGGCTTAATCAAACTTGAGAAAGCATCAAAGTGTGCTATTCTTACTCAGGAGTGGGCTAGTACTAAAATATGGGACCCCATCATCATAATTACAGATCTAGAAATGAGTAAAGAAAATCCTTCTCTATTTTAACTTGATATAAACATTTACTCTACGGTGGGAAAGGAAGTCTTACATTTTCACAGAAAACCAAGTATCTCCTATGTCTGTGTGAAAATCACCCAGTCTTCTCTGAGAGGTAAAAATATGGAGACACAACTCTCTTCTATGATCAGCAGAAACAAGTGACGTATAGTATAAAACAGGGAGACCATCAGGCTTTGGCATGTGTCTGCTTCTGATGAAGGGGCTGTTGGTCAAGATAACTTACGTGGAATCCTTCCAAATAGAAAAAGGAGTTTGTCTAAGCCCTTACCGAGTCCAAATAGACTAAAGCTTCTACATTAGGGTATGGTTCCTCAGACCCTTCAAGAAACAGGTCCTTAGCTAATATTACTTTTATTATATCAAATCCCAACACATTTTCGATATACAGAGAATTAGATTTTATTTAGATAGACAGGAAATCCAAGTGGTCCACCTAATAATGCACACAAGAATAAAGGGGAAAACATGCAATTGTCAGGTAATATTATTTATATTACTTTGAGTTGGTCTATCAATTAATGTATCTTAGGGGTTGTAGGTTAATGGTGAGCTGCAGGCAATATTTCACAGAACAAAATCAGACTAAATTGTACTTGGGAAATCCTGGAATTTCTGCCTTTTAGGGGAGTGTGATTTCAACCTCTTTGCTACTGCAAAAGCTAACTCTTGTCATGTTAATATTCTCTTAGCTTTGCTATATGCCAGTGGATGATGAAACCTATAGATTTTTGAAGAATCATGATCACAAGTGACTTAAAGACAATAGGTGGATAAACTTAGGGCATCCTTAGGTGGCAGCTTGTTCTCTATGCTGACTTATACATGGTACATGGCATGTAAAAGGCACCCAGAAGGGCACATAAGGCCAGAATACTCTTTTGCATCTCTTGGCACTGAGATTTCTCCCTTTATGGAGTCCTGGCCATGTTCTACTTAGGTGTACTTTCCTGGTGTTTGTATGGAGGATCCAGTTGTACCACAAGGCTCTGTGTCACTGTGGATTCCACAGCATTTCTCAGGGGGTCATGAGGTATTGTGGTGATGGAAGCTCTCTTCTCTTAGGTGACTATTGCTCCTCAACCATTGGTCCTTGGTATGTTTGTGCTCCCAATGGGGGAAGTGCTGTTGACCTTAACTACTCCTCTGACATTCTTAGCAACTACTGAATCATCCTTCTAGCTTTGCAGTCAGTTGGCAGCTCTTCATCTCAGTGCATGCAAAGCTGTGAACCATCGTGGCCACAAGTAGACTTGCCCAAACCTCCATGAGTCCATTTGAGCTGGGCTCAGTCTGGGAGAATCTGCACACACTCTAGGTCTTATTTCTCCTTTGGAGGTCTTATTCCTAGTACAACAGATTGACTGCAACAACATAATTGGAAAGCAGCAACACAAGAAAACAGAAATAAATGACCAAGTTTAGACCAGAGTCAAGATGAGACTCCATGTCAGGAGGCACCTGGCCCCTGTGCACTCTCCTGCTCACTATCCACCCTTCCCCGCTGAAGCCTTCTCCCTCTAAGGATGCTCCCTCGCTGAAGCCCTGGCTCCTCATTGGGGAGCTCCTGAGCAAGAGCATCCCAGGACGTATTCACTTCCCTCCCAGATCAACTCCTCCCTCTCACCTCTGTGCCTCCTTAACAGCAGTGAATCTCCCACCTTACACTCTGTCCTCTTCAACTGGTGTAGAAGCTCCTTCAGGGCAGAAGCTGCTGGTGTTGCTTGTATTGTATACTCATCATAGAATCTCAGTGTTCAATAAGTTATCAGTAATGATGATGATGATGATGATGATGACGACAAGAAGAATAATAAGAGCTAACATTTGTATGGAGCTTAGTCTGTACCCAGCACTGTGCTAAGTGCTTTACATGATCTCCTTTGATCGTCACAACAACTCTGGGAGGTAGGTGCTATTATTATCCCCATTTTACAGGTGAGGAAACTGAGGCAAACAGAAAGTAAGTGACTTATTCACGGTCATAGAGCCAGTAAGTGTGTGAATCTACATTTGAACGTCTAGTCTTCCACTACTCTGTCCCACTGAGAAACCTAGATTCCCCTCTATGTGTGTCTCTCTGTCTCTGTGTTTTTGTTTCTCTGCCTCTGTCTGTCTGTCTGTTTTTTTCTCTCTGTGTCTGTCTATTTCTCTCTCTCCATTCTCATTCTGTCTCTCTGTCTGTCTCTCTCTGTCTCTGTCTCTCTTTCTCTCTCTTCCTTGAAGACATGATTCTGATCTAAATCCTGCTGTTGTCAACCTTGGTTGGTATATTGGATAGTTACATTAACCCTTTCTCTCCTCTTTTTTTGGATCACTTCCTACCATTGAGGGCTTGGTAGAGCAGGGATAAATGAAAAATGAAATATTCAATGCTGAAGGTAATTTAAATACCAAGCAGCAGTCTATTTAGCAGAGAAATTACTTTCTATTACTGCACATACACTTTGCATTTACAAAACTGTATAAAAGGTGGTTTCCATCAAGAGATACCATTCCTCCCGAGGTCAGAGATTCTTTCAGTTTTTTATTTGTGTCCTCATATACTAGCTCAGTTTTTGGAACTTAGTTGGTATTTAAATACAGTGGACCTGAAAATACCGTTATTCCAGAGGTGCTCCCTTAAACTTCCCAGCATCCTAATTCTTCAGGCTCCTTCAATCCCATGGGCTTCTCCTCCACTCAACTCCAACTCAGCATTAAGATGGTCACAGACTGAATCAAGTAAATCAAAGCCAGCGTTCACTCCCCTAATTAGAAACTCTAACACTGTCCTCTCTGATCTTAGCTGCTCATCACTGAACACTGTCATTTTCTTCATCCCTTCTACCTGTTCTTCGGCCTCATCGTGAATTCCTCTTCCTCCTACCCGTGAGTCCGTCTTTCACCTTTCCTCTAACTTCGTTTGTCACCTTTTCCAATTTCAACCTAAGAGTCCTTCTGAATTCCTTTCCTTCTTTTCTATCCTTTATCTGACTATCTTTTGCCAAGTTTAAGTCCTGGATTATTCCTGCCATTTACCTCCTTCACTCCCCCTCATTCTCAGCTCTATGCAGCTAAAACAAAGACAACAAGGAACAAATACCCCACCCTCTAATCATGTTGATTGGATATGACTATTCAATCTCAACTTGGTCTACACTAGTGAGGACCTTCCTAACCATTAGAAAAATACCCGATAATAATAGCTAACATCTACATAGTGTTTACTATCTGCCAGACACTGTGCTCCTTGTTAGAAAAAAAAAGCAAAGACTATTTCATTCTTTGTACATGGACGTTCAGTGTCTGGGGCAGTGGTCTAGCTCATAGTTGGAGTTGAATAAATGCTTGTTTAGTGATTGAGTGATTGACTGTCACAAAAGGATCTCTTCCCTGAAAGTGCATGTTAATGGCAACAAAACATTAGTGAGCAAGTGGGCTAATTTACAATATTCATGAAAAGTGCTGAAAAACATTTATTTTTAGTCTCAGGAAACCAAGAATTCCAATTTTGTAGCCCAATCCCAAAAGCGTATAGCGGCTTTCTAGTTTGAGAAAATGCGTCCGCTGCCTTCATTGATCTTTCTTGCTTTTTATTTATTATAGCCATAAGCTTGGGAGTTGAAGCTCTTATGTAAACTTTGGTTCTTCCAGCTTAAATCATGGATTTCTTCACTTTTTGGGAGTTATCTCACATCACTGAATGTCAGGTATATTCCTCCTAGACTCAAGTATAAGTGTTTATGTCAATCAAACATACACACACACACACATATGTGTATATATATATATATATATATATATATATATATATATATGTATTTCCTTTCTCAACATATTTACTGAGTCATGTTTAGTAATAGCATAGAAAATAGGATGAATTAAGTGATGATGGCAATCGTGTTTCCTGTGGCTCCCCACTAAGTTTTATTACCTGACAGTCTGAGGTTTACATTTGAAGAGACCTAATGTGACAGTGAGCCTAGTGGAGAAAGCCTTAGACTAGAAAGTCAAAGTAATTTGAATGTGTTCTAATTCTGGCTTTGCCTTTATTACTGCTGTGTTTGGGAAAGTCATTTAACTAACTGGGCCTCAATATCTCTATATATATAATGAGAGGATTAGCATTCATGGCGTTTTGTTTTAATATTTTATTTTTCCCCAGTTACAGGTAAAAGCGATTTTTGATATTCATTTAAAAATGAGTTACAAATTCTCTTCCACCCTCCCTCCTCCTCTTCTTCCTCACTGAAAGGGAAAGCAATTTGATATAGGTTATATATATATATATATATGTATACACACACATACACACACACACACATATATATGGAGTCATGTAAAACATATTTCCATAATAATCATGTTGCATAAGAAAACACAGATCAAAAAAAGGGAAAAAAAAGAAATAGAGGTAAAGTCTGTTTCATTCGACATTCAGACTCCATTATTTTTTTTTTCTCTAGAAAGAAATAGCATCTTTCATTATAAGTCTCTTAGAATTATCTTGGATCATTTTATTGCCAAGAATAACTTACTCATTCATAGCTAATTGTCATATAATATTGCTGCTACCACGCAAAATGTTCTCCTGATTATGCTCACCTCATCCTGCATCAGTTCATGTAAGTCTTCTTTGAAAGCACGCTACTCATCATTTCTTATATCACAATAATATTTCATCACAATCACACACCACAACTTTTTCATCCATTCCCTAACTGTAGGGCATCACTTAAACTTCCAACTCCTTGATACTGCAAAAAAAAAAAAATTAGCTGCCATAAATATTTTTTCACATATAGGTTCTGTTCTGTTTTTTGAAAATCTCTTTGTGATACAGACATAACTGTGTGTTGCTGGGTCAAAGGTACACAAGGTTTTATAGCCCTTTGAACATAATTCCAAATTATTCTCCAGAATGATTGAATCAGTTCAAAACTCCATCAACAGTGCATTAGTGGGTCCCAATTTTCCCACATCCCTTCCAACATTTGTCATTTTCCTTTTCTGTCATATTTAGTCAATCTGAGAAATGTGAGTGGTGCCTCATGGTTATTTTCACTTGAATTTCTCTAATCAATAGTGATTTAGAGCATTATTATAAGACTACAGATAGCATTCATTGTTTTGTCTAAAACCTGTCTGTTTGAATAATTTTACTATTTATCAATTGGGTGATGACTTGTACTCTTATAAATTTGACTCAGTTTTTATATATTTGAGAAATGAGGCCTTTTCAGTGAAACTTGCTGTAAAATATTTTCCCAGTTTTCTACTTTCTTTTCAATTTGGGTTACGTTGGTTTTGTTTGTGCATTTGAAAAATACTTAATCAAAATGATCCATTTTACATTTTCTGATGCTCTTGATATCTTATTTGCTCCTAAATTCTTCCATTATTTGTAGATCTTATAGCTGAATTATTCCATGTTTTTCTAATTTGCTTATGGTATCACCTTTTATGTTTAAATCATGTACCATTTTGGCCTTATCTTGGCATAGGAGTGATATTTTGATCTATAACAATTTCTGCCACACTCTTTCCAGTTTTCCCAGAAGACTTTTTTTTTTTTTGTAAAATGATGAGTTTTTTACCCCAAAGCTTGGATCATTTACTACAATGTATGGTATACATAATCTATTCTACTTATTCACTTCTCTATGCCTTAAACAGGACCATATAGTTTTCATGATTATCACTGTGTAATGCAGTTTGAGATCTTCTATGCTATGCCACCTACCTTCATATTTTTAATTGATTCCCTTGATATTCTTGACCTTGCATTTTCAAGATGAATTTTGTTATTATTTTTTCTATCTCTAAAAAAATAATTTTTGATAGTTTAATTGGCATGGCACTGAATAAATAGATTTAGACAGAATATCTCTTTTATTATATTTACAGCCTACCCATGAGCAATTAACATTTTTCCAACCATGTAGATCTGACTTTATTTGTGTGAGAAGTGTTTTGTAATTGGGTTCATGTAGTTATTGGGTTTATCTTGGCAGATAGACTAGCAAGTATTTTATACAGTCTATGTTATTTTAAATGGAATTTATCTATCTCTTGCTTTTGGATTTTGTTGATAATAGAAATGGCAATGATTTATTATGTTTATTTCATATCTTAAAACTTTGCCAAAGTTGTTAATAATTTCAACTAGGTTTCCTTTCTTTTTAGTTGATTCTTTAAGAGGCTTTCAGTCATATGGTAGTTTTGTTTCCTCATTGGGTATTCTAATTACTTCAATTCATTTTTCTCTTATTATTTCCATAACTAACATTTCTAGTAGCATATTGCATAATAGTGGTGATAATGGGTATCCTTACTTCATGCTGATCTTATTAAGAAGGCTTCTTGTTCATCCCCATTATCCCAAAGATAACTCTCGCTGATAGTTTTAGATATGTGCTACTTAACATTTCAGGGAAAGCTCCATTTATTCTGTG
The DNA here is from genome assembly GCA_028646515.1 of Pseudochirops corinnae. NCBI lineage: Eukaryota > Metazoa > Chordata > Mammalia > Diprotodontia > Pseudocheiridae > Pseudochirops > Pseudochirops corinnae. The sequence goes on from CM053589.1 coordinate 206,107,941, forward strand.
CTCTCCAGTGCTTTTAATAGGAATGCTTGTTGTATTTTGTCAAAAGCACTTCTGCATCTATTGATATAATCATATTATATTTGTTGGTTTTGTTAATGATATTGTCAATTATGCTGATGGTTTTCCTAATACTGAACCAGACCTGCTTTCTTGGTATAAATCCCACCTGATTATAGTGTATAATCTTTGTGATATATTTGCTGTTATGTCTTTGGCAGTATCATATTTAGCATTTTTGCATCAATATTCATTAAGGAAATTTGTCTGATTTTCTTTCTCTATTTTTGCTCTTCGTGGTTTTGGTATCAGGACCATATTTGTGTCATAAAAGGAATTTAGTAGGACTAATTCTTTGACTATTTTTCCAAATAGTTTAGATAGTTTTGGGATTATTGTTATCTAAATGTTTATTAGAATTCAAAATGAAATGGACAAACATATACAAAAAGATATAAATTACCCAGATTAACAGAAGAAGAAAGAAAATGCTTAAATAACCCCATCAAGAAATTGAACAAGCCATCAATGAACTTCCTAAAGAAAAAAAAAACAAACAAACAAATCTTTAGGTCCAGATGTATTCACAAGCAAATTCTACCAATCATTTTTTTTTTACAATGCTCTTGCATCCCTATAATTTCTTTTCCTAATTTTTACTCTACTTTCCTTATTTGAATTTTAAAACCAATTTTGAAGTCTTTTAGGAATTTTTTTTGGGGGTCTTAAAACCAATTCACAAATATGGTATGGTGTGAACGGCTGTCCCTCCTGACAAGTACCTGCTCTTTGCCCTTTTCCAGTTCTATTTGGTCCAGTATTGTCTGTGTAAGTATAGAACCTGTCCTCCTGCCATGGCTAACTGGTATGCTTACGGTAATTATTTTATAATTCTCCATGGTGCTTCCCACATGTAATTTCACTCTCCCCTTAGTATTGCACATGGCTCTGCACCTGCATTCAGTCATCTTGTCAGTATGGATTAGCTCCCACATAGGAGGCAAAGGTCCTGGTAAATCAGAGGGGAGCTGTTGTGCCAGGCAATATGTGACTTTGGATGTAGCTGCTTTGACTTTGTTAACTTCTTCTGAGTTTGGCTTTTGTGACTTCCTGTTACCATAGCAACTTTGTATGGTTTGATATTTGTTTGTTGTTTGCTCCTTTTCCATCCTATTCCTTGACTTGTAACTATATGTTAAAGTTGGGCTTTGCACTGTCCCAAGCTCCAGGCCTTTTTGTGCTGATTTTTTCACACCTAGTTCTAGGGGTCTATCAGTTTTTATTTCTTCCAAGGTGGTATGGTCTAAGGAGAGGTGTGTTTATTAACCTCCTGGCCTGTGCTCTTGCCTGTGAGTGAACACAAGCACTTTTCTCCTCCATGGAACGGTGACCAGGGGCAGTGTACCCCTGCAGTCACTTGATCTAATGTGCTAGTACTCCTTTTTGCCCTGGGACTGGGACTGGTATTCCCATGTGGGCAATGCCACAGAATCCTGTACCCAGTCTGACCAATTATCTGATCCCCTTAGTGTCTGTGGTTTGAGAGCCCCAGAAGCTACTGCTGCTGATTGAGTCACTCCCAAGCTCTGCTACCATAGCAGTGACTGAGAAACAGCATCTTTTAGTGTTTCACAAATATTGGCAATGATTTTCCTGTAGGTTTTTAATTTAAAAAATAAAACATTTCATAGATGGATGATTAAGATTTCATAATATTTTGCCTTCAACACTGAAGCCTCCTACAGATTACAAATCGACAGATGCTTTGAAAAGGCTATGACTGTAGCCTTAAGAATTAAAATCTTTAATGAAATCTATATCCTCAGGCAATGAAGGGGGCTATTTGAATATTGAGGTCATCTTAGAATTACAGAAGATTGGAGTCTCGTTCTGGTTGGGGCTACACATTAACTGCCTGGCATATTCTCCCACTTGGGTGTACCTCTAATAGTGAGACCCTGGATCTAGACTCTTTGAGAAAAAAGTGATGAGAGAAAGCAGAAGGACACCAGCTGTTGAGGATATGATTGTAGAGCTTGGGATCTATGAAGAACAGGCATTGCATAAACATTCATCAGTCAAACATTGTGTGCCACACACTATGTTAAGTGCTCGGAATACAAAGACAGTAGACAATACCCACTGCTCTTGAGGAACCCACAGTATATCTGGGAGAAACATCAAGGCAAACAACTACATACACATCAGCTAGAGACAGGATAAGTTGGAAGTAATCAACAGAGGGCCGCACTAGAATCCAGTAGGATTTGAAAACCCTTTCTATACATGGTGGGATTTTAGTTCAGATTTGAAGGAAACCAGGAAAGGCACAAGACAGATATGAGGAGGAAAATAATGTGAGACAGCCAATGAAAATGCTTGGAGCTGGGAAACAGATGGTTTTTGTGTAAGAAACAGCTAGGAGGTCAGTGTCACTGTTTCCAAGAGTGTGGGGATAGGGCACAAGGTATGAGGAGACTTGAACAATGGAAGAGAAGGTTATGAAGGGTTTGAATGCCATAGATGATTTTATTTTTGATCATGAATATGATAAGGAGTTTATTGAACATTATGGTGACATGATGAGACCTGAATTTTAGAAAGATCACTTGGACAGCTGAATGGAGGATGAACTGGAATGGGGAGGGATCTGAGTCAGGCAAACCCACTAGGAGCTCTTGCAATAGTGATAGATGATAAGTGTCCGCATTAGGGTAGGGGCAGGACCAGAGAAGAGAAGATGTTGTAGAGATGGAATGGACAGGCCTAGGGAGAAGCTTGTATGTGGAAGGTAAGAGACAGTGAGGATTCCAGAATGACTACTAAATTGTGAGCCTGAGGGAATGGGATTATTCTTGGGGGGGGGTGTAAAAAAGAATTTGAGAGAACTTAAAAATAATTGAAAGATATGAAGAAGAAAGAATGATTCAAACTGAAGAAGGAAGAATCCTGAAGTGGAAGGAAGAGGACTTGAGGAGTAGAAGAAGAAGAATTCAAAGTCAAGAAGATAAAGGAGGATGGTGTGTGTGTGTGTGTGTGTGTGTGTGTGTGTGTGTGTGTGCATGTGTGTGTGCGTGTGTGTATGTATGTGTGTGTGTGTGAGAGAGAGAGAGAGAGAGACAGGGGAGGGAGAGAGAGAGAGAATGCATTTGTAAAAGTAAGGCAAGAAGTTAGTGAGAGAAGGAAAAGGAATGGAATGCAATTGGCAAGTGGGGTAAACAAAAATTACAGAATCTAAGAGTTAGGAGAGATCTCAATAGCCAACTAGATCTACTCAAAGAAGGAACTCTTAACAGCAGAGAAAAAAGCGTGCCCTTAAAGATTTCCACCAGCAGTTCACTTGAGAAAGAAGAAGATGGAAAATATCATGTGTTATAAGTATGGAGAGAAGGCAGATATTATAATATCCTTTTTGGCATGTGCCATGTGCGTTTTTGACAAATTACACTGGTGAAACTCTAAGTACAGGGTGATCTCTCTCCTAGAAGAAATGTTGACGGGGTTTGAGGAACAGGTTTCTACATTCCAACTTATCATATGAAATAAGGAGATTCTTAAAAATGGAATACTTTCTATGTACAAACAAAGAAGAAAAAGTATCTGAGAAGGTAGTCAGAGGATAATCCTGGTTTATGTCTGGAGGACACTGGGGAAAAGAATGGTACTGAGTACAGAATAGGGGAGAAAGAGGACTACTGAAGACTTAGAACTAAGAATGAAGATGTAAGGCTCATCCTAAGAGGAAGCAGTCACTAGTCCCGTGAAGAACAATATTGTGCCATAATAGATACTGGCTGGTGAGAATTTGTCCATCAAGGGCCAGAACCAGCAAAGTTCTGTAGAAGTCTGGGGTGATCCCCTACTTAATTCAATGGAAGCAGCTTTTTGATGATGTGATGATGCATGAGAGGGCTTCTGTCCAAACAGGACAGGTCTTCAAGGTAAAGAAGAGGTCCTGCCAAGACTTGTCAGGATAAATGCTACCTGGAAGAGCTTAGTATATACCAACTCCAGCTGAGCATACTTGACTTTGATTCCAGATCCGGGTCTAGGCTTGTTATTAAAAGAGTAATCAATGAGCATGTCGAAAAAAAAGAATCAGAAAGGGCTTAAAAAGAGTCCATATGACTGCCTCAGGAGCAGATTATGCCAGACTAACTCTGTTAGCCTGTTTGACAAGGTTACCTAATCAGTAGTTCAGGGTATGTTGAAAACAATTTACCTAGAATTTGTAAAAATGAAACAAAACAAATGCCTTTGGATATAACCACTGATATTCTTGTTGAAAAGACTGAAAAAAAATGTTGATTCATATAGCTGGAACAGGGAGAATTGAAGTAAGGTCATTTATAGCATGATGTTGAGGAGGGATTCTGGGAAGATGGCATAATAAAGCAGGAAATCACTTGGCTCTTCTAAATTCCCCCACAAATAGTGCCTCAAAGCAAGCTTTGAGCAGCACAAATAATTACAAGTTGGAGTAAAGCCTAAAAAAAGCTTGGAGGTCTATAGGAAAGACTCAAATTCCCAGGGTGGTGGTCTGATCTGATGTAATGTTAATGGAATATAAGATCTTCCCCACTCATTAATAGGCCTCAGATGAAGTCCAATAAGGGAAGCTTGCTTAGCGGAGGCTTCCTTGTAGGAAAGCTTTCCCACCTCTTTTTAATTTTTAATTAGGCACTGAGTGAAGAGGGTTGTGATTCCTTCTGACTCTGAGGAGTGTATATATATACTCTGAGTTGGTATTTTGCTTTGGGGGCTCACTTACGGGAAGTATCTTGTGATTCCCTGGTTGAGATTCTGAGTGGCCATATGTTCAGAGCTCCCAAACTGCTCAGATGTAAAAATTCTTTCCATCAGAGCCCTGTCTGTTGATCTTAATTTCTCTGCTTGCATTTTCTCTGAAGTTTAGGGTGCTGACTTTTCCCCTGAACTAGTGAATGTAATTTTAAAAGACTGTTGATCCCTAGTAAACCAGATCTAAGGATCTGTGCTAGCAGCCATGCTGGGTATGCCAGTGTGGTTGCCACTACACCTGATGAAAGTGCAAATGCCTCCAAGAAAATATGATGAAACATCATCAACAACAACCAGAAAACAAACAAACAAACTACCAGGGAAGCTATGTCTTGGTGGCAGGCACAGCTTGAAGAATTTGTACCTCAGGGACAGTGTGAGATAATTCAATAGTATATCACAAAGATTAAACATGGTGAAAAGTGGGATTTATAGCAGTAATGCAGGGATGATTTAACTTAGGGAAAACTATTAATGTAATTGGTTATATCAGTAATAAGAGTGACAAAATTATATAATTATATCAATAGATACAGAAAAAGCTTTTGACAAAATACACCACATGCATATAAAAAACCAACAACAACAAGAGTTGAAAGCATAGATGTAATGGATTTTTCTTTAAAAGGATAAGAAGCATCCACTGAAAGCCATCAGCAAACATTATTTGTAATAGTAATAAGCTAGAAACCTTCCCAATTAGATCAAGAGTGAAAAAATGATGGCCATTATCACCAATATTATACAGTGTATTATATTAGAATGCTAACAATAGCAGTAAGAGAAGAAAAAAATGGAGGGGATCAGAATAGGAAATGAGGTAATAAAAACTATCTCTTTTTGCAGGCAATATGATGGTATACTTGCAGAATCTTAGAGATTCAACTAAAAAGTTAATTGAAACAATTAATATTTTCAGCAAAGCAGCAGGATATAAAATAAACTCACATAAATCACCTGCATTTTTATATCATCAACAACACGCTACAAGACCAAATAGAAAGAGATATCCCATTTAAAGTAACTGTAGATTTTGTAACATAATTGACAGTATACCTGCCAACACAAACCCAGGAAATACATGAACATAATTGAAAACCTCTTTTTATACAAAAAATTTAGATGTAAATAATTGGAGAAATATTCACTGTTCATGGGTGGGCAGAGCCAATATAGTAAAAATGACAATTTTACCTAAATTAGTTTATATTTTCAATGTCATGACAATCAAAATACTAAAAAGATTTTATTGAGCTAGAAACAATAAGAACAAAATTCATTTGGAAGAACAAAAGGTCCAGAATATTAAAGGAATTAATGTAAAACAATATAAAGGAAAGAGGTTTAGCAATACCAGATCTTAAACTATATTATAAGGCAGTAATTATCAAAACTGTGTGTCTTTGGCCAAAAAACAGAAAGTTGCATCAGTGGAATAGAGTAGACATGCAATACATAGTAGTAAATAATTATAATAACCTTCTGTTTGACAAACATAAATATTTATGCTTTTGGTATAAGAATGCATTATTTGGTGAAAATTATTGGGAAAACTGGAAAGAAGTCTGGCAGAAATTGGGTATAGATCTATATCTTATGCTATTCACAAAAATAAGGGCCAAAGTGGTTACATGAACTAGTTATAAAGGGAGATGCCGTCAGAAAATTAGAAGAACATGGAATGCATTACCTATCAGACTTATAGATAGGAAAAGAATTTAGGAATAAACAAAAGATAAAGATCATTGTTATATGTAAAATGAAAAATTTTTATTATATTAAATTAAAAAGGTATTTTACAAATAAAACTATTATAGCCAAGATCGTAAGAAAAGCAGAAAATTGGGGGAAAACATTTTTGTAGACACTTTCTCAGATAAAGGTTTCATATCCTAAATATGCAGAAAACTTAGTCAAATCTATAAGAATATGAGTAATTTCTCAATTGATAAATGATCAAAGGATATGAATAGGCAGTTTTTTGATGAAGAAATAACACACACATTCATATATATGTATTCACACATACACACACATATATGAAACACACATAAATATGCATATACATATATATAGTCACATGAAAAATGCTCTAAATCATTATTGATAGGAAAACTGAAAATGGAAACATCTTTTGGCTATCGTCTTACACCTTTCAGATTAGTTTAAATGATTGAAGAGGAAAGCAACAAATGTTGGATGGGATGTAAAAAAAAATGGAACATTAATTTACTCTTGGTGGAGATGTGAAAAGATCCAATCGTTTTGGAGAACAACCTGAAATTATGCACAAAGAGTTAAAAAATAGCACGTACCTTTTTGAGCCAGAGATACTGCTATTATGTCTATTTCCCAAGGCGATCAGGGAAAAAGGAAAAGAAAAAGAACCTATATGCTCTAAAATGTTTATAGCAATTCTTTTTTGTGGTGGCAAAGAGCTGTAAATTTGGGTGATGCCCATCAATTGGGGAATGGCTGAACAAGCTGTGATATTTGTGATGGAATACTACTGCTCTGTAACAAATGATGAGCAGGCTGATTTTAGGAAAACATGAAAAGACTTGCATGAAATAATCAAGAGTGAAAAGAACTGAATCAAGAGAATGTTGTACAAAGTAACAGTAAAATCACTCAAAGAATAATTGTGAGCAACCAAGTTATTCTGAGTAATATAAATACTCAAATCAACTATAAAGAACATAAGAAAGAAGGTGCTATCCACCTTCAGAAAAAGAATTGCTAAATACAAGTAAACATACATACATACATAATCTGTATCGAATGGTGGCCTTCTCTAGTGTGTGTGTGGGAGGGAGAGAGTTCAGAACTTAACATGTAACCAAAAAAAAAATAATTTTAAAAAAAGTTTGATATCATTTTCAAAGACACTCTAGGGGACCTTTGCCTGAAAAAGAAACAGGGGACCAGTACTTAAGCCCAGTCTTCATTTTCTTTTGTATTGCTTTGTTTTACAATTTAATCAATGAATTGGTAAAAGGCATCTATAGCATTTAGGTGCAATTTGGAGATGACACCCATATAGGTGTGTGGAGAGGTAGCTATGAGGGCATGACTGTCAGAATCCAAAACAATTAGATAATATTGTTCCACCTCTAATAAGAAAAATTGAGTAGAAATGAATGTGAAGTCTGCTAAAAAAAAACCAAAAAAAAACCTCAGCCTCAAAAGTACAAGATGGGCATAATATAACTGGAAAACCATCTGAAAGCAGAGTTTTCATGGATTGCAAGCTTCTATTACATCATCTATGTGATGTGGCAGCTAAAAGATGAAGGCCAACTTAGGTTGATGTAGGAAAGATGTAACCTCGAGTGATAAGGTAAAGGTGGGCCAGCTTGAGGTTGCTCTGGTCAGAACAAACATGTTATAGTAGGACACCATATTCCTAAAAATAATAGAGACAGACAGACAGATGGATGGATGGACAGACAGACAGACAGACAGACAGATAGATAGATAGATAGATGGATGGATGGATGGATGGATGGATGGATGAATAGATAGATAATGATATAGATAAATAGGTGAACAAATAGATAAATAAATACATTCATGAATAAATGAACACATAATAAGGAAATAAATGCAAATTTAAAAACAACATATTAATTCTAAGGTCATTGATAAACTGCAGAGTATCTAGAGAAAGGAAGTCAAGATTGGAAAAAGCATGGACTGCTGGTCATGAGACTGGCAATGTTGAGTTTAGAGAAGACAGAACCTGGAGAATCTTGGAGGTGATTTGAGCTTCATTTCCATGGTAATGTCCTTTGTGCCACTTCCTGAGTTTAAGTTATTATCATCTCCTTCACCAATCAGGCGTTTCTTAATTATATTGGAGTGACCTTCACATATGGGACATCAGGGTATGCTAAGACTCATGTGGGAACAGAAGAAGAATGTTGCTGTTGAAGAGAGACTTCTGTCCTCAGCAGAGGTGAGAGCCTATGAACACAAAATGCTGTTTCTGTGCTCCGAGCAGGTACCTCTATGAAGTGCTTCTGATCACCATTCTTTGTCAAAAAGGACATATTCAATTTCAGTTATAGGGAGGAGAGAGGGAGAGATTTTTTTTCATAACTGACTCAGACATGAAAACAAAAGCTATCAATAAATTAAATTTTCTATATTAAAGAAATAAGTTATAACATGATCTCTAATATGAAATGAAGCCTTTCAATCAGTTATCCCCAAAGAAGGGAGAAGAGGAGACCTGTGTATCTTTGCCTGCCTTCCCCCAGCAGGAGAAAAAGAAGGAAGGAAGAAAGGAAGGAAGGGAGGAAGGAAGGAAGGGAAGGATGGAGGAAGGAAGGAAGGAAGGAAGGAAGGAAGGAAGGAAGGAAGGAAGGAAAGAAAGGAGGGAAGGAAGGAAATGAGGGATAGAGGGAAAAAGGGAGGAAGGAAAGTAAGGTGTTGGGGAAGCAAGAAAGGAAGAGAGGGAAGCAGGATGACAGGACTTTTTATACAATACTGGACATAAGCCTTCCTCTAATAATAAATACTTAGTCATCAATTGATCAACCAAGCTGGACTTAGAATGTGAAAATGAATCAGATTCTCTGTTTAGCATTCCCCACATCAACTAGACACAAGAAATGGAAGAACGCATGAAACCTGTCTGGAACATTAAAACCTGGTTTTATTAGGTAGCATGCTGATAAGAAATCTGAGGCCCTATAAAGCTCTAAGAGGTTTTTAAATCTGCTTTTGTTTCCTCTGAGGAAGGTGCCCAAGGCCCGAATATTACCAAGCCCCAATGATGATGGCAAAGATGACAGCAGTATGTGTTGTGGACAGAGATAGTTTCAGAGTCGGGAAGACTCGGGTTTGAATCTCCTCTCTACCACTTTCCAGTAATGGAACCATGGCCCGGCAAGTGGTAGGTGCCTAAAAATGTCTGTGGACTGACCATGGACAAGTTCCTCCACTCCCTACTGTCCTTCAAATTTCTCTAAGACTATCATTTCCTCAGTGCATGCTTAACTACACTGGTGAAGGGCATTTCTCTGCTGGAAATCCCCTAGTGCTTGAAGCAGAGATACAAAGAGAATTTTTCACTCTGTCTTATCATAGATCCTAGGCATGAACAATACTTCCAAATGCCTTTGCTGCTTGCATCAGAACAGCCTGTGGAATAATGATGGGCTTCATTTCATTTAAATGTTCAGGCTCACAGAATTGTGAAGGTGGTCTGACAATTAGGGAATAAACATTTATTAAGTGTACCTCTGGGTACACGCAGAAAGGCAAGAGACAGAGCCTGGACTCAAGGACCTCACAGTCTAATGAAGAAGACAATACAAAAAAGGAAGCTGCCGAGTGGGGGTAAGGATAAGGGAAGGTGCTCATTGTGGGGCTTGATGGAGAAGTCCAGAGGAATGTGGCATGATGGGAAATGAAGAAAGGTAGAAAGAAAGCTCCACAGCTTATCAACTTGTGCCTTCATAGAGTTAGCAAGGTAGTGGAGTGAGTGCACAGAGCTCCTCTCCTACTATCAGAAAGCCCTGAGCTCCAACTCAGCCTCAGACACTTACTAGGGGTGTGAGCAAGTCCAACCCTAACTTTCTGTCTGCCTCAGTTCTCTCAACTGTAAAGTGGAGACAATAAGAGCCTCAACCTCCAGGGGTTATTATGAGGATCAAATGAGAATATTCTTAAAGCATTTTTTTATAAAGCCTGGCACAGAGGAGTTGCTTAGGAAATGTGTTTCCCTCCCCCCCTCCTCCCTTCTTCCCTCCCTCCCTCCATTTCTTCCTTCCTTCCTTCCTTCCTTCCTTCCTTCCTTCCTTCCTTCCTTCCTTCCTTCCTTCTTCATTTCTTTTCTTTCATAGGTGAGGACCCAAGAGTCCCAGAGGAGTTCAGTGGCATTTCCAAAATCACAGGGCATGGGGCTGGCAGAGGATCTGGCCTTGGTCCAGACTCCCTGCCTCCCAGGCCACACCTTCTGACTTCTTTTGCTCCTTTATTTTGTCCCCTCTTCCCACCCCTAGTTTTTTCTTGACTGAGGTCCAAAGTATTTCTGTGATGGCAAAACACAGACCCAGGAATCTGCATCAGCTGGGATGAAAGCCAACATCACTGCTTGCTGCTGGCAGCTGGCAGAGGGAGATTGCTTTGGCACCCACTCTTCTATTCCTCAGCTCACCTGCCAGTTCTGTGTTGCTGTTTTCACTCTCACTAAATCGTATGATGCCAGAAGATACTGCAGCCAAACATAATGCTGTTGGGCCCCAGGTTATGGCACTCGGCTTCTGGGCAGCTCTGGAGGTCCTGGGGAGGAGCCACTCTGAAGCACCTGGGGCTCAGAAGATCAGTTGGCAGCAGAGTCTTCTTTCCACCTGGAGAAAAGCCCTCATCTCGTGACAATGACAAGACTTAGAAAAACTAGGCCGAGGTTCCAAGGAAGATGTGCTGGACTGGGGAAAAGCTGAGGGGCTTAAACAATCCTTCCTCAGACTAGAACTAGCCCCTCCATGCCTCACAGACTGGGCTTGTTCTTTGGCATGCTATTATCAGTCAGCAAACCTTCACTGTATCAGTCCGTCCTAGCTTGCATGAGGTATCTCCCATACCTGGAATGCTCCCTTTCCTCAGTCTACCTAGTAGAAATTCTAGCTTCCTTCCAAGGCCAGCTCTGGGGCCACCTCTGTGGTGATGGCACCTCTGGTTCTCCCCTTGCCCCTGCCATAGTTACCCACATTTTCTTTCTGTACTGGTTACTATCTATATCTATCCATATATACATTTGTGTGCATTTGGATATAGGGAAGGCACTGCAGTGACCCCTCAGAAAATGCAAGGTCTGCAGAGGCCAAAATGCAAAGCATTGAAAGGCAAAAGGCACTCAAACACGTCAGTTCTATAGGGAGAAGCTGTAGGTCAATGAACTTGCTTCCAGGGTCTGGCTACCTAGGTCCCTTATCCCTTTTTTAAAAGATTCCCAAAGGAGTATGGGAGGGGAACATGACTGAACTGAAACTAAGTATCCCAATGTAATGTAAGAGAATTTTGAGAGGATGAATTTGATAAAGGGAGGGGCGAGCCTACTCTCACTTACTGACAGAAATTAAAACATCTACAACCTGAAGCTGGGAGGAAGGGAGGGAGTCAAAGGGAGGAACCTTCTTTGCACCTGAAACTGTGTCCTTGTCCTATCTGAAAAAGTTTTGTGATAGCCAACACTCCCTGTGTTCCAGCCTTGGCTAAAAAAGGATACAAAATGGCATTTATCTTTGGAAGAGGGAGCCCAGAACTTAGTGTGAGTGTGTGTGTGTGTTTTCATTTGTGAGTCTGTGTATGTGAGTCTGTGTGTATGTATGTGTGTGAATCTGCGTGTGAGTCTCTGTGTGAGTCCGTGTGTGTATGTATGTGTGTGAGTCTGAGTGTATGAGTATGTATGTGTGTATGTGAGTATGTGTGTGTTTGTGTGTTTGTGTTTGAGGCTGTATGTCTGTGTGTGTGTGAGTATGTATGTTTGAGTCTGTGTGTGTGAGTGTGTAAATGTGTGAGTGTGTGTGTGTGTGTGGAGGTATTACAACATGACTTCACATTCATAATCAGTATCATATTGCTTGCCTTCTAAAGGTGGGAAGGACAGGAGGGAAGGAGAGTGGAACTCAAAACTTTTAAAAATGAATTTTAACCTTTTTTAAACATGTAACTGGGAAACAATGAAAAATATGTAAACAGTGTATTAAATAGAACAGAAGAAGCCTGGGAAATCAGCGGGGAAACTGCCGCTAAGAAGAGCCCAGGGGTTACAAAGAGCAGTGAAATCTGATATTGCAGTCCCCACCACAGCCAGGGAATGGATTAAAAACAGAAGCAAGGTGATTTCACAGTGTATAGAGCACAGGGCCTGGAGTCAGAGAGACTTGAGTTCAAACACAGACAATTTCCAGTTGTGTGTCCCTGGGGAAGTCACTTGCCCTCTGCCTGCCTCAGTTTCCTCAATTTTGAAATGGGGATAATAATAGAATCAATGTCTCAGGGTTGTTGTGAAGATTAAATGAGATTCAGAGCTCTGGTTACTATGCCCCCTAAAAGGCACACACACACACACACACAAACACACACACACACACAAACACACACACACTACCTCTCTCTCTCTGTATATTTGTACGCACACACAAATATACACATATAAGTACAGAGCACATAAATGCTTATTCCTTTTCCTCCTTCCCCTTGTTTATTGTGAATCTAGATAAAGCTCACTACTGGACTACCAAGAACACTGACAGCTCACATTTCCAGCCCAAAATCTTTCTCTTTCTTTGACATGATTTCTGAGAGGGGGCAAGGCGTACACTGCAGGCTGAGCATTCAGCGGAGGGGAGAGTTCTTGAGAAGAAAGTGGCAAAAGGACCAAGGAAGTGGGACCTTCCATGAAGCCATCCTTCGCTCACCTCTTCCTCCATTTCTCCTTCTGCAACTGCCTCTTGAGATGGAAAGGAAGTAATTAAGTCCAACCTTTACATCTGCCCAAAGAGAGAACCATTAGTTTTGACATTCAGAAGATGGAAATTTCAGCACCTCCTGTGAGTGGGCACTTTGATTGCGTATGCGATGGTGGACAAGGCCATTCCCAAACCTCAGCTGTCTGCACACTAGATCATCCTTCAAGGACAGAGGACAAGGTGCTTGAGCAGCAGGTATAAGTGCTAAAATGATACCTGGGCTTGGGGATCTTAGGTGAATGCTTGGACCTTCCGTCCTGTCTAACCTGGCCCTCGGCTCTAGGCCCAACCTTTTCTCCCCTGCTCCTCCACCTCATTAGGCTGGAATGGAGATGCCCGGGCTAACTCCACTATCAAATCCAGCCTAATGGCTGAGCAATTGGCAGTATGGGCCCTGGGTGAGAGGGCAGCAAGTACTACTTCAGCCCGAGCTGTATTTTCACTCTGAGCTGCTGAAAAACAGTTATGTGGGGAATTTGCTGTTAAGAGGTTTCTTCTCTCCCTGTCTGGTGGAGGATATTGGCATTGAGTGGGTAGAGGGGATTCTGTCGTTATTATTGGTGGTGGTGTTATAGTAGTTGTATCTCACAGATTCATTCGCACCTGTTGGGAAGACTGCATGCCTCTCATTAGACGTTAGTGATGGGAACACCAGTCGTTACACTAGCCCACACAGACGTGGTCCTTCATCTTTTCTCTCTTGAGTCTCACAGGACTTTATGCAGAAGAAACTACTATTTCCCTCATATAATTGATAAAAAAGCAGAGTCGTTTTAAGGAAACAGATGGAAGAAAATAAATATTGATTAAGTTCCTACTATGTGTCAGGTACTAGGCTATTCACTTTTTACAAATATCATCTTATCTGATCTTCACCAGAATCCCAGAAGGGAGGTGCTATTATTATCTCTATTTTATAGATGGGGAAACTGAAGCAAATAGAGGTTAAGTGACTTGCCCAGAATCAACAGCCAGTAAATATCCTAGAACTTTGAACTCAGGTCCTCCTGACTCCAGGGTCAGTTCTCTATTCACTGCACACTTAGCTGCCCCTTTCTCGTTATCTTAGTCTTTCCTTCTCTCTCCCTCTTCTTTCTCTTTCTGTTTTTCTTCTTTGTCTCTCCCTCTCTCACTCCTCTCTGCCTCTCTATTTGTCTTACTTTCTTTCTCCCTCTTCTCTCTTCCCATGTTTTTCTCTATCTCCTCTGTTTTCTGTTTCTGCTTCCATGTATGTCTTTTGATCTCTGTCTCTCTTGCATGTACACACACACATACAAACACACACACACAGCCAGAAGATACACAATAAAAAACAACAACAGACATCTTTCTCAGAGAATTATCTGAGAGATAATGTATGTATGACCATGGCCTACCTCTGTAGGGTTCCATCAGGGCCAGCTCCTTTGTTCCCATCCAGCAGTTGCTTTCATACATCCAGACTCAAACTGCTTCCATATAATTTCCACCAATGATGTTCTACTTCTACCCTCTAGGTCAGCAGTTCTCAACCTGTGGGTTATGTTCAATTTGTAACAATGAAAATATATCCTGCATATCAGATATTTACATTATGATTCATAACAGTATCAAAATTACAGTTATGAAGTAGCAATGAAAATAATTTTATGGTTGGGGGTAACCAACACATGAGGAACTGTATTAAAGGGTCACGGCATTAGAAAGGTTGAGAACCTCTGCTCTAGGTCCAAGTATAGCAAGACTAATCCTGTTCTTCATCGAAGTTTTTCCCATACTGATGCAGCTCTTATGTCACTCCTATATTTTCTCTTCACATTATCACCTTTAGTTCTTTAGGATGATGCTTGCTGGGAAGGCATGGTTGCTGATCATTTTCCAAAGTTTCGTTGTCATTCCTTATGGCCAAGCTCCAGCTCAGTGGGTGCTGAATTGAGGAGAGAGTAGAAAGATTGGAGATTAATAAGATTCCATAGATCAAGATGGGAAGAAAATATCTCCTGGGTGTAGAAGGTTATCGATTGTATATGAAGAAAACAATGATTCATCTGATCATCATGGATTCTCCCCACTCCTGGACACTATATGGTCAACGGTCCTACGTTCCTTTATGTATTTGTCTCTTTCCATAGCGCTTATGAACTCATAGCAATTCACTTGCACATAGCAAATGTAAATGGATGACTTGACTGAAGCTACACCAAGGGAAATGTAATTCATGACAGATCCACACTGTGTTATCCTCAACAGATCTCACCCACAATTTTCAAAGAGCATCCACTCAATCTTTTGGAGTCCTTCCTTCTTCTGGGGTCCTTCACAGGTAATAGTATAGCCCTTAGGATGTCCAGCTGTGAGTTTCTTCTTTGATTACATTATTGATCCAGTCCTTCACCAGTCCTACATTTTTTTTTTAATGCAGTATGAGATGGCTGCCCATTTCACTCATACACAGATATAGACAACCAAGAAATAGAAAACTTCCTTGGCTCTTAAAATGTTGCTGGAGAAATTTTTCTCTGTTTATGGCTTTTCTGACAGGATTTATGCTGACCAAGAGAAAGGTTTTGTTTTTAATTATTCTTTCAATTAATGAGTATTTGTTTTCTCTACCTCTCAATTTCCCAACCATAACTTCCTTCAGAAAATAAGTCACTTGCAATACTTAAAAGAAATATATTGTCAAGCAAAAGAAAATTCCCCATTAGTAATGTCTAAAGAACATCCGTCTCATGCTGTCCTGTAAGTGCATCAACTATCTGGAAGAAGTGGACAGCATACTTCATCAATGATCCTCTTGAAATTCTCATGGGTCAGTGTTTTTCAGCAAATCTAAGACATGGAAAATACCTAGTAGGAATAACATTGTCTAAAATCAAGAACTCTAGAAGAACAGGTAGTCAATCCTCAGGGAAACCACCAGCCATCCATTGTTGAGTTCCCTAAGGGCACTGAACCGGGAAGACAAGGTTCAGTGAAGGCAACCTGGTGGCTGCCTTAGTGCCTTAGGTCATCTTAGTGGTGTTAATTGTTGTTGTTTGGTCATGCCTGTCTCTTCCTGACCCCATCTGGCATTTTCTTGGCAAAGAGATTGGAGTCCTTTGCCATTTCCTTCTCCAGGCCATTTTACAGATGAGGATAAAGAAGAAAGCAAGGTTACATGATTTACCCAGTGTCACACAGCTAGTAATTATCTGAGGCTGGATTTGGACTCAAGTCTTCCTGACTCTAAACTCAGCATTCTATCCATTTCTCCACCTACCTGCCAATGAAGTTAACATATGAACACAATTTCATCAGGGATGAGGCTATTAGATTGATAACCACATTATCTGTATCAAAAGCTTTTTATCTAATTATTGATATAATTATATGATTTAAAAATATTATTGATATAATCAATTATACTAATAATTTTCCTTAAATTAAACCATTTCTGCTTTCCTAGCATAAATGACATTTGGTCATAATGACAAGGTGCTTCTGGAATATTTTGGGGTGACTTTGTTAACTTCAATCTGTAAAAATCTCATTTGTGTTCCAGTACCTATGTATGAACTAGCACAGACTTACTCTGTGTCAGACTTGCTCTGGCCCACTTGCCCAATGCAAGCCTTACACATACCATGGCTCCTTAAGAGTCTAACAAATATGGTGAACTTTTAATGAACTTTCAATGAACTTTGCTTTTCTTTGGCTGAGAGAAGACTTCAGTTGAATTCTTTAGGCAGGACGTGGCATGTTGGTATTTTGGGGTCTCAAGCAATCCTAACCCTAACCACATCAGTATGGTACATTCACCTTTCTCATTTTTAATAGTAATGCTTTGGTTTTCTTCCCTCTTCTTTAAAAATCATCTTAGTCAAAGGTTTATCCATTTTATTTTATTTTTTATAAAACCAACTCTTAGTTTTATTTTTTAATTCAATGATTTTCTTCTACTTCATTTTATTAATTCCATGTTTACTTTTAATGATTTCCTATTTCGTATTTAATTGGACATTTTCAGTTTGTTCTCTTTCTAGCTTTTAAAAAAAATTCTACTCTATTTATTGATCTGCTCTTTTTCTATTTTATTGATGCAATCACTTAGAGAAATATTTTTCCCTGCTGCTTTTCTATATTCAATAGATTTTGACATTGTCTCTTTATTGTTATTCTCTTTAAAGAAACTGATTGTTTCTATGATTTGTTCTTTAACTCACTCATTCTTTAAGATCATAGGTTATTTACTCTCCGATTGGTGTTTAGTCTATGCTTCTGTGTTTTCTTATTAAACACAATTTTATTGCATTGCTATCTGAAAAGGTTGCTTTTAATATTTCTGCTTTTATTCTTTTCACTATAAAATTCCATACCTTAAAATATGTTCAGTCTTTGCAAAGGTGCCATAAACTTCTGAGAAAAAAGATGTATTCTCTTTTATTCCCATTTAATTTTCTTCACATAGCTACTATATCCAGCTTATCTAAATTTCTATTCACTTCCTTGACTTCTTTTGTTCTTATGTATTTATTTGGTTAGATTCGTCTGGTTCTGAGAGGGGAAGATTAAACTCTCCAACTCTTATCTATTTCCACTTATAATTCATTTAACTTTTCTTTTGAAAAATAGATGCTATAGTATTTGACATATAAAAAATTAAGATTGCTATTGCTTTGCTGTCTATGGTACCTCTTATCAAAATGTAGTTACCCCATTTATCTCTTAGTTAAATCTATTTTCTGAATTCTGTTGAGGCACTCTTTTCCTCCCTTAAGCCATGGCTAGGTTACTCAGCCACACTGTTTCAAAAATGTTCTTGCTCCCTTTGGTACAGCACCCATTGGCAGTCCCTCCTCCCCCATAGCCTCAGACTGGGATTATGTCTGGTCAGTACTGCTAATCTTGGTAACCAGAGACAGCAAAGAGTCTTTCAATTTCCTCCTGCTTGGCCTTCTGGATTCTCATGATGTTCCTTAGATGAAAGTGAGGGAAGATCCTGATATGAAAGTTCCTGAGGTAAAAATTCTTAAGACCTATGCTGCTTCTTGACCCAGCTGCCCCTAGGGCTTACTGTTTACTGATTCAACAGAGTTAGCTTGGAAGTGTTTTCACTTCACTCTGGTGAAACCTCAGCTCCCAGAGCTCATGTGCTTCCTGGGGTCCTCTCAAGTTGTCTCAGGAGGATGTCTTTACTCCTTTATTTTTGCCACTGTGTGTTCACTTTGAGGAAATGTTTGTGGAGGCAACTTGGAGAGTCTGGGATTTTCTGTTTGTGAAGGAAATTTGTTTATAGAGGAAACTTGGAGAGTCTGGGATTTTCTGACCCACTTTACCATTTATAATATTAATGGGATTTAAGATTTTCTCCATTCATTAATAGGCCTCAGGTAGAGTCCATTAATAGGAGCTTGCTTAGAGGAGGCTTGCTTGTAGGGAGGGTCTCACATCTCTTCTAATTTCTAATTAGTCACTGAGTCAGGATGGTTGTGATGTCTTCTGACTCTAAGAAGTGTATACATATTCTGAGTTGACATTTTGCTTTGGGGGCTCACTAATGAGAAGGATCTTGTGATTCCCTGGTCGAGATTCAGAATGGCTGTATGTTCAGAGCTCCTAAACTGCTCAGATGTAAAGGCTCTCTCCATCCAGGGATGTATGTGAAGTGTATAGTTGATTCAGGCAGTCAGAGACCTGTCTTTTGGTCTTTATTTTTCTGCTTGTATTTTCTCTGAAGTTCAAGGTGCTGACTTTTTCCCTGAACTAATGAATGTAATTAAAAAAGATTGTTGACCCCCTAAAACAGCTATCTTTCTTAGTAAAGTAGATCTAAGAACCTGTGGTGGCAGGCATCCTGGGGATGCCACCCAAATCCCCCCCTTCCCTATTACTGTTGAGTAAAACCATCTTCCAAGTCACCGAAGCATCCAACTTAAGCACCATTTTCTACTCCTAACTCTCTCTCATTCTCTCTCCCTGACTGTCTCTATTGTCAAGAACTATTAATTTCACCCTCATAACATTTCTTGTATATGGCCCCTTCTCTCTCCTTACATATCAATCACCCCAGTCCAAGCCCTTATCATCTCATGTTTGGACTAATCTGATAGCATTCGGGTTGATTTCCCGGACTCATCTCTTACCGTTCCAAACCAAAATGTTGATCTTCAAATACAGGCCTCATCTTATTGCCCCTCTTATCAATATTCAGTGAATTCTAATGACTCCTTCTAGGATTACTTCTAGAACTAAATATAAAATCCTTCATTTAGCTTTCAAAGCCTTTCAGAACTTGACCTCTCTTTACTTTTCCTATTTTCTTACACTGTACTTCCTTCTACATACTCTGTGAATCAATGGTACTGGCATACTTGCTGTTTTTTACACAAGAAACTCCATCTCCATACTCTGAGTACTTCTATGGGATGTCTCCCATGATTACTCTTCTCTCCTTCCTCATCTTTATCTTCTGTCTTCCCAGCTTCCTTTAAGTCTCAGTTAGAGTCCTGTCTTATCTAAGAAGCCTTTCCTGGGTCCTCTTTTATCTTAGTGTCTTCCTTGTGAGATCACTCCCAATTTATCAGATGTGAGTTCATCTTTTTTTGGACATGGTTGTTTATAGGTTGTCTTTCTCATCAGACGGAGAGTTCCTTCAGAACAAGAACTTTAAAAGAAAAAAAGATTTCTTTGCGTTATCCTCAAAGTTTAGCATTGGCCTAGAACATAGTAGGCACTTAAATCAATGCTGATCAGTCAACTGACTGATTGACACCAGGATTATTGCAGTAGCCTTTGGGTGGTCTCCCTGACTCATTTTTCTATACACTCCAATTCATCTTCCACAGACCTGCCAAAGTCACTTGTCTGAAGTAATTTTCAGACAATTTCACATATGCACACATACTCACACAACACTTACACACACACACACACACACACATACATACACACATAAACATTCACATCCCTAATAAAACATCAGTGACTCTTATTGCTTCCAAAATCAAACAAAAAATCCTCTCCTTGGCTCTTAAAAACCTTCTACATTTTCACTCTTCTAATATTTTGTAACCCTCCACATAATATTCAGAGATACTTGCCTTGTTGGATTTCTTGTGTGAAATACTTTAGCTCCATGTCTTTTTATTGTTTTTCCCCTCCCCTTAATTCTGTTCCAGGAGTTATCTCTCTGTATTTTCAATTTCTGAATTTTCTGCCTTTCTTCAGGATTCAGCTCAATGTTCACACTCCACAATAGCTCTTTTCTGTCCCTTTCTTCTGACATTAGCTTCCATTTGCATCATATATATCTTGTCAGGACATATTTATTTACATATTATAAATTAGTATGTGAGCTTGTCCAAGGCAACAACCACATTTTTTCCCTTATGTTTGTCCGCTCCTCTTAGCATAGAACCTGGCACATAGAAAGCAGTTAATAAATGTGTACCGCCGAGGGCATACTGATATAAGGGATAGATCAGGCAAGGCAGTGGTCAGAAACAAACACTTTTGAGGAGGGACAGGGTGAAAGGAAAGAGAGAGAGAGAGAGAGAGAGAGAGAGAGAGAGAGAGATAGTAAGCTGAAGGAAAATACAGTTATAACTATAAATGTGAATGAGAGGAACTCACCCATAAAATAGAAGGGAATAACAGAGTAGATTAAAAATAAGAATGCTAAAATATGTTGTTTACAAGAAAAACATTTGAAGCATACACAGAGTAAAGGTAAGGGGGTGAAACAAAATCTGTCATCCTTCAGCTCAAATGAAAAAAAGCAGTGGCAGCAATCCTGATCTCAAACAAAGGAAGAGCAAAAATAGATCTAATTAAAAGAGATAAAGAAGGGACTACATCTTGCTAAAAGGCACCATAGACAATGAAATAATATCAGCACTAAACATATACACACCAAGTGATATAACATTTAAATACTTAAAGGAAAATGTAAATGGATTCAGGAGGAAATAGAAAACAAAACCATGATAATGAAGACCCTCAGCTTTCCTCTCTTCTAAGTTTGTGTTTTGATCTTCCCTGACACCACAGTAACTTTTTATGGTCAGGTTATTTTTGTTGTTGTTGCTTGCTCATTTCCAGCCTGTATCTTGACTTTTAACTTCATGTTAATGTTGGACTCTGCTTTGGGGGATTAAAGGGGCACCATCCCAAGCTTCAGGGTTTTTTGCAGAGCTAGTTCTGGGATTTTGTTACTTTTAAGTTCTTTCAAGATGATATGATCTAAGGAGAGGCTTTTAACTACTCTCCTGGCATGGACTCTGGTATATGAGTGACCACAAGCTCTCTTTTCCACTTTGAAATTGTGCCCAGGGTCCCTGCTCCTACAGTTGCAAATTCTGGAGTATTAGTGTTCCTCCTTGTTCAAGAACTTTGATTTAGAACTGATCAGGATCTAGTTAAAGGCAATGCAATAAAGTCCTGCAAACAATGCCAGCAAATGGTATCCTGTAATTTCCTTCTGGTCAGTTGTCTGTTCCCATCACTATCTGTGGGCTGCGAGCTCCAGAATCTGTTTCTACCAAATCAGTTTCCCCCATAACCTGCTGCTGTGGAGCACTGGATTACAATCCTCTCTCAATTCCAGTTTCCTGCTAAACTTTTAAGTTTCCTAGGTTAGAAAATCTTTTCTCTCAATCTTTTTTGTGGGTTCTGCTACTCTAAAATTTGTTTTGAAACTTTCTGGAAAGTTTTTGTATGGGAATTTAGGAGACTTTGGGTGCGTCTCTGTCTTTCCTCCATTATGTTGTCTCCATCCCTATATAGCAGCATTTTTTTGGGCAAAAATATTGGAAATTGAGTGAATGCCCATCAATTGGGCAATAAATGAAGAAGTTGCATTTTATGATCATTATGAATATTATTATACTATAAGAAATGATGAGCAGGAGTGTTTAGAAAAAATTGGAAAGGTTTACAGGAACTGATGCAAAGTGAAATTAGCAGAACCTGTGTAATATTGCACAATGCAACAGCAATATTGTACAATGATAAATTATTAATGGCTTTGCTGTTCTGAGCAACACAAACAACACAGAAACCTCAAAGTATTAAAACAAAAAGAAAAAAAAAGTACATTCACTTTATTTTTTTAATATTTTTAAATTTTATTATAGTTTGCATCATTCATTTCCACAAGATTTTGAGTTACATATTTTCTCCCCCTCTTTTCCCCACCCACTGCCCCAAAACAGCCATCCCAGTGTGTTCCCCCTCCCCCAGTCTATTCTCTCCTATGTCACTTTTCAGTAGGGCAGGATGAATCTCCCAACTGCAGTGCCTGTGTATCTCAAGTTCCGGTTGGATGTAGTCAATAATAATAATAATAATTGCATATATATATAGATAGATAGATACACATTCATAGCATTTCATTATGGAATTCCAGATTCCAGATTCTTTCTCCTTCTTCCTCACCACCCATTCCCACTGGAAGGACAAGCAATCCAATACAGGCTGAACGTGTGAAATTACGCAGAACCTCTCCATAGTGAACACACTGTGAGAGTCTGATTAAATGTCCCTTCTTCCTATCCTGCCCCCCCCATCCACTCTCCACCCTGTCCCTATCCCTCTACAGAAATATGAACATTCCTCAGCCCTCCCCCCCCACCCTGCCCTCCCCTCCATCACCCCACCACTCATCCCCCTTCC
>CM053589.1:206131353-206156982 GCA_028646515.1 Pseudochirops corinnae
GCATATATATATATATATACACATACACATGTCTATTTAGGAGGATATATATATATATATACATACATATATATATATATATATATATATAAGATTATGAATACATATGTTAGTGTGTGTATATATGTGTACATAGACAGAGGGCACAGGATCAATTTAATAGGAAGGGATGATATTTTAAAAGGTGAAATTGATAGGTGCAAGAGAAATAGAATGAGAGGAAACAGGGAGAGACAGAATGGGGTTAATCTTCTCATATAGAAGAGGCAAGGGATAACTGTTACAATGGAGGGGAAGAACAGGAAGGAAAAAGGGAATGGGTCAACCTTACTCTAATTGAATTTGGCTTAGGGAAGAAATGGCATACACTCTAAATTGGGTATGTTGCCCTACAAGAGAGTAGGGGATATGGGGATGAGAGTGGAATGATGGAGGGGAGGGCAGGTTGAGGGAGAGGGTTGTTAGAAGGGCACACTTCTGTAAAGAGACAGGGACAAAGTAGAGAATAAAACAGGGGAGAGTGCAATAGGAAGAAGGGAAATATGATCAGTCTTTTACAATATGTCCATTGTAGAGATGTTCTGCATAACTACACATGTATAGCCTGTATTGAATTGCTTATCTTTCCAGTGGGGGTGGGTGATGAGGTAGGAAGAGAAAGAATCTAGAATTTAAAGTTCTATATTAAAATGTTAATATATACACACACACACACACACACACACACACACACACATATAATTATCATTATTATTTACACGCAACCAGAAATTAAGATATACAGGCACTGGGGTAAGGAGATCCATCTCTCCCTACCAGAAAGTCAGTGGGCTGATGGGGGAGGATATAGGAGAGAGTGGATTAGGTAGGGGGTATACAATGGGATTGCTGTTTTGGGGTGGTGAATAGGGGAAAGACAGGGAGAAAATTTGTAACTCAAAATCTTGTTGAAATGAATGATATAAATTAAAAATAAACAAAATTTAATTTAAAAAAATAAATGATAAAAACCAAACTTAGCTTGAATATCTAAAACAACCTTCAGGTCATAGTTCGTAGATGTCTGCCAAGAATCAGGTTTACAGGTTCAGTTATGGCCTGAGACACACATAAACACAAACAGAAACATACATACACACATTATATATGCATTTATGTATAGATATGGGTGTCCACATATGTGCATACATACATGTACACCTAATTACATGTGTGTCACTTTCCTCTTTCCTTGGTCTCTGTGGGACATGTGCCTGGTAGTGGTATTACTTAATCCCATAGTCAGTAATATTTGGGTCCCTAATCCAAATCATTTTCCAGAATGACTGGACAGTTCACAGCTTCACCAAGAGTTCATTAAGTGGCTAATTTTCTGCAGCTCTTCTATATATCTCCTCTGCTTAGATTCCAATGTCTTTGGCTCTACTTTCTACCTCATGATGTCAATGACCCCTGCCACCGATCACCATCTAACCCTATATCTGTTTTAAATGTCACTTTGTGGAAGTCAGATCATTTTTCCCTTTTCCATTCTTCTATGTCTCCTCCAATGTGAGGCTGGACATTGGAGACATCACCATTTCCTCCTATAGCCATCTGCTTCTGATAAATAAGGATACAAAGATGGCCCCAGATCCCTCAGATAGAATGTAAGAAGTTTCCAGCTACCACAAGTCCCTCTACTTTGCAGTCCTGTGGTTAAATCATTCTTTCCCTCTAAAAGCATATATACCCCTTCTCCCCCCACCGACACCCCCATGCCTTGGCCTTCAAAACCTGAGCCCCAAACCAGAAAGGGTTGTGTTCCTTGAAAGTGGTGTTGTGAAAGTGGTGTCCTATATTATCTTTTCCTATTTCCATCTCAGTATTTTTAAGTCATTAAAGTAATAAAGCAAGCTTAAAGAAGCCCTTTGGCATCTAGAGTCAGAATTAAAAAATGATCACATTTGTTGATGTTGTCCAGACCAAAACATGCATAGGGTGTGTGTGTGTGTGTGTGTGTGTGTGTGTGTGTGTGTGTGTGTGTGTGTGTGTGCGCGTGTGTTTGATGTGTGTTAGTGTTATTAGTGTGTTATTCAAAGAATACTCATTTGTCATGATTTTTTAAAATGATATCCAGAAGCTTTGGCCATTGATTATAGAGTGTCTATCAATGATTGTCCGAAAAGAAGAAGGACTAAAGCAATTTGACATTTCATCAAGTTGAGAGTGGTCTTGGGACCCTACAATGCAAACATGCCTCCATTTCACTGACTGTTGGCAGAAGGGCTAGTGCTTCCAGCTTCTCAGGATGCTGAGCCTCCTCTTTGTCCCAAGAGAAAAGGCTCATAGTTAGGGAATTAAGCCCACCCATGCCTACCACTATTACTATAGTATATGACTATTTCTTCCCATTGAAATTAAAGCAAGAGACCTATTTTTCCTCTGGAGAACAGAAGTTTCTTAGGACACAGGGGCAGAGAGATCCATGCTGAAATTATGTCATTTCAAAATGGAATGTCTATAGCTGTCAAGTTCAAACAAACAAAAGCCAATCTCCTTCCAATCCTGGTTCAGAGAGTAATCTTCCAATATCCACTTAAAGAAATCCTTCTTTTTTCATTTCTACTCAAAATCCCTTTATAGGTAAAAACAGAACACATTTCAAAATGTGACTTTTCAATGATGGCCCCAATGAAACCCAATCTAACACATACCAATTCCTTTGGAGGAAATTATCCATTGTGAATTCCATGTTACTTCTTGACATTTCCCTTGAATATATTGTATTACAAACCCACTTCACTTTCTTTCTATTTCACAAAATCTTAACCCCTCCATATTGGCCAGCCTATGGCCAAAGAAGACCCCACACAAGCAATAGCTATTCACCAAGAACCTATTATATATACCGGCACAACTCTTAACAAGATATTGAACGTGCTCAGAAAATGTTGGTTGATTTATGTTTCCTCTGCTCTCATCTGATTGTGGCCTCTAGCTTTGTGTGCTTCTTTATTCACTCTATGCTCTGGCCAAACTCCAGAGCCCAACTCCCACCTCTAAGAATTCCAGCATGTGCTTTTTCCGAAGCTGGGAGCCAAGGATGCCACATCTCTAAGTTCTTTCAGTGTTTCTGTCAATATGTATGCATCTATCTTTCTGTAGTAGAACATGGATGAACATGAATGTAAAGTGATGAGGACAGCATGAATTCCATGTGTATGCACTACCACACTTTAGTTCATTGTTCAGGGAAAAACTGAAAAAGGATCATCTCCACATACAGGCCCTGAGGAAAGCCAACCCCAGTTTGAGGCACTCCATTAGTCAATATCCATTCAAAAGCATGGCTAATGATCTGCCTAAAGATGTTTTTACTTTTAGCAACCAGCCAGAGGAAAATATTAGCTCAAAACAAGAGGCATTTCATAAAACATTATAAAAGTACCAAGAAACCCTCCCCCACCTATCAAAATACATAACAGGGTTACTCATAAAACTTCTGGAGAAGGTCACACGCAGAAAGAACACATGTGACCAAGAAGGTAGTAGACTATAGAGTGTGCCTAAAGAGGCCCACACCAAGGCTGCCTCTGGCCATCAATCCTCCATGAGGGGTGGTAAATGTGTCCTCCCCTACAGCAGAGCAGCTGATGCCCTCTGTTGAGGTCACGTTATTTCTGCCATTAACATTTGCCAGTCATGTTGTATGTACTGGGCACCTCTCATTACCTTGGGGTCACCATCCTCTCTTCCAGGCTTCAGTTCTTTACTCGAGGTGTATTGACTCAGAAGTCTCTTCTTAGAAGATCATGGTGAGCTCAATTTTATTACACAACAACCTTCCATAGCAGATCATTAAGGAGATTATTGACAAGCATCTGAAAAAGGTCATTTTCCAGAGTCCAAATGGCTTCCTCAAGAACAAGGCATGCAGGGGGATCCTCATTTCATTGCTTTGGCAAGATTATCAAGCTGGTAGGGAAAGGGCCTCTGTGGGTTTCATTTTGCCTAGATTTCAGCAATTCTTTTGTAAATAAAAGTGCACTGTTCATGTAGAAAAGATGAAAAGACATGGATACAGTCGAATCTACTTGCATGACCAGGCCAGGGCTGGGGAACATGTGGCCGTCTATGTCCTCAGGTGCAGCCTTTTGACTGTGTCCAAGTTTTACAGAGCAGATATTTTTATTAAGGGGATTTGTTCTGAGAAGTTTCAGTTCAGTCAAAGGGCTGCACTTGAGGACCTGGAGGTCCCAGGATCCCCACCCCTGGGCCAGACTCAAAACATAGCAGTAAATAGTTCGATGTGTCACACCAGTGATCAGGACCTGAACTGCAATGATTCAACCTATTTTCTCAATGATTTGCATAAAGCCTTAGGTGACACATCATTAAGTTTGCTTATGATGCAGATCTGGATGTGAGAGCTAACATACATGATAATGAAGGGAGGATTGAAATATCTTCCCAGGCTGGAGCATCAGGCTGAATTGAATTCAATAGAAATAAATGTAAAGTTTTGTGCTTGGATACAAAATATGGACTTCTCAGTTACAAGATACCATTATATTTGAAAAAAAAAATATCTTGGGTTTTGAGCGGACTGCAAATTCAACTTGAATCAGTAGCATGGTGTGGAAACCAAAAGAGCTCATGTGAGCTTAGACTACATTACAGAAAGCAGAACTCATGTGGAGGTGAGAGTACCAATTAACTCTGTGCTCACCAGATGTGATTGCATGCAATTGTGGGCTCCACAATTCAGAAAGGACATCAATTAAACTAGAGACTATTCAAAGAAGGGAGAAAAGGATGATGAAGGCTCTTGAAGAAGGGATAACCTATATGGCTGAAGCAACTCAGGCTAGAGAAGAGAAGACTAACATGGGACATGGCATATGAGTTCAAGGATTTAGAAGCTTTTCTCATGGAAGAGGGTTAAACTTATTTTGTTCAGCTCAAGTAGGCAGAGCCAGGAGCAACAATGGGAAGTTACAAAGAGGCCAAATTTGGCCAGTTGTTGAACCAATCTATTGAGAACCATCTGTGCTTGAAATGAACAGCCTTGGATGGTGGCAGATCATCCTCCTTTAAGGTCTTGAAGCAAAACAGGGATGTCTATTGGTCAGGTAAGTTATAGTGGAGATTCCTTTGCTATATGAGTTAGATAAATGATGGATGGATAATATGTGCATACATTTATACATATGCAGGTGACAGATAGATACAAAGATGGCAGAAGGACAGAGAGAAAGGAAGGAAGGATGGAGGCAGTAAAGAAGGAAACAAGGAAGGAAAAACACCTCTTTAAATGGCTTACTATGTGTTTGACACTATGCTGGGCTCTGGAGATAAATATATAATTAAACAAGGGGTATATATTTAAAGATAAGGGAGAAGCAGTAAGAAATGAGGGGCAGAGTTTTAGCAAGTTCCATCAGGACAACTTATCTAGATTATCTTGAGTGCTTAGATCTCAGCCAGGTTTAGTGGGCACAGATGTTAATAGTCCATTTTGGAAGCAGTCACCCATAGATAGAAACCACATCCGTGGCATGCATGGTGCATTAGTTAATGAGGAAATGCTGATCTCACCCCTTTGCCTTTTCAATTACAGCACCATGTCAGTCAAGTGCTTTGGTATAGATGTTTGTATTCTGTTTGGAAATGTTTGTTTTCTGTCTCTACATTCTTCTGTCAGCAATTCTGTTTGACTTCTACACCACACAATACCACACCCCTTCGCTGGGAACTCCTTCCTGGCTGCTCATCACCCCTTTCAACTTCCTTTTGTGTGCTATATTCCCTATTAGATTGCAAACTCCTTGAGGGCAGGTACTGTCTCTCTTTTACATATTTGTGTCAGTAGTGCTTAGTACAGAGCCTGGCATACAGTAGACAATGTTTATTGAGTTGAATTGGAGTTTTTTGTGTGCACAGCTTCACATAGTCTAAAGTGATCAAGATAGGTTCTCTTATGTGAACCTTACAGCCATTCTCTGAGAAGGATAGCATTGCCTTCTCCATTTGACAGGTGAAGACACTGAGTCTTAGAGGAGTGACTTGCCCAAAGAGCACACGATGATATGTCTCAGGGCTAGGGCTGACCTTAGGTCTTGTGTATTCCATTTTCTTTTTGGGTGGATTTTGGCTTCAATGTAGTGGAGAATAGAGCAGTGAAGCTGCATTGAAGAAATGGGTCAACTTGACATATGACCGACTCTGCCATCTTAAAGATGGAGGTGAGATAGTTTGGAAGCCTCAAAGCCAAGGAAGGTTATGATGCTGGTGCCACTTATGGGAATACCGTCCAGGGTACTTACAGGACAAAGGCATGGGCAGGGAAGGTGGGGACCTCTACCTTTGCCAGCTTGTTTGCCGGGACTAGTTGCTGCTCAAATAGAGAGGTCTTGAGAATGTGGATAGAGGGAGCAGTGCAGAGTTCAAGGCTCTGGTGGGTCAGCTGTGGGCAGCCCACAAACACAATGATTGCAAGGGAAGTTATCTCTGGGGGTGGCTAGATGGAGAGAATAAACCAGGGGTCTAGGAGAAAGCTTCAGGTCACGCAGAAAAGACGTCTGCCAAAGTAAGAAAATGGGCATTGAAGACAAAGACCTTTTAAAGACAAACCACAGATGATTAGAATCATTTATCTATATTTAACCCATGCAGATAAAAAGCCCTCTTTTAAATAAATTTATTTATTTATTTTTCATTTTCAATATTAACTTCCATAAGTTTTTAATTTTTCCCCCTCCCTCCTCTCCCTCGTCCCCAAGATGACATGCAATCTAATATGGGCTTTCCATATACATACTTATTAAATATATTTTCACATTAGTCATGTTGTATAGAAGAATTAGAATGAATGGGAGGAACCATGAGAAAGAAAATTACTTGAATTACTGAGAAGAGCTAAATCTATCAAAGTCAGTCATCGTACGGTGTGGCTTTTATTGTGTACAATGTTTTCCTGGTTTTGCTCACTTTACTTAGCATCGATTTATATAAGTCTTTCAACATTTTTCTGAAGTCCGTCTACTCACCATTTCTTAAAGCACAAAAGTATTCCATTATATTCCTATACCACAATGTGATCAGGCACTCCCCAATCAATGGGTATCCCCTCAATTTTCACTTCTTTGCCAACACAAAAAGAGCTGCTTTAAATATTTTTGCACACATAGGTACTTTCTCCATAAGACAAAAGCCCTTTAGACCATGTCTGCTAAAATGGAGATCGTTTGTTAGAATTCTCCAATATTTTCAGCTTATAGTAACTGAATTACAAATTAGTTAAATTAATACATTCCTGTATCTAAAAATTGGAAATTGAAAACCCATATCATCATTGATTTACTGGCTGGAAGGGCAATAAGGAAGCTCTCTTCTGTGTTCTCAAGACTTCTGTAGGGCCCTGGTGATTCTTCAATCAACTTCACAAAAAGGGTTTGCATTTTCCAATATACTGTGAGAACTTTGTTCTACATGACTTAGCCCAGGCTAACTGTCAGGAACCGAGATTCAGGAATGTGGTGATTATGAGCTTGGGTAAGAGTCTAGGCCACCTGACCCAGGGGTCAAATTGATCAAGGGCCAATTCCTCCAGCATCTTTAATCGACACCAACAGCAGGAGAATTTTGATGCATCATTCAGCATCGTCTGGCTCTGGGAAATGGGATTTGTTCCCATTTTTAAGTCTTCTTTTACCACCGTCTGCTTTAATTATTTCTGCTAGTGCACTAATTGAATGTATTTTAATATTTATCTCTAATTTAAATTATTTGAGTGAGATCTCACCCTATTTTTGCTAACTTGGGGGAAAACAGAATTACTTCCTTTCCTTTCCTTTCCTCTCCTCCTCAACCTATTTTTTTCTCCAGAAAGCTGAGTAAAAGAATTTGAGTCATTAGTTTAAAATTTTTCAAAGTTTTTTTTTTAACTTACTCAAAATGGGATCCTACAGATACTGTTTCCATAATACTTTCCAAATAATTGACACTATCAAGGACAAGACAGCAGATTCTTTGTGTAGAAAAAAAGGAAGTTTAACTCAATTGTGGATTTCATTCTACCCATGCCTAGGACGTGCTGAGTGTCATGGTCGGTACAGGGGGACATTGGCCCCTGCATAATCCTGGTTGTAGAGCAAGGTCAGAAATGATGCGACAAAAATGAAATCCTTTGTCATTTAATAGAAACACTTTATTTATACCTTATATAATTATGATAGTGGCAATTGTGAGATTTCTGCTTCTGGGTGTTTTAGTGTCTAAGTCAAGAACAAGAGATTTCATGGATGAATTTTGTCTTTCCTGTTTCTGGGAGAGATGATGGTCTCAGCCTGCCATAGGAGGTGCACTTCAAACCTCTAGAGCAGCCCTTTTTATAGTGAGCAGCACCTTAATAAGAGCCTGGGCGCCATTCCCTGGAAGATGAATATACATTCTGTGGCTCTGACCTGGAGAGGCCAGGGGGCCTCTGCCTGATACTACCTTGAATTTATTTTGCATCAAATTTGCATATTTAATAATAGTTGGCCAATGAGAGCCAGACCCTTAGGAGCATGCACAGCAAACTCGGCCAGATGCAGTCCCACAGGTAGGTTTGGGGGTAGGATTGACTGCTGAGCCAGAAGTAGGTTTGCATACAAAGGACTCATGGGGATAATTCCGTGGGCTTCCTTCCTGGCTGTGTTTGAGTGAGGAGCAGGAGCCCCTGTCTATTTCCAGGTGAGGGGGTGAGGGATCCAGGTATCTGGGCAGGGGAGGGCGGTAGGGCCTTACGTGGGCCCAAGGAGGCTGGGAGTTGTTGTGCCTGCCAGTGCCTTTGCTTAGCTTGAATGACAGAATTCCAGTTCTTTGAGAGCCATGGCTGATGTTTCATGCTATGCCTGGTACCTGGCACAGAGTTGGTGCTTAATAAATGTGTGCAGACTGACAGGGTGTGCCAGAGCCTTCACTTTGCTGCTCTAGGCCTTGACAGTCCCGTCACAGGTCCCCTTGCCAAGCAGAAGACTTGATGTTTAGGGGACGTAGTCAGATTCCTGATAGCACTCAACTGAGAGAATAATAGCAAGAGTAAACATTTCTATTGGGTCTGCTTTGTTTGAGGCCTTGTACTGACTGTGTTAGACTGACGATCTTATTTGACTTGGAGATTTCATTGGTATTGGAGCTCCCATGTGAGGACAGGAAAGCAAGTACTTCCTTTGTATTTGTTTTCTGAGAGATTTGCCCAGAGTGTTGAGGGCTGAGAGATTTACCTAGGATCACATAGCTAGGGGAGGTCAAAGGCTGGGTTTGAACCCAGGTCTTTCTGGTTCTGAGGTCAACTATCTCTCCTCTACTCCACATTGGCTCTCCATGGCTCCTACCTACTGCCTAAAGACAAAATTCACTTCCCTCAAATTCATTGCACATGTTTTAAAAGCCAACTAAATGGCAAGGGTTGTTCCAGAGCTGGAGACCTAAACCTAGAACCCAAACCATTACCCAAAGCAGTCTTTGCCTAGGAGTCTCACTCTAATGAGGTCAGGTCAAAGGCCTGAAGGAAGAATTCCAAGCCTGCCTTGGAAGGTGCCCGCCTTTCCGACTTACCTGCTACTGCTCTTCAGGGCTGGTGATATTGGCAGACTGGACTCCTCGTTTTCCCCAGACAGGCCCTGACCTGCTCCATCTCCTCCCTCTTCCATGGACTTTTGTCAAGTCTAAAATGCCCTCCCTTGAATCTTTATCCCATGAAATCTTGGATCTCTCCTACTTGGAAGGGCCCTTGCCACCTTCTTTCTCCTCCTAAGGTGGCACTGAGTATGCCTCACAGGACTTCTTGGTAAAAAGACTTTGGTCTGCAAATCCAAGTGCCCACATCTACCAGGTGCTAGATTAGGAGAAGGTCAGTTGGCCTTTCTGAGCCTCAGTTGGCTCATCTGGAAAAGGGGGGAATAATCCCCTTTTTTACTACCACTTCTCCTGTGGGTCATTAGGAGACTGGGTACAAATGGTAAAGCCTTATATCAAAGTCATCTCTTATTGCTGTCATTGTCATCATCATCCTGAAAACCTTCCCAGTTTGGAGCGTGGCCTACTCAGAAGCTCTGAAAGGGATGAGATATTCTGCACGCATGTGTGTGTGTGTGTGTGTGTGTGTGTGTGTGTGTGTGCATGTGCATGGTTGTGTGAAGTTATAATTTTGAAACATAAAGGGAAAACTGAATGATAAGCCTGGCAGGGCTTATTCAAAAGAAGTGCTAAAGGGCATTTTTTGTCAAACAGTAGAGTTTGTGTTTTATCCCAGTGGCAAGAAGGGACATAGGGAGGTTTTTGAGTAGGAGAGGGACATGGTCACAACTCTGCTTCAGGGACTTGCACTGAAATTTGTGTGGAAGAAAGATTGGTGTAAGGAGAGAATTGGGGCAGGGCTATTGCAATGGTCCAATTGAGAGATCAGGGGCACCTAAACCCAAGTGGTGTCTCTATGTGTTCAAAGATGGAGATGGAATCACTGTGTGCTTTGAAGGCCGAACCAACACATCCTGGTAGTTGACTGCATCTGGGGGTGGGGGGTCTGCAAGGAAAGAATTGAGAATAAAGAGTCGAAAATGGCTCCAAATTTGGGACCCAAGGAATTAGATGGATGGGACTGAGATGTCCTGGGTAAAAACCTGGCTTTGTGGGTGGATTTTTTTTAATCAGCTGCTTTTTGAAAGCAGAAGATGCAGAAGATATAACTGTGAATGTCACAGTTTGCTGGGAGGAAAATAACATGTGGAGCTTTGAATGTTGCCCCTCACCCACAGGTGGGGCAGATAGAGCCCCACTGGATTCAAACAATGGTATAGAAATCTTGGGAATTAACTCAAGAAGACTTTAAGTTGCCAAAAGGAACAAAAAAGAAGAAAACTCTTCACAGAGACTTCCCAAGCCTTCGACTCCAAGGAGTGGCTAGCTCAGGAAGGGAGAAGAATTGCATCAGAAAGATTAAGGAAGATGATGTCCCAGCAGAGGAGCAGTAATAAAATCCGGACCCAGATGACTGTCCAGAAATACATGAAGTCAGAGGACAAAGGGATGAGCTGGCAGCCCTTTCCCAAGCTAAACATATTTCACTTCCGATATATCATTGTGACTTGGCAAGATAGTACTCACAGCAGAATGATGACTCTCAAGGGTGTACAATGTTCAGAAGGCTTAGAAATGCCAGAATGGGGTGGGGGAAAGTAACCTTGTATATTAAGAATGTCTAAGTAAAGGAAGAAATGCAGAAACCCAAAGGGGGAGTGTGCTGGAGGGTATTAGGGCACAGCTCAATAAGACTCCAATTGAGGCTATGCCCTCAAGGAATCCCACTATAGACCACCTAAGCAGAAGGAGGAATTAGAGTTCAGGAAAAACATCCCCAAGCCAGAGTAAAGGAAGGAGAGATGGATAGGTGCTACCAGCATGGGTAGAGGGCTGGAACTGGAGGCAGCAAGACCTGAGTTTGAATCCTACCTCAGACCCTTCTTATCCGTGATCCCTGAGCAAGGTGCTTCATTTCCATCTGCCCCACTTCCCCCTGTAAAATGGAGATGCTTATATCAGCTCCCTCCCTTGGCTGCTGCAGGGGGATCAAAGGGGATAATAAATGTAAAGCCCTTAGCATGCTGCCAGGCACATAGTGGGTGCTTTAGAAATTTTAGCAATACTAATGATAATATAATGATTAATATTATTGATGGAAGACCCAGGATAAAACATACGTGACTGCAGCTAATCTCAGATTAAATCTAATTGCCCTGTAGGGCTCGCAGGACAGAGAATCCTGCCTCTGCTGTCCAACTGACTGTCCTTATTCCCTGTGTCTTTTTACATCAGAGTGTTTTTCACACTCCTAATAGACATGACTGGCTAACTCATGTTCTCATGTGGCATTAGCTGAGATGGCTTGGGGACTCTCACCTGTGGTGCCACACTGATAAACCAATTCACAGGAGAAATAATGAAGTGCCTAATGAATGGTGTGCTGCTCCTTCTGGCCATTCAGACCACCCCAAACTCCCTTCTCTAGTTGGGCCCCATTACTTCCCTCCCTAAGAAGGCCAATCCATCTCTGACCCCTGGTACATAGCTGCAGAAAGCCCAGCACATTTCTCACCACGTCCATTATGGTACAGGCCAATGCCTTGTCAGCTCAGTTCATAACAGGAGTATCCTTCTTAATGGAGAGGTTTATAAAAAGAGGTCATTATGACAGAAGAGACTAAAATCCGCTTTGCTACTGGCCTACATGAAGCTGAGCACCAACATTTCCTGCCTGCTAATATCGGAGCAATAATATTGGGAAGACGGAAGACAGATGGCTTTAATTTAGTGTCCAGGCAGCAGGCACACAAACACATAAAGGCAGCCTCTATGTATCACACATGTGGAGCTCCAACTGTGGCCCAGAGGATGATGGGGGCATGGTTGTGTTGTGGGAGAGATTTGCTATCTTGTTCTTAACCATACTCAGATGGACCCCCAGCCTATAAAATCACCATGTCATGCTGCAGATGCAGGTAAGTGGGGAATGGAGACATCTATTGGCTGGCGATGTCTGAACAGGTCTGACGAGCCTGGCTACATTGCCAAGGAAGCCAGGGATGTCTGAGCAGATCTGATGATGGAGAGCCATTGGGTGAAGTGTCTGAGCAGGTCTGATGGGCCCTACTGTACTGCCAAGGAAGCTGGGGATTAATGAACAGATCTGATGGAGGGGATCTGTTGGCCAGGAGAATCCCCACAGGTCTGGTGAGCCTGGCTATACTGCCAAGGATGCCCTGTGGGTCAGGCCTGGCATCTTCCGAGTTTGCCGTCATGTGCTGATGACTTGAGTGGGATATGAGTGCAGTTAAAGCGGGCTCAAGAAAAATGTCTAACTGTTTGGGTATTCCAGGAGGTAGGAAACTTTGGGGCAAACCTTTGTATTGAAGGGAAAACTCTAAGTTTTCTGTCTAGAAATTGCTCTAAGAGCTTTCTTATCCAAAGGACTTTCCAACAGCTCACAATGAAAGGATGTAATTTTCTATTTGCACATTAATAGACATGTGTATGCATTTCTACCCCATCGTTTGCCATGCCATGCCATGGGTCCCCTAACTCTCATGAATTTCATAGGAGGGAGGAAGCTGGTCCCCAGCCCACAGCTCAGGTCCAAGTTGGACTATAACTTATCCTGACTAATGCTTCAACTGCCTATTTGGCCTGCTGCAGGTGATGTAGGAAAATAAGTGAATATAAAATAGTTTGAAGAATGAGGAAGTGCTGATGCCTGGGAGAGGGTCTGGGACATATGGAAGGTTTCCTACAGGTGAGGCCTGTCACATCCCTGAAAACTGCCCAGTAGGTCTTGATAGCTAGGATGTGTTACTGTGGGAAAGTTCCTGTGTATTTAGGAGCTTGGGGCCAGGTGGGCGGGGGAATGTTGTTGTTCTGGAAGGCGGTATTCTGGCTGCTCTGGATTTCCAAGAGATAAGAACAACGATGAGGCAATTTTTTTCTGAGTATAGCTTAGCTTCCTTGGGAAATTCTGGGCACAGATTCAATCAAAGAGCAGGCTTTCTCAAGCATCACTAACCCTTGATTACCTGGTCCTTTGATTACCTCCACTGAGAGGGGTTGCTGTGAGGATAAACTGAGGTCAGAAATAAGACAGGACTCTGAAGAGCTAAAAGTGTCCCTCTTCCCCTGAATATCTGTCTGCTCACAGCTCCTCGACCTCTAGCTTCTCTGTCTAAGGTGAAGGGGCAGTGGCAATGTGAACCATCTATGAGGAAACCTTAGCCGTGGGAGTGTCTGTCTTGTCATTGACAGGTTTTCTCCCACAATCCTCACTTCATCTGCATTTCAGAAGATGGTGGTTATTCGTTGCCTTGCATAGCATGTCTTCAGATCTCCTGTCAATCCAAAGCACCCCAAGAACGGTTTGCTCCCTCCACAGTCTGGTGCTGAGAGACCCCTTTAAGGCTGAGTGACTGAGTCCCAAACTGGAGAAGGCGGAGCTATTTTCATGTGAAATTGTTTGACCTGAGGAAAACAACAATCATTCAGTGCCTCAGCCACGTGAATTTATTTGATTCTCTCAGCAACTCTGAGCTCGGTGCTATGGTTGCCCTTATTTTACATGGGGGAAGCGAGAACACAGAGAGGTTCCCTGACTTTCCCAGGACCACCCAGCTTGCAAGCATCTCAGGCAGAATTGGATGTCAGGGCTTTCCGATGCACCAATTATTAACTGTCCATGATGAAGAAGTAAAGCCTGTGTAAGGTGCTCGTGAACCGTTAATAGGGAGGCATTTACTGAGTACCTGTGGACATGGCACTGTGTTAGGTGGTGGATGTGAAACATATGAAAATGATATGATGCAAGCCCTGTTCCTAGGGCTTTGCATTTGTGCTGGCACTGAATGACTGAAAGTAAGTCCAGAACCAGGTCAGGCACAAAACAGAGGAAGATAGGATGCAGGCCAAGGACTCTGGGGCTCTTGGAGCTCACTAATCTCAGTGGGTGGGGATGGGGTAACAGTGGTCCTTGAAGGAAGCCAGTCACCAGGTTCCCTGTATGAGGCAAGAGATGGTCAACGTGAATCACTGAAAAAATGAACCAAACCCCATATACCTCTAGGCCTCCAATCCCTTTGATGAGCCTGGCTATGGACGCTGGCTTACCCCTAAGATGAACTTGAAATTATTCCAGCTTGATGGGGCCTGCCAGACCTAGCTAGTGATGGAGTACAGTGCCCACAGAGCTTAACCCCGCACCTAGATTGCGGGAGATGTTAATTAGTGCTTGGTGACTGGATGACTGACTGATGGTAGTTACCCTCATTAAAGGTGGAAATCTCTTTGTTTTTCTCAGGGACATGCTCAGCTGGCCTAGCCATGGAGAGCCAAGGGGGTCTTGCATGGGCAGATGAGCATTAAGGTAAAGCACTGTGTTTAGTCAGTGGAAGATGGTCTATGTGCCACTGTTGGGGGAAGGGCACAGCTTTTATTTTGACTTGGTAGAGTTTACAAAGAAGTTTTCCTATAATGAACATGATATATATAGAGAAAGGAAATCTTGTCACCATTTTATGGATGGAATCATGGATATTTAGACATAGAAGTGCAGATGGGAAGATGAAAGCTCAGAGACATGAAGCTCTGTCCCATTCTTTGGTCTTTACCACCCCAACTAATCTGTCTCCGCCCTCTGGCCAAGACTTGCTATGGTTCTTTCTCTGCACTTAGCTGCCAGGCCCTGGGCAGGCACCTCTCCCCGCTCTTTAGCTCCCCTTGACTATGCTGACTTCCCTCATTAGAGTGCATGCTTCAAGAGGCGAGGGGCTGTGTTTCTGCTTATATTTTTGTCCCCAGTTCTTAGCATAGTGATAGTACCTGGAACTTGTGTTTAGTAAAGGCTTCTGACTGTTGACTGACTGACCCAAAGTGACTTCCCAATGGTCACACAAATGTTTTGTAAGAGAAGTGGGGTCATATCCAGGACCTCTGGCTCCAAACTCCCTACTTTTTTCTACCATGCACAAAAGCCTCTCTACTTAAATGTTCCAGAAGACAGGCAAAGTTGTTCACGTGACCAAGACTATATTGCAGACTATATTGGAATCCTATATGTGAGGGCACACACATGATTCTCATATTGTTTCCAATATTCTTGCTTCTTCCTTTTATTTACTTAATTATTTCATGGCATCACTTTCTCTTGGACTTTACAAGAGGGCCCAGATCCCTTGAGGATGGGTTGTTTCTGCCAGTCCAGGAGAAAAGTACAAAATCCCTGTAGCTAAGGCCAGATAAGAATGCATTTATTTTCACTGGGCAAGGGGAAGGAAGATAGGCATTCATCTAAAATAAGAGAAATCATAAAAGCTTTTGATTTCCCAGAATTTCAATTGCTGAAGGAACATTTCTTCTGATGAAACTGAATTGGCTTGTTCACCCTGAATGGGGACTGATTCTTGGTCTCTACAAAGACTGAGTCTTCTTATAACTATATGACAGAGGACAAACATTCTGTTTTAAAACTTTTTTATGATAGAGCTTCTCAAATATTTTATCTTTGATAAAATAATATGAATGTACATTTATTATACACACATCTTTAAGTCTAAGGTTATGGCTATTCTTTTATAGGGTCTCAAAAGAGAAGGGTTTTAAAAAATTAGGCAAAACTGTTTCGTAGTAAATGATTTAATGCCAATTTCAAATCCATTTACTTTAAGTGTAGAAGGAAAAATCACACTTGTCAATTCCTCTAGAGCTGTATCTACATCATAACCAAAGGCTGCATGTGTCTACTCTAACTGCTGTGGCCAGAAAGGTCATATGTTCTGAAACTGGTCCCACCTCACTTGTCATTAAGGAGAGAAAGAGAAGTGAGGGATGTCACTCCCTTTTATATAGCCACTGAGTTGTGATTGATCATTCAATTAGAGAGTGCATTTGTCTCCTATTCTAAGCATTTGAAACATGAGCTGTTAGAGAAATAGGCTCTACCAAAGCTTCTAGGTGGTTGTTACTGAGCATGCTCCAAGGCAGGGAAGGTCCCACTATATAAGGGCAAAAGAACCACCAGGCCAAGCCTGGAATGGTTCTCCCAGACCAGCATTTGACTGAGAGACAGAAAACATGAGAGCTTCTCCATGTTCTCCAACATCTCCAAAAGACTGAGAGAGAACTTGAGTATCTTTTACCTCACAAGCAGGACTGTGAGATAGATTTACTTTCCAAGAATTCATTTAAAGCCTTCTCTTAGCCTAGTGTCCAAAAGTCTGATATTCAAAGGGGGAACAAGAATATCCCCCCGTAAATTCGAAGCAGACTGGACTGCTTGTCCCAGGACAGTGAGTAATCCCAAGCTCATCAATTTAGAGCTGATCTCCTCATAGAAAGGCAAGTTCTAGCATGAGAAATTGGGTTAATTTCCAATATGATAGTTATGGTGTGTTTAGGCATGAGGAAAAAAAAACCATCCAGTAATATATCATAGGCTCCCTTGTCTCCCTGCTTATGAGTCAAGAAGACCCTAAGTTCTTAGCAGAAGTAAAATATCTGGTCATGAGACAAAAAGGTATATGCAAATACTTTGTGAATGACCTCCCCTGTCGCAACCTGCATTTTCAGGGTCACAGTCAGCAAGCGTGTCTATGCTTTTATTATTTGCAAGATGGTAAGCTCTTAATCAGAGGCAGCAAAAGAACAGAGTCTGGTTAATGGTGAATCTCAACAGGATGAAAATAACAGAAAATTGTTGTTAGAATTACAAGAAAGCCTACTCATCCATCAATACAGGTAACCAGGTGAAAAACACCCAGCTATAACTCATTTAGGAAGATAGAAGTGCCCAATGCCTGCCTCTTCCCCAAGTGAAGCTGCCTTCCTTTGGCAAATATTGATTCACCAGTAAATGAAGAAGAACTGTCAAAAATATGGATCACAGAATTGGATGGCTTTGTTTTCCCATAGAAACCAGACATTTCTCAAGGTGAGAAAAAAATTGGAGCTGATGGGAAACCCTTTCTATCTCTCACTCTTTCTCTCCCTCCCTATTTTATTCCATCACTGCTGTCCTCTACACAATGTAAGTTTTGTGAAAGCAGCAGGGATGCTTTTCTGTTTTTGTTTTTGTACTCCCTGGGCATTGAGGTGCCAGTTACAGTACTTAGCACTGTGCCTGGAAACAGTAAGTTTTAGCTGAATTGAATTGGCTTTTTTTTATCCACTAAGTGGAACACTGAGGATATGGGTGAGGGGAGAGGAGGGAGGGAAAAGGTCTCTTCAAGAAATTAGCAGACGGAGTAGTGGATTGGGAATGAGACAACATGGACATGAAGCTCAGCTCTGCTCTGATGGCCTGTGGGATCATTCTGTCTTCATAGCAACTCAGAGCACGTATTCAAAGGGACTTCAGAGGCCATTTACCCTCACCTAGGCTTGAGATGGATGCCATCCTCAGCAAGCACCTTTTAATTTAGACCAGTGAGGGACACCCAGCTGATCAAATGCAATCTTCTTGAGGACAGGTTCTTTCAAAATCCAATCTGTCTCTGCACCCCTCACTGTAATACTCAGCCTAGCCCCTCTCAAGTACTTCAGGAATGTTTGGTGATGATTCCTTGAGTCTGCTAGGCCACCTTTCTTGAGATATTTTCCTGTCAACAGTTTCCACCAGTTGCTCTTAGATTTGATTTCTTTGGCTAAGCAGAACAAAAGGAAATAAAAAAAAAAAGGTCCTTAAATAATTAAACAAGACTTTTACGTTCTTGTTGATGTCTTCTCTTCTTCAGCCTGAAAACTTCCCTGGTCTTCAGCTGAATGGCACAAGATGATGCCCAGGGATGATCCTATTCTGAGCTGCACAATGTCCTTTGGAATGCTCTCCTGCTGACCAATAGACTTCCTAAAGGGGGTTACCCATAATGGAACAGGAGGATCGAAATGTGCTCTGATCAAGGGAGAGCACAGGCAAACACTGACCTCAAGAGACCTGAACACTCTCCTTTGTCATTATTGTCCAGGGTAGAAGAAATTCATTGCTATTTAGTCACTCACTTTAATTTGACTTCCTTGGTCTCATTTTGAGATTGCAGTGCATCAGGCTCCTGAGAGGAATTGCCAAAGTGAAGAAAATATTACAGCTTCATACAGTATCTTAAGCTTCACCAAGCACTTAAACAATCCATGAAAGACATTAAGCAAGTTCTTCAAGTAGATGAGGAAATTGAACAACTGAGATGTTCAGTGAGTTTTCTATTACCACACAGTTCATCATTTTTGACTGAAGATATCTGACTCCAAGCCCAGATCTGCAATCTGTGTTTTGCTTACACCATTGTTTCATAGGAGTTTGAATTTTTGAACTCATGAATGATATTTGTTTTTCTCTTTTACATTTTGCATCACTAGATTATCAGAAAAAATATGGTGTGGAAAAAATCCCAGACCTTATTAATATTGAAAAAGTGGCTATGACAACATAAATTCTTCCCACCTGTATGCCTATTGTCTTACTTATTCACAGTCTTTATGAGAGTAATTTATACATGAAAAGAAGATATCCCTATTTGGAGAATTCAGCAAATATAAGCAGGCTTTTGTAAGCAGTATTTACCAAAAGAGTGCATCTTGACCATTATGTGGTCATTGCCTGAATGATAAAGAAAATGCACTATCTCACTCTACTTCCCATTTGTAGATTAAGGAAACAGAAATTGATCTGGTAGCACAAAATACTACCTTAAAGGTTCATTTATAAGAAGTCCACTCTAATCCATACATCTTAAAAATCATGATTTTTAGAAAGATCTAATAGAAATAAATCCTTAAATAATGGTCATGCACACTAGTGAATCTTGAAACGTGGAGATATATGCTCCTCAAAGGTGTTCTCCACTATGGCAGAAGAGTTAGAGCACCCACCTGCACTGAAGAGGGGCTCCTCAGGGATGGCAGATTCCTGTAGAAGCATCTCAGCTGAGATGCCTGATGACATTGTACTTATTTTACTAAGCCTATGAGTATTTGTAATGGTAATGAAATTTAAAGATCCCCCTGTGTAGGCTTGGCTTTCAGGTTGAGTGTTAAAACCCAGAGCTTGTGAATCTCACTTGTGGGATGGATTTGTTAATGAAGAGAGAGGGCTGAACTGGGAGGAACTGGTGCTGTGGATTTAGAGAGAAGCCCAAGCAAAGAGAAAGCCCAAGTGGAGGAGGCCAGAAGAATGTTTGGGGAGCAGTATCATGGAGACAGAGAAAGAGAGAGAGGAGAATTGCTGGGGACCAGAGTTTCTGAGAGAGAGAGAGACACTGCTGAGGGCCAGTTGGAGCTCTTCGTTTAGCTGTATGGTGCCTATACATATGATAAGCTTACAGAAAATAAGCATAAGATATGGTTGTCTTCATCCAAATCACTGATAAACATGCTCATTGTCATAGGGCAAAATGATCCATGAGACACTCTGCTAAAAGTTTCCCTTGAACTTAAATCTGACTCAGTTCAATAAGCATTTATTGAGGCCCAATATGTGCAAGCCACTTTTATAGACACTAGGAATTCAGAAGCAGAAGACTTTGTCTCCTTCCCTCAAGGAGATTGAATTCTACAAGGGGTACAGGTAGAGAGGTTCCTTTGAGTAAACTGATGTTACCTTCTTGGTAAGCATTCTTTGGGTCAGATCAAGTCAGGTTACTCAATCCATCCAGAAAGTGTTTTATTTTCTTGGGGTCTCTCTCTCTCTATCTCTCTTTCTTTTTCTCTCTCTCTCTCTCTCTCTCTCTCTCTCTCTCTCTCTCTCTCTCTCTCCTTTGCATTTTTGTTTCTATGGCTTAGCAGAGTTCCTGGTACATTTGTTGGTGGTTCACTTATTTTCAATCATGTCTG
This sequence comes from Pseudochirops corinnae, assembly GCA_028646515.1. Lineage (NCBI taxonomy): Eukaryota > Metazoa > Chordata > Mammalia > Diprotodontia > Pseudocheiridae > Pseudochirops > Pseudochirops corinnae. The sequence goes on from CM053589.1 coordinate 206,151,739, forward strand.
CCTCTTCATGACCCCATTTGAGGTTTTCTTGGTATAATGGCAAGCAAAAATACTACTTTGCTGCTTGTTTCAAATATCCAAGTGTCTTTGAGCCTAGCCTTTGATTGTGTCAAGTCTTTGATGGAAACAGTATACATTGTGTTGCCCTTAATAGGCCTAAAGGAGTTTGGGAACCTTACCTGCCCTTAATAGGCCCAATGTCATCACATGGAGCCCACAGTGGGAGGGGCTCACCAAAGGAACAGAATAAGAGAGGGGGAACAAGAAGAGTGGAACAGGAAGGAGCAGAGCAGAGAAAAACTGGAGCACTAGCTGGGACCAAGTGTAATTGAGAGGGAGAATATGATTTTGGTACTCTCTGTTCTGTATGTGTTGATGTTACTCTGTCAGAATGCAACATTTTGTCTGTTGAACGAAGATTTTACTGATGATACAGAAACCTTGAAAGAGGACTTTACAGTTGTTTGCAGAAGTCCTGAAAGAGGCTTTTACTGCTTTTTATAGAAATCCTGGGACTTTACTGTTGATTTGTATTTTATTTCTCAGACAGAAGCTTTGTCTGTTGGTTTGTTTTACTTTGTCAGATAGAAAGTGAATCAAGATGATAGTGCTGGCAATATGTGTAAATATTGTTGTAGCTCTGTTAAGCTTTGTCTTTCTAGAAACAGAAACTTTGAAGAGCTGTCCCCATAAGCTGCAGTATGGAAAAGGAGCAGAGAGATGCCTATGGGTGAGTTCAGGCAAGAGTTGAGAGACCTGCCTACCTGTAAATCCAGTCAAGATTCGGGTGAAGCCAGGCAAGAGCTGTGAGGGACCAACCCATGGAAGAGGAGCCATTGGAACTGGGTGTCAGCCTCCAGTTAAGATGAAAGAAGATTTTTCTTGGGCACTCAGTGTTGATATTGACTGATAATATTGTAACTTAATGTGACCTAGAGGTGGATGATATTTGTGCTTTCTGCTACCCCTTAAGGATGATTGACTTAAGGATGATTGGAAGCCAGCTTTGAGTTAAGATGAAAGAAGACTTTACTTGGGTATTCTGTATTGATTGAGGAGATTGTGACTGTGACTGACATGACTGAAGGGCATGTTTTATTTAAGACTATGTGGTCACCTTAGTAATGAGTTGTTATGTTATACTGTTATGAATGTTGTGCTTTAGTTTCTTGAATGTTTTTGCTTTAATTTATAGTTGAATAAATAGAGAGTTCACTATGCAATTAGATCCTTAAAGTTATTCATAGCAGCAGTCCTTAGGAAAGCTTCTCGTGATTGGCTTTACACGTGGCAATGATACTGAGATGGTTTGCTGTTTCTTTCTCCTGATAATTTTACAGACAAGTAAACTATGTAAGACAAAACTAAGTGTTGCCCAGGCTCACATGTCTGAGGCTAGATTTAAACTCAGGAAGATTAGCTTTCCTGAACCCAGGGCTAGCATTCTATTCACTGTATCACCAAGCTTCTCCTGCCTTTCACATGCAAGGCATTTAAAAAATGTTGATTGACTATCAACCATTGAGTAAGTATTCTAACCTTCACCTCACAGCTTTGCATGGTGTCCCTCTAGTAAGAATTGTCTGTTGGCAATAATCTTGGGAGGGGGGCACAAAACACTTATAAAACCAGATCAGAAGTCACAAAGGAAGCCGCTGAGTCATCCAAAAGGGTTTCCTCTGATCGCAAGGGCTGCTTGCAGTCAAAACCAGTGATCCTTACTGAAGCACAGCAATGCTAGTCATTTTAGTGCTACTACTAAGTTCTCAGGAAATTGTACAGAATAAACAGAAGTAGAACAAGGGAAGTCACAATCACCTCAGAACAAGAATCAATATGTTCTCACCAATGCACATGTTGGCTCACAAAAAGAAAACATTGTTTATCACACTGGACAAAGATTGAACTAGGGGAGGATGAGCTGGGACACTGGTTTCTCTGACCAAGTGGCTACCATGTTCTGTCTCTATCTGTCTCTACAAATTGCTGATTTGAATGTTTAAACAGGGGTATGGAGAGTTCATGTACACACACAAGGAGAGAGAAATGAGGCACATATTCCTGATTAGGTCAGCATGAGAAATCAGCTTTGCTTCAAGCTCTCAGTTGGGAGACTCAATTAAAAAAAAGGGATTTGAGTTTATGTTACTCAAGAAATACATCTAAAATGATTAATAGTACTAAAAAGGTGATGGAATTTACAAGGTTACACTCCTAATGGAACAATTTCAATTTATTTTAATTCCATTCAACAAAATACAGTTTCTTACTGTCTGAAAGGCAGCTTGGTATACCCTTATGGACTTAGAGTCAGGAGGATCTGGTGTCAAATCCCAATTTTTTTTTTACCAGCTTTATGACTCTTGGGTAAGTCCCTTTACTCTCTCAGTCTCCAATTCATCATCTGTGAAACTGGGACAATAATAACACCTGTCTCCTAAGTTTTTTGTATCAAATTAGTTAATATATGTAAAATGCTTTGAAAGCTTTGAAGTGCTATGTAGTGCTATTGAATGAAGTGCTATTTTACTACTTACTGCTACTACTACTACTACTACTGCTACTACTATTACTGCTGCTGCTGCTACATTCAAGGGACAGTTTCTAGAATTATTTCTCGTCATTGAAAAGTAGTGGTGGGGTTAGTTCTTTATTTTAGCCTTTTTTACAGAGAAGAAAAGGAAATATCAGGGCAGAGAATGATGTGAATTCAGTTTTAAGAGAGTAGATTTCTGAGGATTTGAGGAAAGGGCAGGGAGGATCTGGTGGACTAAAGTCCTACAGGACAAATTAATTTAGTATGGTTGGGAAGTTCTCAAGAATGAAATTCTGAAAGCATTGAGACTATAATAAGGGGTGGAAAGGAAGAGTTTAATCTATACATATATATATATATATAGAGAGAGAGAGGTAGTTCTGTGGGTACACTGGGAACTCATCAGACAGTTCAGATTTTTGAATGTGACATGGAAGGAAATGCAGACAGTGAAGGAAGGATAGAAAGTTGTGACACAGTCCTGTATGAGTACTAAAAGGAATGTGAAAGCTAAGTACTGATGGAGTTGATGAAGATAAGAAGAAGTCAATGGACTTTTATATTTGCTATCATTTTCTATACTGGAGAAAAGGAGAGAATAAAAGAAGAGATAGAGATGCTATTAGAGAGGATAGAATCAAAATAGCAGATGATAACAAGGTTCCAAGACTAATCAGTGTTTTCCCTTCCAAGTAGAATCATCTTTTGTTGAAAAAGGTCAGAACAAAAAAGCATTAATAGGAAGTTAGAATATACACTAAGTAAGAAGACAAAGAGTATATATGACTACATACATATAAGAACTATAGACATAACTACACAGTATTATTTACAGCAATTAAGAAAGGTCTTTATAATTTAGGAGATAATCATTGCATATAGATAGACTATTCCAATGTAAGAAAAATGAAAACATGACCTATGTTCATTTACTTCTTCAATGCCATATCATTCTCACTCTAAAATGATTATTTTTAGTGTGAGAAATGAATACAATTAATTTAGAAGAGAAAAGGTAAATAATCCAAGGGTAATAATGAAGACATAGGGGCAGAGTCAAGATGGCTGTGTAGAAGAAGGAAAACTCTGTGGCTCCCCACATAACCACTTCAAATACCTATAAAATATGACTCTAAACAAATTCAATAGCTACAGAACCCACAAACTGACAGAGAGTACCAAATCTCATTCTGAAGCCAGCCAGCAGACAGAAAGGAAGGGTGCATCACAGCATGCCAGGAATGGAGTCCAGGCCCATGTGAGCCTGGGGTTTTAGCCCCAAGGTGACCCTGTGAACAGCTGCTAGAGTGCATGGGAGGGTGGATCACTAGCAGCTGTGGCAGTTTCCAGAATTATCAACCCATAAACGCCAAAGGAAAATTAAAAGGTCAGTGGAATTCTGCTGGTTCTGGGCAGGGGGAGGGGAGCAGAGGTGGGGTCTGGCCTCTGCTCCCAGAATTACAAATGGCAGAAGTGGAGGCCCTGCAGCTGCCTACATGTGGTGCTTCAGAGCTCCCAGCCTCTAGATCTTAGGGGAGGCAAGTGACTATTCAGAGGCTAAGCACTCTTGCCTTATCCAGCCTGGATCTGGATCACAGTCTTGGGTGGTGGTCCTGAGGTGTGTCACCAGTGAGCCAGAGTTTGTGGGGGCTGTAGAGACAGCACCATCCTAAAAGCTCCAACAGCTGTGAAAAATCCAGCTATTTGCGACAAAGCTCTCCCCTCTGGAAGCAGAATTCTACTGTGGCAAAGAGCTTAAAAATCAAGTAATTGACTGGTAACATGAGCAAGCAAAGCAAGCATAACAATGAAACCTTAGATTCCTTTTTGGGGGGGACAAAAAGGATCAAAGCATGGAATGGGAGGAAGACAACACAATCAGAACTCTTGAACCAAAAGCTTCCAAGAAAAAATATGAACTGGTCATATAGGCCATGGGGGAGTTCAAGAAGGATTTTGAAAATCAAGTGAAAGAGGTGGAGGAAAAATTGGGAAGAGAAATGAAAATGATGCAAGAAAATCACAAAAAGAGAATGAACAACCTGACTGAAAAAAATAACACCTTAAAAAATAGACTAACTCAAACTGCAAAAGAAGCCAATGAGGAGAAGAATGCCTTAAAAAGCTGAATTTGCCAGATGGAAAAAGAATTTCAAAAGCTCACTGAAGATAATCATTCCTTCAGAATTAGATTGGAGTAAATGGAAGCTAATGACTGTATGAGAAATCAAGATATTATTAAACAAATCCAAACAGATGAAAAAATAGAAGGCAATGTGAAATAGCTCATTGAAAAAAAAACACTGATCTGGAAAACAGATGCAGGAGAGACAATTTAAAAATTATTGGACTACCTGAAAGCCATGAGCAAAAAAAAGAACCTAGAAATCATCCTTCAAGAAATTCTCAAGGAAAATTGCTGTGATATTTTAGAACCAGAGGGCAAAATAGAAATTGAAAGAATTCACTGATCACCTCTTGAAAAAGATCCCCAAAAGAAAACTCATAGGAATGTTATAGCCAGTTTCCGGAGTCCCCAGATCAAGGAGAAAATATTAGAAGCTGCCAAGAAGAAACAATTTGAATACTGTGGAAAAATAATTAGCATAACCCAGGATCTAGTAGCTTCTACATTAAGGGATCAAAGGGCCTGGAATATGATATTCTGGAGATAAAGGGAGCTAGGATTAAAACCAAGAATCACCTAC
>CM053589.1:206157482-206223439 GCA_028646515.1 Pseudochirops corinnae
TGGAAATGAGTGATGTAAACAAGAAAATAAGTAAATTAATTTATTTAATTTTTTAAAAAAGGAAAAGATCCCAAAAAACAAACCTCCTAGGAATATTATGGCCAGGTTCCACAGTGCCCAGGTCAAGGTGAAGATATTACAAACAGCCAAGAGGAAATGATTTAAATATTGTGGAAACATAATCAGGATAACACAGGATCCAGCAGCTTCTACATGAAGGGATTGAAGGGCTGCGAATATGATATTCTAGAGATTAAAATACCTAGTATTAAAACCAAGAGTCACCTACCCAGCAAAACTGAGTATGTTTCAGGAGAAAATATGGTCATTCATTGAGGTGAAGGACTTTCATACTTTCTTGCTGAAAAAAACAGAGCTGAATAGAAAATTTGACATTCAAATATGAGAAGCAAGAGAAGCATGAGAAGGTAAACATGGAAAAGAAATCATAAGGAACTTACCAAAGTTGAACTATTCACATGCCTACATGGAAAAATGATAATTGTAATTTATGAAACTTTTCTCAGTATGAGGATAATTGAAGAGAATATAAATGTATGTATGTATATGTATATGTGTGTATGTATATATGTATACACACATATATGTCCATATAGGAGGGTATATGTACTTATGAATACATTTGTGAGTGCATGTATATATGTGTCCAGTTACACACAGACAGAGGGCACAGGATCAATTGAATAGGAAGGGATGGTATTTAAAATGTGAAATTGAGAGGTGAGAGGAATACAATGAGAGGAGATGGGGAGAGACAGAATGGGGGTAAATTATCTCATATAGAAGATGCAAGAAATAATTAAAAATGGAGGGGAAGAACAGGAAGGCAAAAAGGAATGGGTCAACCTTACTCTCATTGAATTTGGCTTAGGGAGGGAATGACGTAAACTCTAAATTGGGTATCTTGCTCTACAGGACAGTAAGGAGGACGGGGTTGAGAGGGGGGTGATGGAGGGGAGGGCAGATTTGGGGGGAGGGTAGTTAAAAGCACACACTGTAAAAAGACAGGGACAAAGTAGAGAATAGAACAAGTGGGGGTTAGGATAGGATGGAAGGAAATATAGTCAGTATGTCACAATATATCCGCTATGGAAATGTTTTGCATAACTACACACGTACAACCTATGTTGAATTGCTTATCCTCCCAGTAAATATGGGTGACAAGGGAGGAAAGGAGAGGATCTGAAATTCAAAGTTTTAAAATCAAATGTTTAAAAAAAATTATGATTATCATTATTATTATTTACATGCAATTGGGAAATAAGATATATAGTCACTGGGATATGGAGATTCATCTTGCCCTACTGGAAAGTCAGAGGGGGAATGGGCGAGGATATACAAGAGAACAGATTGAGGGCAGAGTTATATAGTGAGATTGTTGTTTTGGGGTGGGGGTAGGGGAAAGATAGGGAGAAAATTTGTAACTCAAAATCTTGTAAATATGAATGATATAAACTAAAAAGAAACATTAAAAAACAAACAAACAAATAAATAATGGAGAAGCATGAGAAAATAGGGGGCAGCCAGATTTCCAACCATATAACAACAACAACAAATTTAACCATCAAAGTATTTTGGTGCTGGTCAGAAGACAGATGGGTCAATCAATGTAATTGATTAGGTACCCATCATATAGACAGAGGTTCTCAACCTGTGGGTTATGTTCAGTTTATAACAATGAAGACACATCCTGAATATCAGATATTTACATTATGATTCATAACAGTACCAAAATTACAGTTATGAAGTAGCAACGAAAATAATTTTATGATTTGGGGTCACCACAGCATGAGGAACTGTATTGAAGGGTCGCAGCATTGGAAGGTTGTTAACCATTGATATAGAGGGAGACAAACAGAACAGTCTGTTGTTTTATAAAGCCCCCAAACTGGCTACTGGGTAAAAAAATCATCATTAGAAAGAAAAAAAAATACTTCTCAGAAAAGAAGAAATCAAACTTGCAGAAGTTAGATCTAGAGTAAAAACACCTCCTGGAGCAAAGCTCCCAATGGATACGTGGCCTAGACCAAAAGCATGCCATAATGAACAAATGAGAACAACATGGAAACAATGACCTTGGAGATGTATGGGGCTAGGGCTTTTCCTCTGAGACTATATCTGATTTGTCCTGTCACTCTCTTATTTGTACAGAATTGTTTGAATCTTTTCTCCAGCATTATACTGGGAGCTCCTTGAGGACAGGGTTTATATTTGGCTTTCTTCCTACACCCAAAGCTAATTTAGCACAGTGTCTGGTGCCTTGTGTTTATTAAATGCTTAGTGACTGATCTACAAGTAGGGGAAGAGTTTATGATTAAAAAAAAATAGAGAATTGCAAAAAGCTAAAATGGATAATTTTGATGACATGTTATCAAAATCACTGATAATTAAAATGCAAATTACAACAATATGAGGCGGTAATTCTCCCCCACCAGGTTGGCAAATATATCACAAAAGGTAAATGACAAATGTTGAAGAAATTGGACAAAAACAAAAAACACACGTATTTGCTATTGACCAAGCTGGGAAGGGGTCCAGTCATCCTGGAAAGCAATTTGGAACAAAGCTCTGAAAGTAACAAAATTCTGCCCACCTTTAGACCCAGAAATACAACAACTAGGCCTGTACATCAAAAAGAAAAAAGCAGTAAAAAGACACACACACAACACACACCCCGCACAAAAACATCCTGTTGCATGGGATAGCTTCTCCAACTTTGGTCAGGAGAGCTGTGTAGGCACAACGCCTCACCCACCCCCCCATATCCCCAGGAATGAGAAGTGATTGTTTTGGGAAAGTGATTTTGAGAATCCAGGAAAATAGAACCCAACACCTACTTTTCATGCTGGCAGTGATATCTATATTATGTCATATCATTATCATATTTCAGAGGATCATATTGTATTGTATCTGTTATATGTCATTTTGTGTAATACATATATGTATTATGTGTGTATAATCATCTTTCTTATTGACAAAGATCAGCAACAAAAACAATTGGAAACCAAGGAGGTGCCCATTATTTTTGTAATGGAAGTACAAGTAAACCTATATTAATGTAACAAAATCTTGATGTGCTGTATGAAATGATGAAGGGAACAGTTTTAAAGAAAACAAACAAACAAACAAATAAAAAAAAAAACTTCTGTGAACTGATGAAGAGAGAAGTGAGCGGAACCAGCACTATTGATACAACATTATTAATGATGAACTACTTGGAAAAACTTAAGAACTCTGACTGATGCATTCTCTTATAATGATACCAGAAGAGTATCATTGGAAGTGATCACACATGCTTCTTACCTTCTTACACAGAGTCTCTAGACATGAGATACTGCATGAATGTGGCCACTGTGGGACGTCTTGCTTGACAATCACATTTGGTGGCATTTTTTTTTTTAGTTTTGCTGTGGGTAGGAGAGGTACTCTAGGATTTGGATTCTCCCATAAAAATGAACAAACAAACAAACAAGAAAATTAGGAGAGAATAGAAGGCAGGCCATATGGAATCACTAACAAAAAAGACTGCTTTGAAATTTACAAATTTAACTCATTATATGTTTTTTAAAAAAGGAAGCACTATATAAGAAACACGCATGACCATGCAGAATTTTCTAGTGCTCCAGTGTATGCAAACAAGCTCTTTTTATCTGATATTTATTAAGTTCCAAATGCATGTGTGCACACACATATACACATGTACAAATAGCAAAGATGCAGATATCTAGATATTCAGTAGTAGAGGTGATTGATATACTTAGAGAGATATACTGTTCCATTGTAACTGGAACTGTGAAATGATCCAGCCATTTCATATTCTAGGTTGGCATTATGCAAGAAAGGGGATTAAATTTTTCATTCTTTAATAGACCCTTTAACCCGTTTTATCCTCATCGTTCATGTAACCCAGAGAAGTTGGCCATGGTAAAAAAGGTCCAATACGAACCCTCCCCCCATCAGTAACAGTGCTCTTTGTGGTATGAAAGAACTGAAAACCAATTGGGGCCAGTTTCTTGGGGCATGACTACAATACTTTGGTACCTTGATATAATGTAATACTGTTGTGCATCATAAAATGATAAATAAGAATTCAGAATTGTGGGAAGATTTATAGAAACTAAAATCCCTCCTCTCAAATGTAGCCTTCCTCAAACCCTCTTAATTCTGGTGCCTTTCCTTTTTAATAATTCCCTGTTTATGCTGTTGGGAGTTTGCTTTATATGTATTTTCTTTCACATATTGTTTCCTTTATTAGATAATAAGCTCCTTGAGGGCAAAGACAGGCTTTTGTTTCTTTTTGTATCTCCAGGGCTTTGCTTAGTGCCTGCCACATGGTAGGTTTTTTAAAATGCTCATTGAGTGAATGAATGCATATGTGAATGAATAAATGAAAACAAATTAAATCCAAGCAAGAGAAAAATGCAAAAAATTACTACAGCAATATACAAGTTCATATGATTGGAAAGAAGTTGAATCCCAGATAACTGGGGACACAATGAAAGTCTTAGGAAGTAGATAAGGAAAGATCTGTCTTCTCTCCTTGCAAGGAGAAGGGAGAACCTTGAGGCCAGATATTGAATATGCAATATATTTGTAAAGTTAGGACCATGGACAGATCCCATCAGCTGCTTCAGCTAATGCAACCTCTCCATATAGGGAGTTTGCTTCTGGGACAATTACGAGGATGTTCAAAGGCAGAGCCTTGGAGAGACTGTGGAGCACATACAGACATTCTGTAACTGGCTCTACTCAGATAATTAGATGATGAAGAATAGGCTCCTTGATGGGCAGCAGAGGTGTTCAAGAAGGCTTGTCAGCTTTGCTATTACCTCTTTGTCCCATGCACATGGGGGACATTGGTGACTGTTTTGCTTGTGGTGTCCAGTGAGAAACAGTTTTCTAAGGGGAAAGGGCTTTGGTTTTTTATTCCTCTATGAGGACACATGCCTTTGTTCCTTTTTTTAAAAGTATTATTCCTTCTTCTCCAATCTTGCTTAGAATTTCTGTGCACCCAGAATGCTCACCCTCACCCCCCATCTTGCCAGGAATAAAGAATGGTTGATTTGGAAGAGTGATTTTGAGAATTCAGGCAAGTAGAAAGACCCACAAAGCAGTCATGCTATATCTAGTCATGAATTGGGTGGGACCAGTGCTATGTTGAAACTGAGCTAAGTTTGGAGTCTATTTCCACAGAGATCAAGGTGGTTTAAGAGGGAACATGCCTGAGTGGTAATGGAGAAAGTGCTTGTATATGTCTGTTTGTGCTTTGTGTTTAAAATTAATATTCATTTGTAATAGCTACATAATGTTGTGTGGTTTCATGTAGCTAATGGGCTTTCATTGGTCCCTAACAGATATAACAACAAAGTTGGGGGAGCTTGAAGTGAAAGCATTCTGTAAGAGGCTCCCTCTGGGTCATGGCCTGGAATCCTGAGGGGAGATGGAGGCTCCCTTTGCTTTGGGATAGGGAGCTAGAGCAATCTTGTGACATGTGCATCTTCAGACTGCTCGGGAAGCTGCAAGGTGAGTAGCTTCATTGTTTCCATTTTCACAAGAGAGATTTAAACCTAGAAATCCTCATAAATCACTCAGATATATGACAAAAGACATAATAAAATGCATTGAAAGTTTGTTCCATATAAGTTCCAAATCTTATACATAAGTTTCTAAATCCATGATGGGGGTCTGATATCGGAATATATCATCATACTCTGAATACATATTAAGTGTTTTATCAGTGGTGAGCCAGATGACCAGTGATTGGAGGAAACTTCCTGGATCTTGAACTTGAGTTGTTTGCAGTGGGGCATGACTGCCCACAGAGGCGATGTGGTATCAGATAATGCTAATGGAGAGTCAGCCTCCGGAAGGCGTAGGCGATCCTTCCTCTTTACGCAACACTAGTGATTCTTGTCTGTTACTCGCCAAAGCTGGAAAGCATCCAGAGATAAAAACACAGCAAAGGGAATTGGGAGATGTGGGAATCATTGGAAGAAGCTGAGGACTCAGCATGGGGAAGAGCAGCCTCAAAGTGGCATGACCACAACCTTCAAATATTGGAAGGGCTGTGACCTGCGAACAGGAACTACCTTCATTTTGCTTAACTATAGAGTGCAGAACTGAGAGAGGAGTGGGGGATGGCATCTTGTTGATAATCAGTTATTTGACAGTGGAATGTGCTGCTTTGTGAGGTACTGAACTCTTCTTCACTAGAAATCTCCATGCAAAGGATAGATGACCACTTCTTGGATACATAGCAGACACAGAGATTATTGATTAGGTAAATGTTACAGTATGCAGAATCTTTCTTTGGTCTCTGTGCTTCTGTGATTGTGCCAAACTATGCTAAGCCTATTCAAAATAGAAAGAGGAAAAAAAATAATAAAACAAACACTTTCAGCCCCTAGAGAACTTCAGAATTCTTTAGTGGAGGAGGGAAAGATATGCCACGTTCATGTAAGATTAAGATAACACAATGAGAGAGGGGGAAAGCAGAAATCCAGGCAAATTTTATTTTAAATTAAATTTTATTTTTAAAATAACAGCTATTTTTTCCTTCCCTACACTGCCATTGAGATAAAAATATCCTTGTACCAAATATTCATAGTCAAGCGAAACAAGTTCATTCATTAGCTCTATTCAAGACAATATCTGTTTCATTCTCCCCTCTGAATCAGTTGACTCTTGCTCACCATCTGCTTTATCTTAGATTCTCTGGAATCATGGATGATCATTATGTTGATCACAGCTCTTACAACTTTTAGAGCTGTTTGTCTTTACATTGTTGTTCTTGTTATGTGAATCAATAGGGATAATCGGATCCAATGAGGGTAAAAAAAAAGCAGGTAGATCACATGACAGGTCTATGCCCAAGAACAATTGTTTGGCAGCACATAGAAAGTAGTGTTGGATTAGGGAAGAAGCAGATTTGAGGAGATCTGTATAGCAGTTCTTGAACTAGCTCAAGGAGTTAATCATGGAAACCAGTCCTAGGAAATTATTATCATGAATGGGACAGAGGTGAAGTATTGATGAGCTGTAATCAGCGAGATTTGATAACTGATGTGATTCAGTGAAGGAGAACCAGTCCAAGATAATTGTGTACTTTTGTGGCTGGGCAACCTGAGATGGGGATATAACCAAAAATACTAAATTTGGTGGGGGGCAAGTAAAGCAAAAATGCGTTCATATGGGGGGCATTTTTCCTTCCTTCTCTCTTTAATAGAATAAGAGTTGGAACAATTTCAGAATTCATTTAATCTAATCCACAAGTGAACAACCATCCCTTCTCTGATGTAACTGACAAGTTGTCTTCCTGTCTTTACTCAAAGCCTCCTGAGAGAGGATAACTGCTGTTGCTAGAAGCCATCCATTACTTGTAAGTACCCCCAAGTGCAATGGGCTGCCTCTGGGGGTAGTGGAATCTCCTTCTGAGAGACCTTTACTTGGTGAGGATATTGCAGAGGAAAGCATTATTTCAGATTGGAGTTGGGCAAGATGGCCATTGATCTTCTTTCAAGGTCTGAAATTCCTTTCTTCTTTTATTCATTTATGTTTAACTCTAATTTTTAGGCAATGTTACCTTACATGGGAGCCTAAATCAGTCTTTTCTAATTCTACAAATTGATCCTAAGTCTTCTTCTTCATAACAGAATGTGTTTTAACTTCTTTCCAAAACGTGGAGCTCAGAACTTAACACAACCCTCCATATGTAACCTGGCAAGGTCAGTGTAGGAAAGAAGGAAGCACTTCTTCCTAAAAGCCATTCCTGATGCAGCCTTAAATAGAACCCCTATGTTGGCTTGATGCTACACATCATTAAATGTAGTGCCTTCCAACCCAGGAAGATGTCCCCCATCTATTTCCTTTGAATGTTTGTCTAGGCATACAGACTCCATCAACTACTTGCAAAATTAATTTCCAAACTCAGGTTTAGAAGTTTGCAATGATATTTTTTAAACCTAACAATTCTTTCAACCCAAAACACTAGATGGCTATTTCAATTACCATCTGGTTAAGTCGAAAGAGCCAGTCCCACAGGATAGGACACTAGAGCAAACCCTTGGTTATAATCGTGATGACAGCTTGAGAAAAAAACACCCAGGAAGCAAGAAAATACAATAAATAAGCCTCCTGTTTGCACACAGTGAAATTAGTATAAGAACTGAATCTCTGGACTTGTTTAGCACTCAATTACAGCCCTTTCAATTGCCACACAGTGACCCTGTCTCAAAACTCTAACCTATTTTTTCAATATAGTTAGGTATATTATCTATGCCATATCATTATTTTGGTCCTTTGTCAAAGCTTTCTTGCTTCATAGAATGTGGCCTTGAGGCACAAAAAACAAAGAGGCTTGGAGCAATCTGCATGCTTTTCAGATTTCATTTTTCTCATTCTTAAAAAAAACAAAAACACAAGAACAACAGCAAACAACCCACCTTTCTTGGATGCCAGTGTGCAGCCCTCCAACTGGCTAGCTTTCTGAGGGTGCGTGATAGTCCAAAACAATAGCCTAAGCTGGGTCGTCTATGGAATTAGGTGTTAATAATGAAAAAGGGAGAGGGAGAAGTGAAAATTTATAAGGGTGATTGGTTAACAGAATCATAAAATAATCACATCAATTATTATTATAATAATAGCAGCTTGCATTTGATTATAAAATATTTTGAAGACTGACAAGCCCTTTTAATATAGATTTGTTTTCTCACCTGATCCTCACCACAACACTGGGAGATTGGTTCATTTGCAAAGTAAGATATTCCCAATTTTGCAAGTGAGAAAATTGAGTCTGAGGGAGATGAAGTGACTCCACTTGTCACATCCAGGCTTACAGTATTTTTGCTCCTTCAATGTGTTGATGCTGTGATGGATCCATTATCACATCAATGTTGGTTTTTACTCCAATGGTACAGATCCTAATCCATTAACCTCTTTTGGTTCTCTGAGAAATCTTTGCATTCTCACAACTTCCATAAGGATTCCATTCAATCCCTTAATGTGCAGGCATCTTTCCTTCCATTTTTTGACATAGAGCAGATGTACTATCCATCAGTTCTGTCTAAATCTTCATTCTCAATTAAATCTTCGTGTTTTTCCAGTCAAATATCTTCCTAAAGGCATATTTCCATCTCATCTCAGTCATTTTCCATCAACAAGGTATTGTGGCCTATTCATGCCCATCATAACAATGTGCACTATTAACCAAAAAGAAACAATGGAAAGAGTATTAAGGTTACCAAACCTGTGCAAATTTCTCTTCTATAAACTATTCTAAAATAATTTCCTTATTTATCAATAAATTTTTTGGCATAGACATGAGAAGGGAGAAGACTGAATTTCTCAAAGCATTTTCTATAGCACTCTAAAAGATTTAAAATATGTAAGATTTTGCTAAGTCTCCTTCCATAAGATAGGTAGGCATATATTATTTGTTATCAGTGAAGTCAGAGATGGATTTGAATATTTCAGGGAAATAATACACTGAATAAGTGAACAACCAATAAAAAAGAGCACATAAATAAGTCAACAAAGTACAAATAAATACTTTGTTAAATAAATGGATAGAAAAATGGATGAATGAATGAAAAGAAGCAGTTGACTTGTAAAGAGGGGTAAAATAATTACGTAAAGGAGTGAATGAGGAATTGAACAAGCAAGAAGTTGACTTATTAAAGACGAATATCTTTCAAGATCTTATTTAACAATGTAGCTTTTACAGATACATTCTGATCATATACAATTCATTGATACAAATGAACACAAAAAATAAACAATCCCTAGATACCAATAAAATGCCAGGAATAGAATAGTCAGTTCTTTGTTTGCTGTGATCATGGTGCTTATTCAGGACAGAACCCACATGGAATGGGATTTCCTTTTGGATGGTGAGCTCTGCTAGATGTATCTTTTGGTATATATCATCATGTTGTTTATCTCAAATCCTAGAATATTAAAGAACCCTCTCAATAAGAACCATTGCCACTCACAAAATGTTGGCTTAATTATTCATATAGGAAAACAACATGGTTAAGCAATGCTTATGGTCCACTATACAGTCTACTGCATGTTTCTATGAATCTGTGTTACTTAGCTAGATGTGGTAACTGGGGTATGAATTAGATCCATTTTGATATAAAAGGCTACATTTGGAGAATTTTACAACATATTCAATGACTAAAAGTTTCTCCTTGAAATCCAAAGCTAGCTTCTGAACACTAGCAATCTGTTAGTGATGATTTGTCTCTGGGAACCACAGAATACCTCACTTCCTGAAGAAGTAAAATTGTCGTTTACCCAAAAGATGGTGGTGGGTTGGCAGAGACTACAACATTCAACTAATGATGACTTACATGAGGAATGGTATTTGAAGATATCATTCAGGAAATGGAAGATTGGAAAATGAGGTGGGGATGGCCCATCATTAGCCTAATATTGACTGTTAGCCCCATAGTCAGGAAAGACTGAAAGGAAGGCCTGCTGAATGGTGGGTTGATCCCTTTCCAAAAGTTTATGGAGGAATAAGAACAATCATCATTGAGAATATCTAGTTGGTTTGAGATCTGCATGTTTGAATGAAGGTCTCTCATTAATGATAGTATGAACCCATAGGGTTAAAAGGGTATTTCAAAAAGTGTGTGTGTATGTGTGTGTGTATGTGTGTGTGTGTCTGTGAGTGTGTGTGCAATGTTACCATTTAAATTTGAGCATCCCTGGGCAAATGGCCCTGAAATAGTTAAAATCCTTGTCATCTATCTTCTATAATATAGAAAACTGGTGCCATGGAATGATTTATCCATTCCAAAAATGATTTTGCTGAGAAGTGACCATCATTTTACTTTGGACTCTTGTGAATTTTGTCCCACAGCCATGTTGTTATGTAAATACTTCACTGATTTACAGATGATGTAACTGCTCTTGTCGCTGTGATCTGATGACTTCGCTGTCTGTTCACCATAGTTGTTTTCTTTCCTAATTGCAACTTAATTATTTTTCAATTGCTAAAGCAACACTTTCTGAGTTTATTAAAAAGTACTTTCTAGTGAATTACCTGAATGCATCGTCAACATTTCATTATTGTCACCCCATCCAGAAGAAATGAATCATCAAACTTAGCAGCTTCAGTACAGCAGCTGCAAACAAGAAGAGACATATCCTAAAGAATTGTGCACCAGCCCTAAGTGCAGATTGTGATCAATGATGGAATCAATTTCTTCGTACATTATTTAGTAATCATATTTGCTTATAAACTGTTGCTTCATCACCAGGGCCCAATAATTCAACCTTCTTAAAGGTGCTTGCGTCTGACATGTTCTTCACTAACCCTCTCCAAAATATCTCCTTCTCCATCTCTTCCTATCCTCCTTATCCTTGTCTATAGCTACATCTATACTTATCTGCATATATATATTTGTACATGTATATATATGTATATATATGTACATACATATGTACATATATATATGTACATACATATGTACATATATATGTACATAAATATGAACACTTAACTGGGACCCATTCTCTTATAAAAGAGGTCATACAACTTTTTAAAGGGGCACATTTTAAATGCCTTAGCTTGTAAATGAAGGTAATCTGAAATATGGCCCAACCAAATCTTTCTCTGCAACTCATTATTCTTCTGAGCATGCTCATTTCTTGCTCTATCATCACAGTCACTAACTAGGCATGTTATTTTGTCCAATTCTCTTCCCACAGAGGACCTCATTTTCCTCATGTGTAAGCAAGCGAACTGAGAAGAGAGAATGATGAGGTAGGTGGCTTGCCATTTCTGGATTCAGAGTTACGGGTCCTGTGTTCTAGGGCCATGCTGCTGACTGCCTAGGGAAATATCAGGGGTTCACTTTTCTCTTCCCCTTCTTTTTGAAGGCAGTTTTATCTTCCTATTCTCATCTAGTATGAAATTGAAAATCCTCTGACAACAATACTAACTGACGTTGATATAGTACTTTAAGTTCTACAGTGGACTTCCATACACTGCATTCTTTCATCCTCACAGCTGCTCTGCCAGGTATTTTTTTAGACATTCCCATTCCCATTCTACAGCTGAAGTATCGGAGCTCCAGAGACATTGAGTGAATTGTCCATGTTCATGCAGCTACTAGATTTTAGACATAGATTTGAACTCACTTTTTTCTGACTCCAAGTGTAGACCTCTTTCTCCCACAGCACAACCCAAATCAAAAAGCATATATTTAGTGCCCCCCAGTGTGGGGGCACAATACTTGGTGCTATGGATACAAAGACCTAGATGAAAGAAATTTTGCTTTCAAGATACTTGGCTTCTTTTGCAATGGGAAACAGGATTTCCATAAAAATTAAGTTCTCAGTTTGTATGGTGTAATTTCTGGCAAGAGAACACAAGTCTATTATGAAGGGCAGTTTGTTATCCACAGAGTGGAGATCCTGATGACACATGGTTTGATCAGACAGAGGTACAGGATGGATGGAGCTGATGTGTGTAAAGTTTAGGAACAGGAAGCAATATCTAAGGAAGTCAGCTTTGGTTTGGGTAGGGCGGTAATCTTCATGGATTTATAAAACTATCAAATGTCAAATCCTTCATAATAGCAATGATCGCATTGCCTTGATTATCAATCTCTGAGCAAGATTTAGAAAACAGAAAGGAGAATATTCCCAAACAGAGTGAATTTGGGGTTCTATATTATTATTAAGATGTGGATTAGGGGAGACCTAGAACCTGGTTGGTTATAGAGGGGGGCATGAGGGCCTTCCCTTCCAATCAGTGTCAGGTTAGTTTCTCTTCCTCTAGGGAAGGGGGCTCTGGAGGATCTTTTTTCCTAGACTCATATTTGGGCATCACATTGACTGGGTTCCATCTGAGACTTTTTATAATACAATTGGCCTATGATAAAACTAATTAAGAGGTAGAAAATTCAAGGTGACCTTTCCATGTGAAGACCACTGCAGTCATGGATGGCAATCATCTGCACCCCTAGAGAAACCCCACATTTTAATACAAAGTTACTACCCTTAGTGGAAAATTACCTTTTCTTTAAATTTTACAATGAGATGGGATTGCTAAAAATTATTCCAATTACTGATCATCTCTTCAGTATCATCTTCCCTATGATCATGCCTTCACCATCTCCATCTATTACCTCTTAGTGTTTAGGAATGATTTCTCCCACTGGTACAAACTGATCTTCTTGTAGTGCTATTGTGAAAACATGGAGAAATGAGAAACTTAGTATAGACAGAAGAAGAGAAGAATTGACTCTCATAGAGTCACAGCATGAGCCTGCCTTGGAGTAATGATTAATTGTTCCCAAACCTGATGGGAAGAAGTGAGACAACATCCCTCATTACCTAAGAGAGCCGAAATAAGTCGAAATTGAGAGTTCCCCAGACAAGAACTTTGCAAATTATTTGAAAAGAAAGCAAATAACCTTTGAAAAGAATGCCAAAATGTCCAATTCTGTCTTCTCATTCCTTCATATTGAAGAGACAATCAGTAACTGGAATAATTTTTAACAATCCCATTTCGTTGTAAAATCTAAAGAAAAGGTAATTTTCCACTAAGAGTGGTAACTTTGTATTAAAATGTGGGGTTTGTCTATGGGTGCAGATGTTTGATAGCCATGATATCAGAGACATTTAATACCTTTGATATATTTGGATTTTCTATATCAGTGATTCATCATGACTTGGCAGGACCCCTGGGGTTTGAGGGCTCTTCCAATGGGTTTTTCATTCCAACAGGTCCTGCATAAGTAGAAGATGCTAGCATTAGATCCAATAAGAAACTGGATGTCATTTTTTTTTTGGAGAATCAGCCAAAATAAGCTTGGAGGGAATTATCTTCTCAATATCATGAATGGTGGTGGAGGTTCTGGTCATAAAAATTTATGGTACAATGGAGAGAGTGATGATCTTGAAGCCATGGACCCTGGGTTTGAATGTTGACTTGTCGCTTAGTACCTGGGTGATTTCCGTCTAATCCTTTCCTCTCTCTGGGACTCAGTTTTCATCTAGAAAAAAAAATGGGTCAGGCTAGATGGCCATATCATGCCCCTTAAAATTTGGGAGAAACTGTCTAGTGAATGTAGTTAGCATCAGTGGGAAGGGTGATGAAAACTTGGCTCATTTAGGAAGCTGTGGTATAGAAGTCTTGGATTTGTCATTCATTTTTGTAACTTCTTTGTTGTGGAACATCGGGTTAATCTCTTCACCCCTTAGTTTCCTCCTCTGTGAAATGAAGTGATTAGACTCAGGCATCTCAGATTTTCTTTCAGCAGTAAACATTTGCTTGAGGATTCAAAGGCCCTTCATGAAGATCGGCCAGAACAGCCTATGTGCTCACCTCCAACTCAACATCTCTGATCCCGTTGATGCATTGTCCTTCTTAGGAACAAGAACACTAAGCCAGCTTGCTTGCTTATCATTCTAACACACTGACTCCTTATAGCCACAAATGATTAGTTATTCAGAGATTCTTTCCTCACCTCCTATGAGAATGCTAACCCTATGCTCTCAGACTGAATTTCCCAAAGTCTTGGAGGATAGCTACCACCATTCAGACAGCCAAGCACCAGGCCTGAAAATGGACCAGAGTGGAATTGGTGAAAACAGGCCTCTCACATCCTCAAATGCATGTTCTCAGGAGAACATTGAACAAAAGCATTCTTGGATGGGTCTCATTTTCTTTGGGACCTGAACAAAAGCTCCTCTCTCTGCGTGCAAAATTGCCATTATGAACAAGAAAAAAAAAACAAACACGCTTTTTTTATTGCAAAGACTGTGAAATCTCCCTGTGAAAGGAATAGATATTTTCATAGCAAATAGAGAGAAAATTGGTGATTTCAGAGTCTTCAAAGCTTTGGCTATGCAGCTCCACTCTCTAGACTTCTATAGAATCTGGGCATGAAAAGACCCTCCTTCAAGGACCAGACAATAGTGATCTGCTACTCCTGAACTCTGTGTAACAGTGGTTTTCACAAAGGTGAAATCTGACATGCAAATGAACTATAAAAAAGGAGGTCAGGGCTGAATATCATTGTCCAAATACTGAAGGCTTTCAATGCCAGGGTGAAGTGTTACTATTTTGTTCTGAAGACAGCAGGGATGCACAGAATGTTTTAGAACAGGAGAGTGTCAGAGCCAGACTCATTTTTGAAGAAATTTGGGAAAAGTAGAACAAAGACTCCATTTCCCCACTGACGTAACAATGAGCATGACTTCCATTACTAGCTACAAGCCTTTATCCCCATTAGCTTTTAACTGCCTCCATCAATCATAACATTTGTCATGAATTCCTTTAAATTACAACACGAGTAGATGAAGGGAGGGGTTTTCTGGCAATCACTGGTGTGGTCACTGAAGACACATTCCAGAGTCAGTATCATCATTTAGAGACGGGAAGCCTAAGTGGTCACAGGATCCAATAATTCAGATTATTCCTCTCAGAGTGTGCTTCTCAGTTGAGCAGATGGGCTGCTTAGTCTAGCTCTGAGCTAGGAGACTGTCACTCTTCTCCAGGGAGCTCTTTGCAATGTCCCAGGTGCAGCCACCCACTCTCTTCATTTTCTGTGACCAAACCTTGTCAGGGGCCAGGGATTCAATAAGAAATTCCACAAGCATATTCAGTATGGACTCAGTACAGGGCACTGTTTAGCAGATGGAGGTTGGAAGATTAAAAAAAAATACACTACCCCTGACATCAAAGAACTTCCAGTCTAATAGTGTTGTGTACTTTAATATAGAATGACTAGAATAAAGTCAGGGCAAATATCCTGATAAATTGGACAGGAGAGAGCTTACTTATCTGCAGCAAGAGGCCATAGAGAAGGAAAGAAAGTCTTCTTGGAGAAGAACCTGCCATCATGAAATCTCCAGCAAAGACCCCTACAATCAATATAACCAGGAGAAGCTCATTCTTCCTTTGCTTTCTCAATTTGGGTTTCTCTCAATATGCTGCATATCTTGCTTTCAAACTCTGCAATGCATTGCCTTTCTTTAAAGATGCATTTATTTCACCTGAATAGTTGGGTGGAAAATGCTTTATTCCTAAAAACAAAAACAAAAAACAAAACACGTTTATATCTGAGGTCTTATTTACAGAGTACATCATTAAATACAGGTAAATCAATCGATCAAATTATGCTACCTCTTTAAAATATGCAACCATGAAACACCACCACCATCGCCGCAACCTCCACCACCACCACCACCACCACCACCACCACCACCACCACCACCACCGCCACCGCTGCCACCACCACCGTTTCTGTCCCCAGCTCTTCTGGAAACAGCATGAAAAACTATTTTTTCCATGAGTAACAAGAATGAATCAGCTAGTTGACTCCTGTAAATCCCATTGAAATGACTTTTTCCTCATCTGTATATTTCCAGGTAGGCACAAGGAGCCGGTTTGATTGCAGGCCAGTGATAAAGAAAGTTTTTTGAATCTCCTTTACCGATAATCTTCTAGGACCTGCACTGAACATCTCCTCCTGTCCCAGTCAGGCATTTCTGCATCCCAACATTTTAATAGCTTCTGACCACCAACTTCACATGAATGTGTGCCATTCTTGTACTCTCTGAACTAAAAACCCAAATTTCCTCCAAAATCAATTCATTTTTCTTCCCAGTAATTCCCATTCCTTCAGTATAGGACATCTGTTCATGCCCACAGGACATATTCTTGCTTTATGCCATGATGATTTGGCTTTATGGAGCTGTGTTTGGTTGTCAATTTGATCCTTTCTTTTTTAGTTTTGGTCTTTTTGGAGGGGGGGAAGGCAGGGCAATTGGGGTTAAGTGACTTGCCCCAGGTCACACAGCTAGTAAGTTTTAAGTGTCTGAGGCTGTATTTGAACTCAGGTCCTCCTGACTCCAGGGGTGGTACTCTTTTCACTGTGCCACCTAGCTGGCCCCAGCTTGATGCTTTCTACAGGTGCTTTTAAAGAAAGCATGAATAGGAATGACCCAGACACTGTCATCATAAGTTTTGGAGAACAGACACATTCTCTGGTTCTCATCTTCAGTGCTGTGATCACTATAATGATGCAATGAAGTGAGATTCCTGGGGCTCCAGCCACAACAATAGCAATAATCATAACTTACCCTTATTTTGCAGTTTAAAGATTGAGAAGTACTTTTCATACACTACGTCATGTGATGATCTTAGCACTCTGAAATAGTGGCTAAAAGATGCCATTTCATAAGTGAGCAAACTGAAAAAGCTTAGCACAATTAATAGAATGTTCCAAGTTATGCTAATTATGTGCCCAAGACAGGTGTTAGACCTTGTCTTTTGTCTGGTGAGCTTTTCCTCTTTGTATACACATTTTTTTTTTTCCAATGCTTATTCTTGTTATAGTGTAGGTGGGCTCCACAGTGGCCTTTGTGTCCTTTAGAACCCATCATGTCTTGTCCATTCAACATGGATTAGCAAATTTTATTTGCCAATAAAATCTAAGGTTGCTTGACCACTTGATGGGTGCAATGTAGAAGGGATTCTCATCAAAGAATGGTGTGAACTAGTTGGTCTTTGCTAGGATCCTATTTCTTCAAAAATACTTCAATTTTCTAGTTTCTTAGCATGTCATTTCATCTCTATTTTTGTCATGTCAATTTTATTTTATTTTATTTCATTTCATTTCATTTTGGTTTTTGGAAGGGGGCAGGGCAATTGGGGTTAAGTGACTTGCCCAAGGTTATATGGCTAGTAACTGTGTCAAGTGTCTGAGGTCAGATTTGAACTCAGGTCCTCCTGACTCTAGGGCTGGTATTCCATTCACTGTGCCACCTAGCTGTCCCTATTATGTCAATATTAGAACTGTTTTAATTCCAACGCACAATCGCCTCATGTTACTGCATGTTTTAAAGAAGTATTCCTGAAGTTCTAATCCTCTGACACAGTTTGCAACCTTCCTCCTCCCCCTCACATACTTCATTCTTCCTTCTCACACACTTTCATGACTTTCCTCAGATGATCTACTGTTCCTTTGAATGCAATGAAACTCAAATTCACAAATGGACCTCTTATTTTTGTTAGTACAGATATTTCCTCCACAGTGGTGGATAGAAATCCATCTATATCTGTTAATCCTGAGAAATTGCTGTTCATATCATCCCAGGGCTTGACCCCAAGTATGTCGCCCACGTTTTTGTGGGCCTTTATTGCTGTTATAAGACCAGTGGACACCAAAGGCAGGCCACACATTGGTTATCCTGCACTCTGCCATGTGACCATTATCTTTTTTGATCATACAATACTTAGACCAATTTTTTGTTTGCTTCTTGTTTATAGGCCTTTCCCTATGATTTATTGGGAAGTCAGCTCAAACCCATGATGTATCTAGCCATAGCCCATTCAATGGCACTAACTTTTAATTATTTCCAAGCAAGCTGAAGCAGTTGATGATGGGAAACCACCTAAGAGTGTGGTCCAGAGGAACAGAATGCCAACTTGGCCAAGTCAGTCACCCAAGACTCAGGTTTTCATTTATTATTTTAATTGCTATTATCATCATTCCCATGAATCTATAAATAGTAATTTAATATTTGCAAAGGACTTTACATGTTTTAATTCATTTGAATTCTAAAGTAAATCATGAGACTCAGTGGCCTTTGAGTTTTCGATCTTTTGAACCTGATGCTATGACTCTTGAGCTAGAAGTAGAGTATTGGTTTAAAGAGATGGACTTGAGTTTCCTTTGAAAATATTATTTCATTAAAAATTCCCCAAATACATGTACAATTTTTAAAATGCATTTTTTAAAATATTGAGTTCCAAAATCTTTCCTTCTATTCTGCCCCTCCCTATACATTGGGAAGGCAAGCAATGTGGCATGGATTTTATATGTGAAGTCATGCAAAACGCAATTCCAATATAGTCATATTGCAAAAGAAAAACAAAAAAAAAAGGAAAAAGAACAGTATGGTACAATACATGTTCAGAGTTCATCAGTTCTCTCTGGAGGTAAATAAAATTGTTATCATGGATCCTTTGGCATTGTCTTGGATCATTCTATTTAATTTTTTTTCGTTTAATTTTTATTTTTATGTTTATTTTTAGTTTGCAACACATTTCCACAAGATTTTGAGTTACAAATTTTCTCCCTGTTTTTCCTCTACCTACCACCCCAAAACAGTGATCCAAATGAATAACTCCTACCCAAATCTGCTCTCTGCTTTATCCTCTCCCATACCCCTTCTGACTTTCCAGTAGGGCAAGATGGATCTCCATACCCCATTGCCTGTTTATCTTATTTCCCAGTTGAATCTAAAATAAATAAATTAATAATAATAATAATAATAATAATAATAATAATAATAATAATAACAACAATTTTTAAACATTTGATTTTAAAAATTTGAATTCCAGAATCTTTCCCTTCTTCCCTCATCACCCACCCTTACTGGGAAGGTAGTTACACAAAACATTTCCATAGTGGATATATTGTGAAAGACTGACTATATTTCCCTCCATCCTATCCTGCCCCACAGTTGTTCTATTTTCTACTTTGACTCTGTCCCTTTTCAAAAGTATGTGCTTCTAACTACTCTCCCCCCCAATCTGTCCTCCCATCTATCATCACCCCTCTTATTCCCTTCCCCCCTACTTTCCTGTAGAGTAAGATACCCAATTTAGCGTTTATGTTATTTCCTCCTTAAGCCAAGCTCGGTGAGAGTAAGGTTGACCCATTCCCTTTTGCCTTCATCTTCTTCCCATCCATTGTAACAGTTTTCCCTTGCCTCTTTCATATGAGATAATTTACCCTGTTCTATCTCTCCCTATCTCCTCTCATTATATTCCTCTCGCACCTCTTAGTTTCAATTTATAAATATTATCCTTTCCTATTCAATTGATCCTGTGTCCTCTGTCTATGTATAACTGTACACATATAGACACACACTCACATATGTATTCATATGCACATATACCGTCTTATATAGATATATATACACACACATTTATATTCCCATCAACTATCCTGATACTGAGAAAAGTTTCATAAGTTACAATTATCATTTTTCCACGTAGGCATGTAAATAGTTCAACTTTGATAAGTTCCTTATGATTTCTTTTCCATGTTTATACTCTCATGCTTCTCTTGCTTCTTGTATTTGATTGTCAAATTTTCTATTCAACTTTGATTTTTTTTCATCAAGAATGCTTGAAAGTTCTCTATTTCATTGAATGATCATACTCATTATACTCAGTTTTGTTGGGTAGGTGATTATTGGTTTTAATCCTAGCTGCTTCAACCTCTGGAATATCATCTCCCTTCAGTCCGTTAATGTAGAAACTGCTATATCCTGGGTTATCATGATTGTGTTTCCACAATATTCGAATTGTTTCTTCTTGGCTGCTTGTAATACTTTCACCTTGACCTGAGAATTCTGGAACTGGCTATACTGTTCTAAAGAGTTTTCTTTTTGAGATCTTTTTCAAAAGGTGATCAGTGAATTCTTTCAATTTCTATTCTGCCCTCTGGTTCTAAAATATCAGGGCAATTTTTCTTGAGAATTTCTTGAATTCCAGGTTCTATTTTTGATCATGGCTTTCAGGTAGTCCATTAATTTTTAAATTATCTCTCTTGGATCTATTTTCCAGGTCAGTGGTTTTTCCAGTGAGATATTTCACATTGTCTTCTATTTTTTTCATTTGTTTGGATCTGTTTAATTGTATCTTTATTTCTCATAGTCATTCACTTTCATTTGCCCCAATCTAATTCTGAAGGAATTATTCTCTTCAGTGAGCTTTTGAAATTATTTTTCCTTCTGGAAAATTTGCCTTTTTAAATCATTCTTCTCCTTATTGGCTTTTTGGGCCTCTTTTGCCATTTGAGTTAGTCTATTTTTAAGGTGTTATTTTCTTCAGTCAGGTTGTTGACTCTCTTTTCATGATTTTCTTGCATCATTCTCATTTCTCTTTCCAATTTTTCCCCTACTTCTTTTACTTGATTTTCAAAATCCTTCTTTACCTCCTCCATGGCCTGTAACCAATTCATATTTTTCTTGGAAGCTTTTGGTTAAGGAGTTCTGCATTGTCTACCTCCTATTCCATGCTTTGATCCTTTTTGTCCCCCAATAGGAATTTAAGGTTTCATTGCTGTGCTTGCTTTGCTTCCTTTGCTTGCTCATGTTGCCACTTAATTACTTGACTTTTGAACACTTTGCCGCAATAGAACTCTGTTTCCAGAGACGAGAACTTTGTTCCAGATTTCTGGGGTTTTGACAGCTGCTGGAGCTATTAGTTGGGTGCCCTCTCTGCAGGCCCCCTCAAGCTTTGGCTCACTGGTTGCACACACCAGGACCTCCCAAGACAGCAATCCAGATCCAGGAAGGTTAAGTCAAGAGTGATTACCCTCTTAATGGTAGCTTGGTCCCCCTACAATCTGCAGGCCAGGAGCTCTGCAGCAGCTTGTGGAGGTGGCTGCATGGCTGCAGTGCCTCTAGAACTTCTTGCTCTGAGGACAGAGGCCAGACCATGCTCCCCCTTCCCCCGCCCCGTATTTCAACAGATCTTTTACCTTTTTTTTGGCATATATGGGTCGATATTTTTGGAAACTGTTATAGCTTCTGAAGTCTGCTCCAGCTGCTGCTGTTTGGGCCACCCTGCAGCTAAAATCACAGCCTCACAAGTGGCTGCAGTAGGCTCCCAGTGTGCTGTGATGGACCCTTCCTGCACCACTGCTGGGCTGCCTTCAGAGTGAGATTTGTTCCTCTCTGTCACTTTGTGGGCTCTGTAGCTCTAAAAAAAATTTAGAGTCATATTTTATAGGTATTTGAGGTGGTTATGGGGAGAGCTCATGGAGTTTTCTTGCTTCTATGCCACCATATTGGTTCTACCCCCTCTTTTCTTCAGATCATTTTATTTCTGAGAACAATAAGTCTTTTACAGTTGATCATCTTTATAATATTGCTTTAGCTATGTACAGTGTTGTACATAGTTGATCCATGGTACATACTTGGTTCTGTTCACTTCACTTTGCATGAGTTCACAAGAGTCTTCCAAGGTTTTCCTTAAAGCACATTGCTCATCATTTCTTATTATACAATCATATTCCAACACAATCACACACCATAACTTGTTCAGGCATCCCAAAACTGAATGGGCATCCCTCAGTCTCTGATTCTTGCCACTATAAAGAGTTTGCCATAAATATTTTTTGTACAAAGAGGTCCTTTACCCTTTTCCTTGATCTCTTTGGGATATAGCCTTAGTAGTGGTATTGCTGGATAAAAAAAACATGCACAATTTTATAGCTGTTGGGCATTGTTCCAAATTGCTCTCCAGAATGGTCATACCAGTTCACAACTCCAACAACAGTGCATTAGTGTCTCATTTTTTTCTTATCACCTTCAACATTTGTCATTTTACTTTTTGGTCATACTTGTCAATTTGATAGGTATTAGGGGGCATCTTAGAGTTGTCTTAATTTATATTTCTTTTATCAATAGATATTTACAGCATTTTTCATGTGACTATTGATAGTTTCAATTTATTTTTCTGAGTACTGCCTGTTCATATCCTTTGATGATTTGTCAGTTGGGGAATTATGCATATTTTTACATTTTAGATTCTCCTCACTTTATATTTGAGAAATGTGTTTTCAGAGAAACTTATTATAATTTTTTCCCCAGTTTCCTCTTTCCTTCTAGTTTTGGATGCAAGAGTTTTGTTTGTGTCAAAATTGTTTTATTTACACTTCATTTGATCTAAATTATCCATATTGCTCTAAATGATACTGCCTATCCTTGCTTGGTCATAAACTCTGCCATTTTCCATAGATCTGATAGTTACATTTTTTCCTTCTCCCCTTATTTTTCTCATGATATTACACTGCATGTCTAAATCAGACACCCATTTTGATTTTCTCTTAGTATACCACGTGAGATGTTGGTCTCTGCTTAATTTCTTCTAAACTGCTTTCCAGTTTTCTCACCAATGTTTGTCAAATGTTGAGTTCTTACTTCAAAAGTTTATATCTTTGTGTTTATCAAACACTAGACTACTATGATCACTTACTACTGAATATCATGTGCTTAATCTATTCTACTGATCAGCCATTCTATTTCTTAGCCAGTACTAGATTTTTTATGATTATCACTTTGTAACATATTTTGAAATCTGTTGATTAGCTACAGCTAGGGAAATTGGGTTGGCATTCATGTGTGACTAATCACACCCCTCTTTGATAGTTTTATATTATCATTGTTATTGTTGTTCAATTGTTTCAATCATTTTCAAATCTTTGTGATCCTCTTCGGGGTTTTCTGGGCAAATATACTGGAGTAATATGTGATTTCCTTCTCCAGCTCATTTTACAAATGAGAAAACAGGCCAACAGGGTTAAGTGACTTGATTAGGGTCATATATCTCATAAAAGTCTGAGGTCAGATTTGAAATTGTGTTGTTGTTTTTATTTCTGACTCTACCCCCAGATTTCTACCCACTGCACCACCTAGCTGGCCCCAACAATTAAGGAATGGTCACTGTTTTATGGAACTTGTCTGTATTTTGTAATCTTTACTGGACTATCAAAACTAACCAAACCAGAATCATCTACATGGCTGTCCTTTTGAGGGAGATAAACCCACCTTTGGTCACACATGGGGAAGCAGAAGCTTGTCTTTGGGGTTGGGAGACACGATGCTTAGCTGGTTGGTAATTATGAACAAAAAGCAGGTGCCACAGGTGAAAGTGTTTGTAGAATACAACAAAAAAGCAGCTAGCCCAGTGGCTTTCTGGTAACAGCATTACTTTTCAACCATGTCTTTAATCTATTTAAGAATGGGTGACAGTACATTGTTAAGTGAGGTGAGTTCAGGTAGATGATAACAATTATAGACATCAATATAGCCCATAGCCCTACCAGATCTCCAATTATATTATAAAGTGTTAAACATTCAAATGCTCTGAATTTGAATAAGAACTAGATCGGTGGATCAGTGGATTAGATTAGCCAAATGCTACACAGCAGTAAATGACCACAGAAATCTAATGTTTGATAAACTCAAAGATCCAAACTTTGGGGACAAAAACTCACTATTTGACAAAAACAACAACAACAACAACAAACCAGCAAACAAAAAAGCCCAACTTCTGGGAAAACTGGAAAATATTTTGGCTGAAACTATATGAAAACCAACATCTCAAATCATATACCAAGATAAGGCCAAAATTGGTGTATGATTTACACTTAAAAGGCAATAACATAAGCAACTTAGGAAATCATAGAAAAGCTTCTCTGTCATATCTTTGAAGAATGGAAGAATTTAGTACCAGACAAGAGAGAACATTGTAAGATTAGTGTAATGGATAATTTTGACTATGTTAATTTTTTTTAAATGATCACACAAAACCAATGCAGCTGAGGCAAATTTATAAGAATAGAAATAATTCCTTGGTTTATAGATAGTCAAAGGATATGAACAGGCAATTTTTAGATAATGAAATCAAAGCTATTTTATAGTCATATGAAAAATGTTCTAAATCACTGTGAATTAAAAATGCAAATTAAATAACCTCTGAGGTACCACGTCACTCCTATCAGAGTGGCTAATATGGCAGACAAGGAAAATGCAAAAAAAAAAAAAATGATGGAGGGGATGTTGGAAAATTGGGACACTAATACACTATTATTGGATTTGCGAACTGATCCAATCATTCTGGGGAGCAATTTGGAACTATGGCCAAAAAGCTATAAAACTGTGCATACCCTTCGACTCAGCAATGCCATTACCAGGTTTGTTTCAAAAAAGATATTTTTAAAAGGGAAATTAATGTATTATACAGAAATATTTATAGCAGTTATCTGTAGCAAAGAATTGGAAATGGAGAGGATGCTCGCCAGTTGGGGAATTGCTAAACAAGTTGTGGTATATGATTCTGATGAAATAATATTGTGTTTTAAGAAACGACGAACAGGATGTTCTTTGAAAACCTAGAAAGACTTATGTGAACTGATGTAAAGTGAAGTTAATAGAACCAGGAGAACATTGTACAGAAACAGAGATATTGTAAGATAGTCAACTATGAATGACTTAGCTATTCTCAGCAATCAGATCATCCATGACAATTCCAAGGTACTCATGATGAAAAATGCTATCCACCTCCAGAGAAAGAACTTATGGAGTCTGATTATAGATCAAATAACACTTTTTTTTTTACTTTTTTTTTTTGATGTTTTCTTTTTTGTGTGTTTCTTTCACCCCCACAACATGATTAATATGGAAATACGTTTTATGTGATTGCACATGTATAACATATATCAAAATGCTTACCTTAGATAGAAAAATGGGAGTAAGGAGATAATTTGAAAGACATATTTTAAAGAAAATAAATGTTAAAAATTCTTTTTACACACAATTGGGAAAAGTAAAATATTGCTAAAGACAAAATCAATATGGAATAAAATAAATCATGTTGCAAAAATCAATACAGTAAAAATCAGAGGTAATATTAATTTTTATCTTTTGATGATATCCTGCCACTTTGCTAAGGTTTGTTAATTGCTTCAACCAGCTTTAAAAATTGTTTCTCTAGGGTTCTCTATGCATACCAACACACTATCTGCCAAGACTGATAGTTTTGTTTGCTTATTGCCTATTTTTATTCCTCTAATTTCGTTTTTTTTCTTGTCTTATTGCTATAGCTAGAATTTCTAATACAATACTGTATAATAGTGGTGATAATGGAAATCCTTCTTTCACTCTGATCTTACTGAGAAGGCTTCAAGCTTATCCCCATTACAGATAACACTTGGTTTCAAATAGATATTACTTAGCAGTTTTAAAAGTCTCCATTTATTCCTATATTTTTAGTGTTTTTGTAAGAAGTGGTGTTGTATTTTGTGGAAAGCATTTTCTGCATCTTGATATAGTCATGATTTTTGTCATTTTCTTTATTGATATAGTCAATTATGTTTATAGTTTTCCAAATATTAATGAACCATCCTTTCCTGGTATAAATCTCACCTGGTCATAGTGTATGATCTTTGTAATATATTGCTGTAATCTCCTTGCTCATATATGATTTAAATTTTTTAATATCCATATTCATAAAAGAAGGGGCTTGAGTTTCAAGGAGAATTTTGGAGAAATTAGAAGAACATTGCAGTTTCCTAAGAAAAGTCAGCTTACTCTTCTCCTCTTTTAAATTCTGTTTTAGTATGATGGAGGAGAGGGATTGGGAAGAAACCAATTACATGCATACATACATATATGTATATGTGTATGTATACATATGAATGAATGAATTTTGAACATATGCTATTATAATCATTTTATCTTAATAATCTGAAGGTTGTAGTAAAAAAAGTGTCACTGTTTTCATGTATTTTCACATCTTTACAATGATACAGAAAAAATATCTATGCATGGACAAGATATAACTCATTAAAAGATTTTTCAGGTAGCACTGCATTGCATCAAATGATTTTGCACAGTCAACAAAAAAGAAATATTGGACTCTGTGCTCTGAGCTAATTTTATAAGGAAGGAGAACAGGGAATGAATAAGTATTTGCTAATCACCTGCTACTTGCTAATCATTGTGCAAAGTGCTTTATAAATATCTCATTTGGCAAATTGATGGCCTACTATGGAATATTATGTGGTACTATTGAATATACACACATATAACACACGCACACACATATATGTGTACAATACATACACGCTATAGACATGTGATGTGGATATATGTACAGTTGATCTATTGATCCATTATCAGGCAGTACACACACACACACACACACACACACACACACACACACACACACACATATATACACACACACACACATTCCTATACAAACTGAAAACTCCTGATGGACTCACTCAGGCTCCTCTTTGGGGATGCTCTTAATAAGATCTGAGATTTTTTTCCTGCCATCAGGTATCACTCCCTTCTTCAGGTACCTTGAGCACTGCTCCCACAACCCTTTCCACATTATGGCATTCCTAACATGAGTCTCCCTCATGTACATATAGAGCCACACAGCTGATTTGCCTGTGTTAAACTTAGCATTGGTTTCTGGTCTCTGGTAGCACGTCTGGGTCTACACGGTGAAAGCCCAAGTATGGGAGCCCTCATTCACTTGATGATGCCAAAGGCTGTCTGCTCTCAACATTCTCTGCATTGCTTTGGGGGCTTCTTTCCACTTGTTATATTGGGTTTGGTTTCCTGCTTAAATGATCTGGGGGAAAATTGCTCAATTAAATCTCTAATGTGTTGTTTGAAAACTGGATTTCTCTGTTCCTGTTTCTCTGCATTTCAAGCAGTAATGGAGCTTGTGATCTTGTGTCATCTTCCCTTGCCAGATTAGCCAGACCCTTTACTTTGCAAACTTCTGCCCCCCATAGCAGCAATGTCTCTTTCCTTGGCAAATAAGTTGAGTGACTGATGACTAAACGAGTATGAAGTTCATTTGGTCTTCTCATGATTGTAATTGATTTCAGCTTGTTAAATTACATCTATGAGAACTTATTGGAAATTGTATCTGCAGAGACACCTCTTTTCTGTCTGCAGTCTAAGTTCACATTGACTTTTTCTCTTTGCATGCCCACACCATCTAGAGAAGGGCTTTGTACATGGAGATCCCTTCTGGGTTACTACCAGAAGATGATCACTATTCCAAGTCCCAGAATCACACACTGTGGAATGCCCAAACCCCCACTCATGTGCTTCTCTGTAGCAGTCAGATAATAGGGACAGAGTCATTAAGAAAGAGATTTGTTAAGATGGAGTGCCAAAAATAGTAACTGCACAACCTTCCTCTCACCCCTGGAAAGTGGGAAATCTCTCAAAAACACAAATAGGACTCTTGGAAAATGTGGGCGATAAAGAGATAATGATAGTAAGATGCATGGGGTAAATGTGGCAGAGACGTGGATGGCCAGCCCGAGAGGTTTTGGATTGAAGGGTTCAGACCTCCTTTCTCTTGTTGTAAAGTTCTCTTGCATCGCCTTTGTGATAATGGATCTACTGGACACTCTACTCCACTGCCATTCCCTTGGCCTGTTATTCTCTACAACTTGCTTTTCAATCTCCTGGGTATCTTGTCTTTTGAATTCATTGGTTCTGTTTTCTGAAAAATGATCCTTCTCCCTTTGAGTTACTGCCTTTCTGAATCCTTGTCTGTGTGGAATGTGTATCTTTTGGACCATCAATGATGCCTTGAAATGTCTTGAGCCAATGACCTCATGAACTATATAAGCTGGTGAGGTGGAGGGCATGGTCACCCTTTGGCCTTTTTTTTCCTGCCAGACAAATTAGCCAATGAGAAATGGTTTGTGAGAGAAATAAAGAGAAATCCTTTCCCATCCTTACAGGAATCTCCTCCACAAAGTGCACCTGAAACTACAATACCCCAAACTCCCAAACTGAATGTCTATTCATGTTTTATAGGAAGCAGGGATTAGGAGGTGTGAGTGAACATCTTCCATCAGTCAATGGGATTTCCTTTTCTGATTCACTTAGAGAAAGAAATTCCTAGCTCATCAGGGTATCATAGGGTCCATGAATCATTATAGACATTTTAACACCTTCTTAGGTAATAGGATTTAAAAGATAAAAATAAAGGGACCTTAAATGTCAACTGGCCAAATCTGTCCACATTCCAGATGAAGAAAGCTAAGGTTATTTATTCATTGGTTTCAATGATTTTTACATGTGTTTGTACTTTCTAAGGAAGCTGACTGCCTCCTTGCAATGACCAAGGCTTCCCTTCCCTGATGAAGGCTTCCCTTCCCCCAGAAAGGCCAGCAGATTCCTAGAGCTCTTTAAGGAAGGGAAGGTATGACAGGATAAATTAATGTAGATGATATGGCAATCAGTTCCTGACACGTTAGCACCTTCATGTTTGCTAGCTGGACTAGCATTCTCGCAGATCCACAGGTCCCACAGGACCCTTCAGCAATGGCCACTGTCTTCCTACCTTTTGAAATCTCCCAGTTCTCAGATTGATTCTGGAAGGATGCTTTTCCACCACTTTCTCCATCCTCTGTGATTGTGGTGAAGTCAGCTAAACTCTAGTCTCATTTCACTTCTCTGGGAAATTAGGAGGTCGATCTTTTTGGCAACTGAGGGGCCTTAGAAGTTTAGATCTAGTACCCTACAACCCCAAATTTAGGCAAAAAATCTCAGGGGTCACCACTGACACTTTTGTATGAGGAAAGCGCTCACGATTCTTAAAATATCATTTTTATATATTCTGCCAAATTCTAAAATGAATGAAAATTTCATAATTTCATTGCTGAGATTTGCCTTACTTGAACACTGATAGGATTTTCTTTGAACATTATAAGATCAGAGGATCACAAACTCTTAAAAAATTAAAAACAAAAAGGTGAGCTAGCTTACCCTCCTTATTTTAGAGATGAAATAGCTGATGCCTCAAGAGGTTAAGTAATGTGCCCCATGGGACATAGTAAGGCAGTGGTCCAGCATGAATTTGAACCTAGGTCCTCTGATTCCAGTGATTTGGATGTCAGAATTATTTTTTTCACATCAAAATCACCAACATTTGTGGCCACAATTCAAACAGGATCCCATGTTCCACAGGTCAAGCAAACAGCCTTTTTCTGGGTGTCACTTGTAGACTCAACTTGGAGGAGCTGATGCCTGCCTTGCCCTGAGCAGCACCAGCCAGGAAGGGTAAAGAATCTTTACACAAAATCTCACTTGGGTTTCTGGGCTTTTCTTCATACCCCGTTTAGTCTGGTTTTCCTAGTGATTTACTGATGTGCTCTCACTCTGGGTATTTGCCTGGTTTGCTTCCTGGGGCCTCCAGCATTCCTTTCATAAATTAGGTCAAAGAAGCTTGAGACTGCTGAGAAATAGGGCTGAGCTGCCTGGCCTTTTACTGAAGGCTGGGGACTTGTTTTCTCCTAAAATCCACGGCAGTAAATCAAGGATCTATTTGTGACGTGTGGGATTTCTGACAAGCATGCTTTCCACACTGCTGTCTTTGTCACTGTTCACAAGTCCCATTTCTTTGAAGTTCCGGATTCATTCGAAGACAAATTATCTTTGACTAGAATGCACGGGCTATTTTTCTAGTCACCAGGGTGCTTGTTCATATGGCTGACTGTTCTGAGTACATTCACTTTATATCAGAGATGGCCTGACCAACAACTTTTGTGAATAGAGGTCATACAGGATTCCTATCTGGGATATTTCAAGAATAATCTTACACATTGATAAATTTGTGATTTCATTGTTGCAAGGATGGCTTTCATAGGTGCTGATAGCAATCTGTCTATGCCTCTTCACCTTTACTAGGCAGTTCTCAACCATGACTTTCCCTCCGACCCCCATAAAGAATAATACCAATATGCTGGAAGGCATTCTCCAAAACCCTTCAAAGTGTTGGGGTAGTAGCACAATGTTTAGGTTGCGTAGACATTACCAGTCAGTTCATAAACATTGATTAAGCATCTACTATGTGTTCGGTGTTGGGAAAACAAAGATGAAAAGGAAAGCAATGGTATTTGACATTATATTGGAGAAGACACGGATGCACATATGTGTGTGTTGTGAATATGTTGACAAGCATGTGCACATACATGCATAGCCACACATACAAGATATGCAGAAGATTAGCACAAGATAGTGTAGAAAATCATACTTGTAGAGAAAGCAGGCAAGGCTCATGGACTTTGGCATCTTCATCCTAGCGCCGTGTCTTTGGTATCTTTTGTACTGTTTTCTCCACGCATCTGCAATTCATCCTGACTAACAAACTATACCTCCATCTGTCATTGACCTTTCCCTTGTCCTTTGGTTCAATTGTTATTCAGTTCCCTCCCCACCTTTGGCTTTCCATACCGCACATTAGCTAGTAGAATGAAATGTTCCTGAGGGCAGGGATGCTCATTTTCTTCTGACTCCTGCAGCTCACCCTGTCTAATCAGTGATCTTTGTTTAGAAAGCTGTCACCTCTTGGCATTCGTGCCAAGCTTAGTGGTGAAACATTCCCATTCCCCAAAAGATCTCACCCATTCTTCTGCTGACTTCAGCGAAGTGTTGAAAGCTACTGCAGTAAATTGACTTCTTGTTTTTTTTTTTTCATTAATATTTCCACATGACGAATCTCACTGATCAAATACATGATGGAGCTCAGGCTAAGAAGACGCGGGACATTCATTTGCTGTTGTATTTTTCTTTTGTTTGTTGTTTACATTGAAGCCTGACTCTCAAATAGTCCACAGTTGATGATGCTGGCAGAGGTGTTGAGCTGACAGATCCAATACTGCCATGGAATTTGAGTGGTTTCATCACACCATCATTATCCTCATCATGATGATAAACAGCTCATTTCAATAGCATGTGAAAATTTCAAATGACCTTTCCTCATAACAGCCCTGTGCTTCAGGTAAGGCGAGAATCAGCCTAATTTTAGAGGTAAGGAAACTGAGCTTCTCATTTTCACAAACATCCATAAATGTCAGAGACAAGAGTTGAGTGTGGACCTCCTAAGGGTCAGGCTAGGGCTTTCCATTGACCCCTTTGGCCCCCACTCCTGCCATGTTGACACAGAGTCCAACATCACAAGACCTTCTCCCATAAAGGGAAAACCTGGACGCATCTTCTGTTTTTTTGTTTTCTCTTTGCAATTTATAAACTATGAGGCTCTCATTCACTTCCAATCTACTCTTGTTTAAGTCAATATAATTATTCATTTAAATTAATAAATTGCAAAAGGGAAATGTGCTGACACAGATTGTGATTATTACAGGCTCTCTAGACAGATATCATGAACTATATGACTAGTAGAAAATTTTCCAAAGCTGAAGGGGGTGCCACTGTTTCTAGAAGGGTGAGGCCAGTTTTATTCTCAAACTTCCAGAGAATATTAGTGGGGTATACGTTTTGAAGAGTTGTGGTTTCCTTACTGGTTGACCTTCTAATGTCCACTCTCCCATCAGAACCTATCACACATGCTACTACTAGAATCATATGCTTTAATCCTTAGATCTGATCACATCATACTTTGAATAGTTGTTCCCTATTGACTATTAAATATTTCTCATAAGCCTTAGACTGTGATCTCAGTCTTTCTGTCAGTTAATGGTACCTGCCTTTTCCAATTTAATGAAGCCTTATTGAATTATTTTGGATGGAATTCAGATTGTATCATTTCCATAAGCTGCGTGTGCCTAGGAGGTTCCCATTCCCTTGATTTTGCTCAGTTTTCCCTATTTCTTAAAAGCTCTATTCCTCTCCCTAGTTGCTTATGCCCTGATTAAAAGCCACCTTGTCCAGGAAGGCCTCCCAAATTTGCTAAGGTCCAGATTGGCTTTCCCATTAACATAGGACTGCTCAGATTTATATAATAATCTTAATTATAATTTTCAGTGTAAATCACACAAAGAGCGTAGAGTGCTAACTCCATCAAATGAGAGACAGAATCTTATGCAAGCAGTGTATTCCCCAGCATTAACTAGAAGACCAGTAGAGAGAAGGCTAGACCTGGAGTCAAGAAGACCCAGGTATAAACCTGATCTCACTAGCTGTGTGACTGTGGACAAATCACTTCTCCCTTGTCCATCTTGGTTTCCTCATATGAAAACATTTATGACAATAGCATTCTTTCCCAGGTTATGAGGATTAAATGAGACAATATTTCCACAGCACTTTGTG
This sequence comes from Pseudochirops corinnae, assembly GCA_028646515.1. Taxonomy (NCBI): domain Eukaryota; kingdom Metazoa; phylum Chordata; class Mammalia; order Diprotodontia; family Pseudocheiridae; genus Pseudochirops; species Pseudochirops corinnae. Next base: position 206,190,147 of record CM053589.1, read on the forward strand.
AGCCTCAAAATCCCATAGAAATGCTCCATTATTATTATTATTGTTACTGCTTTGCAAGCAGACAATTATTTCAAAGCAAAGACATTTCATGAAACAGCATGATAAAAAAATTGAACTAGAATTTTCATCCCACATAATCTGGAGACACTCTCTGCCAAGCCTGGGTATTCTTCTATTCTCAATGAGCAGGTATACATACATACATACATACATACATACATACATACATACACACATATGTGTATGTATGTGTGTGTGAAGGGCAACTAGATGATATATTGAATAGAGCACCAGCCCTGGAGACAGAAGGACCTGAGTTCTAATCTGTCCTCAGACACTTGACATTAACTAAATGTGTGACCTTGGGTAAGTCACTTAATGCCAATTGCTTCACTTCACTCCTCCCTCCCAAAATAAGAATAGGCATACATATGTGGAAAACTCAGGGCACATATGTGACCAAGTGAATATATGGAAGAACATACATTTCAGGAATACAAGTGACCAAGGTTCAGATACAAAGGAAAAACATGTCCCTCTGATATAGTGGGTCTAATAATATTTTTTGCTAATGCTAATGTCTCTTCCCCCATGGGCCTGCTGCTCAGTGTTCCTACATGGTGGGCAGTCTCCTCCCTTTGCATAGCCTTTGCAGAATAAACTTTTCCTCTCCACCAGGTGAACCCTCTCCCCAACGTCAAACTCTTTGGAACCTAGAATATAGTCTATCTGTGCAGCACCCATAGCCAATGTCTATTCCTTGACTTCTTCATGTTCAACAGATACAACGCCTCATCCCATGTCTCTTTCTCACTTAAGCTTAGAAAGTCACTGATGTCTGACTGCCTAATTGCAACCATCCAGCATGTTAGCAGCTGCCCTTCCAAAAACAGAAAAAAAAATAAAGAAATAGCAACAATGACAACATTGTAAGGATCTGAGGCCTCACCATTTTCTCAACTCTAAGCTTCTTATTGTTCACTTCTGTAAATGAACAGGAAGGGGGAAGGAAGAGAAAGAAATGACTGTAAGTGGAACTGTTTCAAGGCCATCATTTTCTGCTTTATTTCTTTGTTTCAACTTCTTTTTCTTGTTATATCTGCAAGGTCATCCCAATAATCTCTTGGATTCTACTGCTCTGGCTACACTGGGTGGGTATTAGAGTTGGTGAACATATCAAAAGAAGTATTGGAAGCACATTTAATATGCTTTGAAACAGGACAAATAAGATATCATTCGCTGATTTTTAGTGGAAGATTTGTTCTAAGAATGGGACTGCACCAATCTGTACTTACAAGAGTTACTTATTTGGAGGGGGACAGAGCCAAGATGGTGGCATAGAAGCAACAAGTTTCCACAGCTCCCACATAGACACCTCAAATACCCATAAAATATGACCCTAAACAAATTTTAGGGCTCCAAATCTCACAAAAATGCAGAAAAACAAATCTCCCACATAAGGCAGCTCAGCAAGAAGGGTTCATCATAGCATGCTGGGAACAAAAACCAGGCCACCCTGAAACAGTGGCTTGGCCCCAGGGCAGCCATGATGAGCCACAGCTGGAGCTTCAGGAGAGTGGATAAGCAGCAGCTGTGGCAGCTTGCAGAATTATCAAGCCATAAGAAACAAGGACTAAGTGAAAGGTCAGTGGAACTCAGCCAAATTTAGGGAAGAAAAGCCATCTGGCCAAAATACCTCTAGGGCAAGGAAGCAGCAAGTGGTGGCCCTGCAGCCACCTCCATGTATCTGCTTCAGAGCTGCTGGCATGCAGACTGTAAGGGAGCCAAGGGATCATTCAAAGGCTAAGTGCTCTTGCACTGAGTGGCCTGGATCCAGATCATGGTTTTGGGTGGTGGTCCTGGGGTGCATTTTCAGTGAGCCAAAGCTGGTGGGAGCTGCAAAAAAGTGGCAGCCTCCCAATAGCTCTGGCATCTGTGAAAACCCCAGTGATTTGGGACAAAGCTTTCCCCTCTGGAAGCAGAGTTTCACAGAGCTAAAAAATCATTGACTGGCCAACAGGAGCAGGCAAAGGAAGCAAAGTAAGAACAGCAATCTAACTTTAGATTCCTTCTTTGGAGAAAAAAAGGATCGAAGCATGGAATGGGAGGAAGAAAGCACAGAGTTCTGACTGCACCAAACTCCTGCACCAAAAGCTTCCAAGAAACATGAAGACTTCCTAAAAGCCATAGAGCAGCTTAAGAAGGGTTTTGAAAACCAAATCAGAGAAGTGGAGGAAAAAATGGGAAGAGAAATAAGAATGCTGCAAGAAAACCATGAAAAGAGAGTCAACAACCTGACTGAAGAAAATAACACCTTAAAAAATAGATTACCTCAAATGGCAAAAGAGGCCCAAAAAGCCAATGAGGAGAAAAATGCCTTAAAAAGTTGAATTTTCCAGATGAAAAAAGAATCTCAAAAGCTTTCTGAAGAGAATAATTCCTTCAGAATTAGAATGAAGTAAATGGAAGCAAATGACTTTATGAGAAATAAAGACACTGTTAAACAGATCCAAACAAATGAAAAAGTACAAGGCAATGTGAAATATCTCCTTGAAAAAACAACTGACCTGGAAAATATTTCCAGGAGAGACAATTTAAAAATTATTGGACTACCTGAAAGTCATGATCAAAGAAAGCACTTAGAAAGCATCCTTCAAGAAATTCTCAAGGAAAACTGCTCTGATATTTTATAACCAGAGAACAAAATAGAACTTGAAAGAATTCACCAATCACCTCTTCAAAAAGATCCCAAAAAGAAAACTTGTAGGAATGTTATAGCCAGATTCCAGAGTCCCCAGATCAAGGAGAAAATATTACAAGCTGCCAAGAAGAAACAATTTGAATACTGTGGAAAGAAAATTAAGATAACCCAGGATCTAGAAGCTTCTACATTAAGGGATGAAAGGGCCTGGAATATGATATTCTGGAGATCAAGGGAGCTAGGATTAAAACTAAGAATCACCTACCCAGCAAAATTGAGTATACTGTTCCAGGGGAAAATATGGTCATTCAGTGAGGTGGAGGACTTTCAAACATTCTTGTTGAAAAAAACAAAACTTAAAAGAAAATTTGACACTGAAATACAAGAAGCATGAAAAGGTAAAGATGGAAAAGAAATCATAAGGAAATTATCAAAGTTGAACTATTTACATGCCAACATGGAAAAACAATAATTGTAACTTGTGAAACTTTTTTCAGTATGATGATTGGTGAAGGGAATACAAATGTATATACATGTATACATACATATATTTCTATATAGTAGGGTTTATATATGCGTATGAACACATATTTGAATTTGTGTATATATGAGTACATAGAGGGCACAGGATCAATTGAATAAGAAGGTATGATACTTTAAAAGGTGAACTTCTGAGGTGAGAGAGGATTAGAATGAGAGGAGACAGGGAGAGACAGAATGGGGACAATCATCTCACATAGAAGAGGTAAGAGATAACTGTTACAATGAAGGGGAAGAACAGGAAGGCAAAAGGGAAAGGATCAACCTTACTCTCATTGAATTTGGCTTAAGGAAGGAAAGACATAAATTCTAAACTGGGTATCGTGCCAAGCAGTAGAGTAGGGGGGATGAGAGTTGGGATGATGGATGGGAGGGCAGGGTGTGGGGGAGGGCTATTGGAAGTACACACTTCTGCAAAGGGACAGGGACAGGGTAGAGAATAGAACAAGGTGGGGTGGGATAGGAAGTAGGGACATATAATCAGTCTCTTACAATATGTCCATTGTGGAGAGATTCTGCATAATTACACATATACAGCCTGCATTTAATTGCTTCTCCTTCCAGTGTGGTTAGGTGACAAGACAGAAAGGGAAAGAATCTAGAATTTAAAGTTGTATAATCAAATGTTAAATATATATATATATATATATATATATATATATATATATATATAATTATTATTATTATCATCATTATTATTTAACTACACTCAACTGGGAATTAAGATACATAGGCACCATGGTAGGGAGATCCATCCTGCCCTACCAGAGAGTCAGAGGGATGAGGCAGAGGACATAGGAGAGAGTAGATTGGGGGAGGGTTTATACAGTGGGATGGCTATTTTGAGGTATTGGGTAGGGGAAATATATAGAGAAAATTTGTACCTCAAAATCTTGTAGAAATGAATGATGTAAACAAGAAAATAAATAAATTAATTAATTTTTAAAAAGAGTTACTTATTTGAATCTCCTCATGGATAAACCATTTCCTTGATTTAGAAATATCAGGGTGTCAATTGATAAATGGTCAAAGCATATGTACAGGCAATTTTCAGGATAAGAAATTAAAGATATCTATAAGCATATGAAAAAATCTTCTAAATCACTATTGATTAGACAAATGTAAATCAAAACAACTCTGAGGTCCCACATCTCACCAGTCAGATTGGCTAAGATGACTAAACAGGAAAATGATAAATACTGGAGAGGATGTGGAGAAATTGAAACACTAATGCATTTTTGATGGAGTTGTGAACTGATTCAGCCATTCTGGAGAGCAATCTGGAACTATGCCCAAAGGGCAATAAAAATATGCATACCCTTTGACCAAGCAATACCACTGCTAAGGATGTGTCTCAAAGAGAATATACAAATGGTAAGAGGGCCCATATGTACAAAAATACTTATAGCAACTCTTTTTGTGGTGTCAAAGAATTGCAAATCAAGGGGATACCCATCATTTGGTAATGGCTAAACAAGTTGTAGTATATGGATGTAATGGAATACTATTGTGTTGTAAGAAATGAGGAGCAGATGGGCTTCATATTTACCTGGAGAGGCTTATACAAATTGGTGCTAAGTGAGAAGAGCAGAACCAGGAGAACTTTGTACACAATTACAGACTCATCTTATGTGTGACAACCACCTTTGATAGACTGGACACCTCTCAGCAATGCAAGGGTATAAGAAAACTTCAAAAGACTCATGAAGGAAGGAGATTCAAAAAAAGAGCTAGCAAGAACAGAGTTTGAATGAAGACTGAAGCAAACTACCTGCTCTCCCTCTTTGTGTTTTTTCTTGTCCCTTCCCATTGTTTCCTCCATTGGTTATAATCCTTCTTTAAAACCTGACTAATGTTTAATGTGAAGGTATTTGTCGATCCTGTATTTGGTTGCATGCTGCCATGGAGGAGAGAGGTGAGGAGAGGGAGGGGAAGAAAATTTGGAACTCAAGGTATTGTATTACTGAATGTTGTAAAATAAAAGTAAAAAAATATAAAAAAAGACAATATCAGGATGTAACTATATTGACAGATAATGGGATCAGCAACAGTTGCAAAACATTGCCATTAATTTACCATTGATTTTCATGTAGTGCATGATGCTAGATACAGGGAGAAATACAGTACTTACATCAGTTATTGTGCATGGCCTAGAAGAGTGGCCAGTATGCTACAAGGAAATAACCTGGCAGAGGGAGAGGATGCAGCAGCAGTCCTTGAGAGAACGCCCACTTTGGGCATTTTTGAATGTTTGTGAATCATTGCTAATGCTGAAAAGAAGCCTTGCCTCTTGATTACCAAATGACCAACCACGTGCTTTTATTAACATGAAGTTTTCTTAATGAAAAGGAATAAATGTAACTCAGTCAAATTGTCACTGGAACTTCTAGATGATTTCTCTTGTTCCTAGAGTCTCACCCAAGGTCATTGCCAGCTTTGAAATTAGTCACTGGAAGAAAAAGCCATTGAGAACTATCCTTAGTAATTCTTTTTTTCATTGACTTGTTTCTTTACGTTTAGTTTACAAGAATCAGTTCTACAATCTCTTGAGTTTCAAATTTTCTCCCCTCCCTTCCACCTCCACCCCATAATCCTTAGTAATTCTTAATAATAACAACTCAGTACTGGAGTAGAGAAAGTGTGGATTGAGAGACTGATTCCTAGAGTTCAAAGCTCACCTCCAGCTCTTGGTACTCACAAGATTGCGGGTAATAAACATTCATCTATTGGAGACTCAGTTTCCTGAATAAGAACAAGGCAATGAAATGTCTAACACCTACCTCACACAGTCTTCTATAAGGGAGATATTCTGTAAACCTTTGAAGACGTTAGAAACAGCAGGTGTCATCCTCAGGTGTACATGTGTATTTTTGTATCCAAAGACAGGATTTCCTTTGTGGGTGAGAAAAACCGCCAATAAACTACCTTCCTTCCAATAAGAAAATCACAGCTTTCCCAAGCGTTCAGACCTCCACCTTTCCCTTTCCTCAGATAAAGAGACTTATGTAGTCTTACCCTCATTCTTCTTGATTCATTTTGAATTAGAAATATGTTTAGTATGCAACTAAAAACATGAAATATATCCTGTATTTATTGTTATCACATCCAGATCTGGGCACTTTCTGACATACTGAATACTCCTTACAAACAGAAATGTCCTAGAAAGGGTAGGGATCAAAAGAGAATCGAGGTGAAGGGCTATGGATTTTCCCTACGGGAGCCACGTTTCTTTGTCCAAGGAAAGTGACTCATACCACTATGCCAATATCAGCTTCTACCAGGCATCCTCAGTACCAGGCAAAAGCTGATGCTAGAAAGACACCTTCTTTCTTCCCTCCATCTCAGAGCTCAGAGTCCACCATGAGAGGTCCCTTTTAGCAGCAGCAGAATCCACTCTGGCAGAGAGCAGGACAAAAAAGTGACTGACATTTCCATGAAAAAGAGATAGTTTTCCTTAAAGGTTTTTGGGGCAAAAATTATTTCATTTGGAGACTTTGACCTTGGAGAGAGAGTATGACCACATAAATGAGCCCACAGGCCTTCTGAGACAGGGGCTTGACTCCTATTCTGAGGGACTTCCCACACAATAATCTAGGGAGGATTAGTGGAAATGGAAATTGGCATCGTCCAGTTAAGGAAGAAGTTCAGAAATATCTGCCAACTTGACCAGGGTCATAGAGCTAATAAGTGTATGAGCCAGAATTGGAACCAAAGGCTTCTGTTTCCAAGACTCCTGCTCTTCTCTTATCACCTTTTATTTATGACTATTCTGTATTTTCTGCTTGCCAGACCATAGTAGTAGTAGCAGGCATGAAGAGAAGAGGGAAGAAATGAGATATGTCAGGGGATGGATTGAAGGCTATAGGGGCTCATGGATAATCAAGCAGGAGCTAAGAATCGGTTAAGCCTCCGTCATTTGCAGCTCAGTATGCTGTGTGCTGGGAATAGAAGATCAAAAGTGAAAATCAGGAGTCTCAGAAAAGGGAGAAAACATGTCCTTGTAGATCGATATCAAATATTTACAAAATAAATGAGGGAAAAGTATAAGGATCAGGGAGGGAAGATGATCGGGAAAGTTTGTGTATAGGAGACAGGATTTGAGTTAAATCTTAAAGAAATGAGGATTTCTAAGAGGTGGAAGAGAGAAGGGAGGTCATTCCAGGTATGGAGGAAAGCCACAGCCAAAATAAAGAAATGGGCAATAGAACACCATGTTTGAGAAGCAGATAGTCACTGACTGCATCATAGTGTGCACCAAAGGAATTGATGATGCATAAGCTTGAAAAGGTAGCTTGATTCTAGTTTGTGAAGGGATTTAAAGGCCAAACAGAGAAGGTTCTATTTGATGCTAGATTTAACAGCGATCCACTGGAGTTTATTGAGTACAGGAAAGATAAAGTCATATCTGTGCTTTAGGAAGATCTCTTTGGTATTCATGTGTAAATTGGGTTAGATTTAAAAGAAAAACACTGAATTTGGAGAGACCAATTAGGAGCCTACTGGAGTAGTCAAGACATGTGGTGTGTATGGATAGAGAGGAAGAATAGGGAGGGAAACTGAATAATGATTGAGATTTCAAGCCTAGGGGTTTGAGCTAATGGTGATGACAGATGAACAGTGACAGATGGAGGGAAAAAGATGAACAGTGACATGTTGAATGAAGAAGCAAGAGAGCCGAGAGAGAGAGAGACCATGGCAAAGGCCTCAACTTCCTTCACAAAGGAGAATGCTTTTTCATTTTTTTCTGGTAGAGATATGGGTAAGAAGTCCTGGTTTAGAAATGAAAGGGAAGATCTTAAACATTTTTTATAGGGAGTGTGGTAGGGACACAATAAAGGATTGCAGAAACGAAAAACAAAACAAGCAAAAAGAAAAAAAATAAGAGACCTTAGTTACCTTGGATAGCATGACTCTACACTCAGCTAGATCTAACTCACATCATGCTTTCCTCTATCCAGTTCTCCTGTGCTAAACACTGGGGATAAAAACTTCAGTAAAAAAATCTCTCCCTGTCCTGATAGAAAATGCATTCCAATAGGATGGAACAACTAAATAAAAAGAAACATACAAGAAATAAAAGAATAGAAGGAAGGCAATCTCAGGCAGAAGACACTAGGAGCTGGGGGTGGGGGGCAGGATGTCCAAGAGGAGGTAAAATATGAGGGAAACCAGAGACACTAAGAAGCAGAGCTGAGGGAGCACAGCATTGCCTGCACGCCCTAAGCAGAAGCAGATGCATCACACCTTGGAGTGATTCAGGGATTGGAGAATGACATGCCAGGCACCAACAGTGAATCAGCTTCCCAAAGAGTTATGCTATGTAGAGCACCCCAATTTATGTTGGCAGGATCCAAAGTTAAGGAAAGACAGCCCTCTCTCCTCATGAAGCTTGGGATGGTAGAATTAATCACCCTCATTAAGTGCGTATGTACTTAGAGCTGGTTTTCAACTTCTTACCCATTAGTTGAAATTGAATTTAACCCAAATGCCAAACGATTATTGTTTGGTTGGGAACCATGACACTCCAAGAGAGCTATACTGGAAAGCTCTCTGCAGGGCTGCTGCCACAGGGCATCTTCCATGCTGGATTCGACACTTCCAAGACATATATAAAAAGCTTCCTTAGCCTTAAAACCCTCTTCATCTCCATGACTGCCAATATTGTTGTTTGTACCTAAGGTACAACAGGATTTCTATATGAAACAACCATAGACTCTCAGAAACCATCCATTGTGACCCTTATTTGTACAGGAATCTCCTTTCCAACAACCCTGACAACTAGGGAACCCATCTCTGGCAGACATCAAGGGAGGGTGAGACCACAACCTCTTGAGCCAACATCCCCTTCCACTCCTGGAAAACTCTGACCATTCTATCAAATTTATTCAGTTATGGAGAGTCTCCTTTTCTGCTTAGGGGTCATAAAAATAGTCTAGAAATTTCATCGGGTGGAATGGGGAAAGAGGAACATATGCCAGTAACTGTGATTCAAGACTTTGAGCTGATTTCCACACCCCCTTGAATCACAATCACTGATGCCCTTGTGTCCTTATTGCAAAAATGAGGAAAAATGGACTAAATCAGGAGATCATCACTTTTCTGGTGTCCTGGAACTTGTAGAAGCATATGGACTGACTCTCTGAATAAAATATTTAAATACATAAAATAAAATATATAGGATTAAACAGAATAACAACTATGTGGAAAAAAGTTATTAAAATATTGAAAAAACTTATGTACATACCTCAGGGTAAAAGGCTTCAGCCTTGATGATCCTATAGAAGCCTTGGTTTCCTTCAAGACTCAGACCAAAGCCTGCCTTCCATGAGAATCCTCCCCCTGCTACAACTCCCTTCCATCTACTCTGGAAGTGTTGTGTACATCATTATATACATATGTTGTCTCCCTACTAGAATATAAGTGTCTTGAAGGCAGAAGCAATCATTTCCTTCCTTCCTCCATTCCTTCCTTCCTTCTTTCCTTCCTTCCTCCCTTCTTCCCTCCCTTTCTTTCTCCCTCCCTTCTTTCCTTCCTTCCTTCCTTCCTTCCTTCCTTCCTTCCTTCCTTCCTTCCTTCCTCCTCCCTTGCTTCCTCCCTTCCTCCCTCTGTTCTTTTCTCTCTCCCTCCCTTCCTTCCTTCCTTCCTTCCTTCCTTCCTTCCTTCCTTCCTCCCTTCCTCCCTTCCTTCTATTATATCCAGATAATTTAGAATAATCCCTGACAAAATAATTGCATAACAGATGATTGTCATCTGGTTAGTCATGAGGCTGCTCTCCACCTCTGTCATTCATTAATCTCTATTTCTTCTTCCTCTGGACCAGCTCTACCAAATGTGCCCTCACATTTTCCATAGGCCCTTCACTGCTCCCTTCTCCCTAAGAATATTTTCTTTGCCATTTAAATATTTTCCTTTTGCAGGAAAGTATAGAGACTATCATTTGGGAAGTATTTGAAGACAGACCTAGGCCCAAACCTCTCCAGGCAGATCCATTTTCCTTTAAGAAAATGTGTCTCCAAGCATGGGAGTGTCAATTATCAAAAAAGCAATTCAATGTGTCCTGGAGGATCCAAGGAAATGATATGGGGGGAGAGGAAGATTGAGCGAGAGCTTCATGCAATGAACCCACTGATAATGATGAATAATTGAGTAGCTGCTGGCAGTGGCATTGCAGGGATGACCTGAAATTAAATCTGTTTTTTATTTTAAAGAGACAAATGGCTCTCTGAAGGCAATAGGCAAATGGAAGAGAGGGAGTCAGGCATCAGCCCTTCACTCCAAAGTGTCCAAATTGGGCTATTTTCCTCTTCAGGCAGCTCACTGTCTGGGGCCAGTCTAGACCAGGGACATCACATCTGTATGAGAAGACCCGAGTTGGGGGCTGCTTCCCTCACTGCCACATAGAACAGTTCGTATCTTTGGGGAGACTTTTCCTCCTTTTGCAATTAAGGGATTTGACTAGATCTTGGACCTCAAACTCAAATGATGCTTGTGTATTAAGTTGTTGGCACTAATGGCTTTGCTTAGTCTCTCTCTTTACACATTGTTTTTTTCTTCCTAGAGACATGGACCATGGGATCTATATTGTTCTGTCTTATGGGGTGATGACGTTCATTTCCATTCAATGAAATGGACATTTAATAAGCAGTTCCCACACTTGTTAAACCAATCAGCTGGGGTAAATGGAGGCACGTATTGCTTCTCAAACTGATCAACTTCAAGACCCTGGGAAAGTCATCAAGTCATTTAACTCTTCAAAGGTCTTGTCAGTAATTATAGACTGCTTAGTGGAAAAGAAGCCTTCTTTTGGAGTTTCCCATGTAGATGAAATCAGAAGTCCAGACAATGGAAGGGGGAGGGAGAGACACACAGGCAAATAGCCAGAAATGGAGACAAAGAGAGGGACAGAGATTTGTCAGTCACTGGATGTTGGGGGAGATAAAGATGAAACAATAACAACAAAGTCCTTGCCTTAAGAAGCCTCCAAATGCAATAGGAAACAGTGATATACATAAACTTCGATATACACAGAGTAAAATGTGAGGCAGAACCCGGTGGGGTCCCAAGAGTCATGCTGATGAAGTGCTCTAGGAATATTTGAGGAGGGTTCCTCTCACTCTTTGAGGAGGAGGTGCCATCTTAGGGAAAGGACTTTGAAAATTGTGAGATTGACACCTCTCAAGTGACAGAGACAACAGCCAACAGAGCCCAAGCACAGGGTGGCACAGACGGTCAATAGAGAATTGCATTTTGGGAATGGAAGAAGAGGCAGGAGGGGGCACAGCTAGGTTGGGGAGCTTCTGGGGTTGTAATCTGGCTAAAATACAGAATGCACAGTGGGGCAATGTAGTAGATGAAGCTGGAAAAATGAAGCTTTAGTAGGATCTCAAATAGGAGGCTAAGAAGGTGGCATATGACTTTAGGGGTTTCCAAAAGATTTAAGCAGCTGTCAGTTTCAGAATTCTTTGCTTCCATGCAAAGTGCCCTGTTTTTCTCTATATGACCCGAGCATCACCACTATAGGCAAGATGTTAAAATCTCAAGGGCAACACATAATCAATTTCTCTCGTATCTGTATTGATTTCCAATGGTTTACATAAAGGAGTCAATTTCAAATTTTCCTCTCTCACACATACCCCCCCCCACCACCAAAGGGAAAAACAAAAACAGCAGCAGGTGAAGTTGGCCAAGATCCCGGCATCTGTTGCTTTTTTAACTTTGCGTATTAGTCCCCCAGGAGTTCAGGTATCTAGCAATGTATTTAATACTTAAGAGCCATTTTAATGGTACAGAATCCTGCATCTCTCCCTCATTTGCTCATGATTACAGGGAGCAGAATGAGATAGGAAGGAAAGAAGATTGCCTATAAAGTAAAGACACAGCTGATCCTACACGAGTTCTATGGTCTAGATTCTAGATCATTTTTGTGTGTGTGTTCATCAGGCTTGGAACATGCAGCATCAAGCAAATACACACAAATGCCCTCACCCTCATGAGGATGGAGGGAAGAGGGATGGAACAGAAGGGGAAAACAGGGAGAAAAGTGGGTGGGTATCATTGATCCATGAACCGAGACTTCTTGGGGCAACCTAGAACATGTTAACAATGTTGGTATTATTGTTCAATTGTTTCATTTTTTTCTGATTCCGTAACATCATTGGGGTTTTCTTGGCACAGATACTAGAGTGCTTTGCTATTTCCTTTTCTAGTTAATCTTCCAGATGAGGAAACTGAGGCAAATAGGGTTAAGTGACTTAACCAAGTTTACACAGCTTTGTAAGATTTGTAAGTGTTCAAAACAGGACTTTAATTCAGGTCTAGACTCCAGACTTGACATTCTGTCCACTGTACCACCCAGCTGCTTTGTGTTGGCATTAGTCTTTACAAATTAAAAATAAACACTTTTGAGAAGGGACAGGGTGAAAGAAGAGAATAGCTTAAACAGGCAGGGATGGGGATAGGATGGAGGGAAACATATTTATCAATTGCAACTGTGAAAAAATGGAAGCAAATTTCTCCGATAAAGTCTTCATTTCTCAAATATGTAGGGAAGAGCAAAATTTATAAAAATAAGAGCCATTCCTCAATTAATAAATTATGACCAGTTATGACCAGTTTTCATATGAAGTAATCAAAGCTACCTATAACCACATGAAAAAAAATGTTCAAAATCACAATTTATTGGAGAAATGAAAATTAAAAACATCTGAGGTACTTCATCATACCTATTGGCTAATAAGAAAGAAAAGGAAAATGACAAATGATGGAGAGGATGTGGGAAAAATGATACTTTAATGCGTTGTTGGTGTAGCTGTGAACTGATTCAATCATTCTGTAGAGCAATATGGACCTATGTTCAAAGGGCTATAAAACCATGCATACCCTTTTACCTAACAAAAATCTGCATTCAAAAAGAGAGAAAAACCGAAAGGAAAGAGTTCCATTCTGGTAGCAAAGAAATGGAAATTGAGTTCATGTCCATTAATTGGGGAATGACTGAACAAAGTGTCCCATGTAATTGTGATGGAACACGATTGTTCTATAAGAATTGATGAGCAGAATGATCTCAGACAAATCTGGTTAGACTTCCATAAGCTAATGCAAAGTGAAATGCACTGAGTACAAAGTAACAGCAATATTGTTCGATGATCAGCTGTGAATAACGTAACTGTTCTCAGCAATACGATGAGCCAAAATGACTTGAAAGAGCTTCGGGTAACAGATGCTGCCCATCCCCAGAGAGAGAACCAAAGGTGTCCTAATACTGATGAAAGCATACATTTTTGATTTATTTTTCTTGTGTTTTTTTTGCATATTTTCTTTCACATGACTAAAAAGGAAATCTGTTTTCTATGACTACACATGCTTAATCCATATTGAATTGCTTGCCTTCTCAATGAAGGCTGTTGGGGAGGGAGGAAGGGAGAGAATGTGGAACTCAATTTTTAAAATGAGTGTTGGAAATTATTTTTACATTTAATTGGAGAAAAATAAAAGACAAAATATATATCTTTTAAAAATCCCAAATGCCCTCTGTCCTAGAGGACTGTCTGCTTCAACCCTTGCTCACACAAGACAGAGGAGAAAGGGGATGTGGGGCCTCAGGCGTCAGGCTAGCATCCCACCTCCAATGCCTATTATCTGATTATCTATGGGATTATGGATGAACTGCTTAATTTCTCTCCTTTTTCTCCCCTTGGGAATGGGAAGAAGAAGAAGAAGAAGAAGAAGAAGAAGAAGAAGAAGAAGAAGAAGAAGAAGAAGAAGAAGACCAACAACAGGAACAATAGTGATGCCTTTTTCTCAGTCTCTGCTTCTCAGGTAGTTGTGCTGTGGATCAAACAAGAAATATATTCCTTTAGTAGCCTTTCTATATATAGCAATTTAATTATGGAAGAAAGGGCAGAAAAAAGGGCTCCTTCAAATGATGAAGCACCTTCTCCACTTGAATTCAGAAAGATGCATGGCCATTGCAATCTGCCTTTGCTGTTTGAGTACTGGGCAGGTCTACACCCTCCTTCGCACTCCTGCCCCTGCTCCAGCCCACTTAGTTTTGTTGTTTTGTACCAATATCTCTTGGGGACATGCCATCCCCAAGATATCCAGGGGCTGCAGGCATCCTCTCCACCATCCATTGGCCTTGTTCCCTGCTGAGCCTCTCCCCAATCATACATCCTCTAGGGTGGAGTCATCATACACTAATAGTAGTTTTCCTTCATTTTTCTTCCTTTCAAAATGTGCTCCATTGCTGTTGTTTTTAAATAAAAGTGCCCTTCTTGTTGAAATCAAGCTGAAACCCAAGTTCTTTTCCCCAGTTCTCCACAAAAGGCAGGGGCAGACAATCCTTGCTTTTTCTTCACTCCACAGGATGGGGCCAAGCCCTCCAGACATAGTGAGCATTCAGCAAACATGAAGCAGGTATGGTCTGCCCAGAGGTGCAAGCTGGGCATCCAGCCTGGGTCATGCACCAGGGAAGCAGCCTTCCCTTCGGCTCATAAAAGGCACCTGATATGGGTCTGGGTATGATAAATGCCCATTACTTCAATTCAATCTGCCCATTAGTCCATGGCTTTCCATAGAGGTTCCCACATCAGATATCTTCTGCAGGGGAGCTTCACAGAATGTGGAAAAGCAGAGTTAAAGTCCACAAACAGGTAATGCATGGTACAACAACTCTTTTGGGAGAAGTTGTCTTCTTCCAGGGATATGTTGCCATTCAATTCCTGCCAGGAAACAGAATTTAGACAGGAGATTAGATCAACTCTGTCTAAAGGAAGGAGCTGCTAAATATGTCTGCCTCCTGCATGATCATTGAACACTGTGCCTGATGATGAATTACCGTAGGCACAAGAAAGAGACTCAGTCATCATTTGGGAGACAGAAACTGGCGTGGTGCTGATGATTATGATTAGAATTGTGTACCATGTCTTTTCACTGCAAATGAAAAAATGGGACATTTTTTTCCTTCTATAGCCCATGCCTGAGTAGTTTTCAACAGATCCTCCCGTCCCACCAACCAGCAAGCTGATATTTATTTCACATGGCCCAGAGAGGATTTGGATACATGCTCACTTGTGCCATTATGAGATTTGAGGATCAGCATGCCTATCTGCATTGGGGAGGTTCTTCTGATGGCTGGCAGTAGGATGTGCTCACTCTCCATGCTGTGGCCAGCAAAGCTTCTTCTAGAAGAGCTAAGCCATCTTCCAAATTTTGTGGGACAAAGGATGCTTTGCTCAGCACACCTGCGGTCTTCATCTCACTGCAGGAGACTAAGACTCTCACAGCAAAGGAGACAATCCAGAGCACTGTGTGGACATCAAAATGAAAAGCTTCCTGAAAGTGGGCTAAGCTCTCCTCCCCAGACCATGAGAAGAATAATAAAAATAGCATAAAGAAAGCTGAGCGAGCATCTACCCAGGAAAGTTCTCATTTGGGATTTTGCACCTACAAAAACACTTGAATGGGGCTGAAAAATAGTGCTGATTAGACTAATTGTTAAGAGAGGCACCATCATGAAATAATGACAGAGGTCCAAGCTGCAAGGGGCCCGAGAGGCTGCCTCCTCCAGCTAACACTGAAAAATGAATGGCTCATTGATGATAATCGTCCTTTTATTGGGCTGTAAGGTTTGCAAAGATTTCACACACATTAGCTCATGTGACCCTCATAACCCTGCCAGGCAGGTATTCTCATTTTCTCTTGTTTTTCAGAGGAGGGAACTAGGGCACACAGATAGATCTCAAATGACTTGCCAAGAGCATTGTGGCTAGTAAGCAGTAGAGGTCAGATGTGAACTTGAGCTTTCCTGCCTTCCAAGGCCCCAGCTCCAGATACTAGATCACCCTGTTACCTCTTACTAGTATACATTGGTCACATGCTTTGTCTTCATGAAGACTTTTAGTGAGGCTGAATTGAGGTCATGCAGGGAATGAGTACCAACCAGATTTCCCAAAAGCACAACACACTTTTTGGTTTATTCTGCATTATTCCCATTTTCTCTACCACTTTCTTAAACCAATTGACAGAACAACAGATCAAACCCAGATTTGTTTTGTTTGAAAAACAATTGTGTTAATGCTCCAAGAGCTCATATGACTCTAGCATGCCCTTAAGAGTGCATGTGGTGCTCAGGAGGCCTAGGCCCTCTGGGGGAAGGGATGCTGAGCCCTTTGCAGGATTGCTCATCCACCTTTGTTTTCCATCCCTCACCCAACTCCCACCAGTGGCTCCAAGAAGCTGCAGCATGCATAGCAGCCACACCCCAGTAAAACCGTCCTGGCAGACAGGCTAAATCAGGTTGAGGATAACATACAGGCCTCAACTCTGTTAGTCAAGCCTTCACCCTAAGTGTAGAAAGACTTCTCCCAGTGAAATGGGTGGATGAGAGCAGTTTGTTCCAATGACCTAGAAGTGGCTGCACCAGGTTCTGTGGAATCCTGAGGGCTTAGTCAGACATGGGAGATATCCGTCATCTATGGCATTATGGGCCAGCCTGAGCTGTTTTGCCTTTGGTCGTGCCACTGGATTTTGAAGACTCTTGAAGAGAGGGAGACTGATGATTTTGTGTAATTCTGCCTCACTTGAATTCAATTCATGGACAAATCAAGACATCACCTAATGATATCATTGGTTCTCTTCAAAAATGAAGGAATGACAACAACAAAGGTCTCCTCAAAGCAGCTCATTCCAGTGCTGAATGGCACTACTGGTCAGGAAGCACGTTTTACCTTTTCATGGAGGTGTCAGTGGTGTTGAGGTTTTTATTATTGATACTGCCATTTCTTCATTTTACCTGGAGTTGAAATGAAACCATTTGGAATCCCCACATTAAAAAATGGTAAAATCCTTATCCTTTCCTCTTGGGCCAGGCCTCTCATTTCCAATGACAGCCCCTTAACTCCTTGATTTCAGCTTCCAGGGCCCTTCTGAGTTTTCTCTTGGCAAAGAGGCCCCAAAGTCATGACCCTTCATCATACTGATTGCCTTCCTCTAGACACTTCCATTTTTCCACGTCCTTTCTAAGATGTGATATCCAGAATTGAAACCTCCTCCTGCTGTCTAACTAAGGCAGAGGGCAAAAGGGTGGTACCAGCCGTAATCCTAGACACCATGCCTTGCCAAACGGAGTTCAAGATGGTGCTAGTGTTCGAATGCCTTGTGACACTATGGACTAATACTGAGCTTGCCACCCATATCCTTGGGCAGCAGCCTTTTGGCTAAACAGGTCACACAAACCTGGGAGATGTATTTCTGAATTTAAGTTCAAGACTTGGCATTTGTTCCTCTTACTTTCTGTCTTATTTGTTTTAGCTCCATGATCTAGACTAGCAAGATCTATGTTCATTTATATATCTAGCTATCTTTTTTATTTACTTGGGGGCACAAGGGATCCTAAAGCTATTCTATGATGTCTTAGCTATTGCTCCCAGCTCTGATGGCTGAAAAAATGTACCAGGATGACACTGATATAGTTAGCAAAGTTATTCATAAAAATATTAAAAAGTGCTTAGATAAACTGAGTTCTCTGGGATAATACATTGGAAAATACTGCAAATGACCAAACAACTGATAGGCAATTATTGAGTACATATAATGGAAAACCATTTCAGGCTCAGAGAAGACAAAGATTTAAAAATCAGTTTGTTCCCTCAATGAAATAATTTGCAGGAGACAATATTAAGTACATTATCAAAATAAACCATACGCATTCAATATGTCCATACATATAAGCAAAATGCAGACAAAACAGATTTAAAGTTATTGGGTATTGAACACTGCATTGGGGCAATCAGAGAAGGCTTCATTCACATGCTTCAACTGAGGTTTGAATTAAAAAAAGTAGATTCTAAGAGATGTAGTTGAAGAGGCAGAGAATTCTCAGTATTCTAGCAAAGCCTCAGGAAAGATCATGGAGATGGAGTTTTATGAATGAGTAACAACAAAAGAACCAACTTGGCTCAAACAAAGGGCGAGAAAAGAGATGATGCTTCGTAGAAAGGCTGAAAGAATCTTTTTAATCCATGTTGTGAAGGACTTTAAAAGCCAAATGGAGGAATCTTATTTGATTATAGAGGCGATAGAAAGTCATTCTTGTTTGGTGGATGTATATGTGGCCAGGGAGAGGAGGTATGTGACACGGTCAAACATTCACTTTTGCAACATAACTAGTCACTTTCCCTGATATGGACATTGTATTTTTAGGATCATAGAGCATATAATCACAAACGGAGGGCTGGACATGAACTTTAATTCCATTTAATCCCAACCCCTTGTTATATGGGTAAAACTA
The DNA here is from genome assembly GCA_028646515.1 of Pseudochirops corinnae. Classification (NCBI taxonomy): domain Eukaryota; kingdom Metazoa; phylum Chordata; class Mammalia; order Diprotodontia; family Pseudocheiridae; genus Pseudochirops; species Pseudochirops corinnae. The sequence goes on from CM053589.1 coordinate 206,208,677, forward strand.
AGACTTGGAAATGTTAAGTGACTTCATGAAAGTCACAGGAGTAATCCGTGTCAGTCTGGTTTCCATTTCTTAGTCGCTGATTCCAAATGCATGCCCTTTCCAATATTCCATTGCTTCTTCTTGAGTGACAACTTTGTGTTGGACCATTTGGTCTCTTTTGAAGTTATACAGTTGGGCTATTATGTAACCTAAATCTCTACTTGGGGAGCCACGTGGAACACTGTATTAAAGGCTCTGCTCCAATCTAGACATATAAACAGTATCTACAGTGACTTCAGATTACCTGTCTAGGATATTACAAAAGAGATTAGCTCAGTCTGGCTTGATCTGCTTTGGCTTCATTCTTAGTGGCTGTTTGTGTGAACTCAGTATGTACTGAATGGCCTGCTTTAGAATTTAACCAGAAATAAAGTTAAGATTAATCTCCTTGCATTGGTGGACTATTTATTTCCCTCTTTTGACAACTGGAACAGTTCTTAACTTCCTCTGAGCCTGTGGTAGCTTGACATTTCTCCACGACCTTTCTGCTATTCAGATATCACTGACAGTGGCTTGACCATCTCCTATGACAGGCTCAACACCTGAGGACACACTGGGTCAGAGATTCACACTCCGGACAGTTGAGGCCTTCTTTACTCTCTCCTTTACTTACTGTAGGTATCAATTCCATCTATTTGTGATCTCTCATTCTTATGGCCTTTAGTATTGTGCACCCATGCATTACTATGGCATTAGCTAATGTTTGAGAGAACTAGAAGGCTGCCAAAGCCTGTGACATACATTACTCATTTCTCTCTCTCAAGAACAGATTGTGTTAATTGCTAAACTTATCTCCATTTTACAACTTAGTCAACTTAGGTCAGAAAGTGAGGTGCCTTTCCCAGAGTCAAGCAGCTCAGATGTGTCTGCGGCAGGAATTAAATCTTGATCTTTCCTGATACAGAGGCCAGTGCTCCATTAACCTCCATAGGGAGGAAGTACCAATGATGTGACTCCTCTGTACCAACTGGCTGCCTAGAGAGGATCTGGTGCAGAGGATGGGATTAAGGAGTCTATTTTCAAATTTCTACCTAAAGAAGATTTCATCTCAGAAATGTAAGGACCGTTTTGATCTTCTTCTATTTCTGATTCTGAATAAGTTTCTAATTTTTCCCTCATGGAAATCTTGACATCAGGACCCAGAGATATGTTCAAAGTCCTGTATCTTGAGCTTCCCTTAAGATCCAGGGCCCCAGGATTGTTCAGTCCCCCTTACAGTCTTATACTTACTGGTGATAGTGACCATCTTGTGTATTAAGTTAGAATCTGTCAATGCCCTAGACTTCAGAGAAAACTTGCTCTTGGGAGTGAGATGCTGCATTTAAACCCATTACACTTAGTAGCTTTTCAGACTTTGCCACCCATATAAACAGGAGCAATGAAAATCATATCTTAAAGTGAGTCAGCTAATGTCTTTTCTATTCCATTCTAAGCTCAAAATATTGACTTCAGGAAACCCTTTAGGAGGACTCAAACTATGCATAATGCCCTGGTTTTGAAGAATGGTAATACAAGAGGGAGCTGAAGCCTAGCTAAGCAGTGACCATATTGTTCTGCCTTCAGGTATAGTCGATATCTAGAAACCACATAGAACTTCTGATGGAATGTACCTGGGGCTGAAACCTGAAACAGTTCCCTTGATTTCAAATCTAGAAGAAACTCCATCTGTTCTCAGGAATGGAGATTTCCTTGATAAATTTCAGTGTTAGTTAGGTCAGGAATACAGGCTCCTGGCTCCTTCAACAACCCAGTTCTTTCTAGAACAAAGTCATAAAGGGAAGAAAGTGCTCCTCCAAGGCCCTGTCCACCACATAAAATCAAGATTTGTGGTACCATTCTTTGAACAGTAGAGAGATAGCACGATGAGCTTTCTTGACTTGCTTACAAATTTGGTATTGATGACAGAAATTATAATATAACATTTTCTATGCAATTCCAAAGTATATCAAATATTGTATTTATCTGGGGTAAGCTCCCATAATAAACATAAAACAAAATAATTTTGATTGTAAAACATACACAGTATAATTTGATATATTTTGCTGCACTCAAAAATTTTCCCAATCCTATAAAACAATCTGTGCTCTTAGTCTGTACAATTATCTACAATGAAAGACAAAAGGTTATAGGTAGATGAATTTACACATTGGGTTTAAAGAACTTACCCAAATTATTGCCAATATTTCTGTATGTTCTTTATGGCAACTTTTAAAAAGTCACCACTGATTTTGCCAGAACAAGATGTCACTAAGGAATCCACATTTGAAACAGAAATGAATCTCATGGGAATATCTATGAACAAACCACAGCGGCTGACTACTCTCAAAGGACACAATCTATTTCCCTCCTGGATTGTTGAAGAATGAAAGTAGCATCATCAGCTGTGGAATAGTCTCATCAGCAACAAGACAGAAGCAAACTGACTTGGTGGATGACAGGCACTTCTTCAATTCAAGAAGATACAAGTTCAAACCTGGCCTCTGCCTCTGCCATATGCATGCTGTGTGACTGTAGACAAGTCTCATACTGTCTTCATCTCCTAGGCAACTCTAAGATGGTAAGTTGCACTAAAACTGTCTTGAATTGGGAGAGGCAGTTTTCTCATCTGAGAGTTCCCTATAGCGGTGAAATCCCAGGTCCAACTCCTATAGAAGGACTGATGAGTAGCCCAGGATTTGCCCAGCTGTGTTTTCACTCACCAACTTGATACAATATGTCCATCCTCTACATCTCCATTCACTTTTCCTTGTAACCATGGTGCTATGATGATGGAGAGGGCTGGGAGTGCTCAGGGGCACACAGTGGTCAGACTGTGCTATTCAGACACTCTGAAATTTGGTTGCTGTGGGTGCTCTTATCATCAATACAGACTGAATAAAAATAGCAATGATGATGATGATGATGATGATGATAATGGTGATGATGATGATGATGATGGTGATGATGATGATGATGGTGGTGATGGTGATGGTGATGATGGTGATGATGATGATGATGATGATGGTGATGGTGATGATGATGATGATGATGGTGATGGTGATGGTGATGATGATGATGATGATAATGATGATGATGATGACAATGACGATGGCAATGATGACAATGACAGCTAGTAAACCCTCATTCTTTGGCATTGGTCTTTCTGTCCTTTCATTAACTCTCCAAAGGAGAAACCACCCACTTTCATAAAAATTTTCTGACAGATTTTGTTGATACTTAAATACTATCCAAACGGTTTGCTTATTGTCTGATGGGTGAGCTTTACAGGCTCTCCATCCATCGCAGATCAATCTGGGTCCTAGGCAGTCTCTATCTCCTTGTTTTTTTGTTTGTTTTTTTAGTTTTCCTCTGAGGATCAGATATCAAATGAAAGAAGAATGGCTGCTGGTCAGACAATGAATAGCCTGTAGTTATGCAGATTCTTGAGATGTATATGCAGATGTATAACTTGGACAGGTATGGTGATTAGATGTGGACCCTGGCCCATAACTAAACAGACAGAGACAGTATTGAGAGCAGCTATGTGCAGCTTCAAATGATGTCAAGCTCCCCTCCTCCCCTCACCAATTATATTTTAAGCTGAAAAAGACTCTAGAGATTATCTTATTTTATCTGACACTTTCAATATAGGGAAACTGAGACCCAGGGATATAAGGAACCAGCCTCAGTTAATGACGCAGACAGGATTTGAGAACAGGAATACAAAAACAATGAGTCACCATGCCTGACTCCCAAATTATTTATCTTTCCACTAGCTACTTCACCAAGCTTTATTTTAATTATTAGGGAGGAATATGGCATTTATGTCATGGGACACTCTCTGGACTCTTTCTTTTCCCTTCCCTCCCTTTGAGCCAGGAGAAGAGTAGTTGCTAGAGAGTAGACACCTAGAGGAATGTGAAGGACAGACAAGGAGGGGCTGGTGATCAGTGGAGATTAGAAAGAGGAAGGGGAAATGTATATAAGAAGGGACAGGAGAATAAGAGAGTTCACTCCAAGAGGGGGAAAACCTTGACAGATATTCCTTTACCTTGTTACTGCCAGATAATAAGAAAGATGGAGGTCTTTTTCTTGATCTAATCTGAAGAGTTACATGGAAGGGATTGCCCTGCAATGGGGCATTGGGAAACACCAGAGCAAAAAGGAAGACCACAGTGAGATGCCAACCCTCTGCACCTTATGGTTGGTGGATGCGGTCTGGATTGAGGAAGCCACTCAAAGGGCAGACTCTAGACATGTCCACAGACCCATCATAACTAAATGATTCATAAGTCAGTGCATTGGATGAAAATGACAGAGCTCTTCTTGGCTGGAACAGAAAATGGCCCACTAGTACAGAACAACTTTGTCTCCATACAATGACTGGAACCACTGAGGCCCATGACATGCTGAAGATTTACATGTTCTCATGCTAATGGGAAGGTTGGCCCTTATACAAGCATTTCTTTCTGGTCCACGGCCTTTCTGAACTCATTCTGCCAAGTAGGCTCAGCTACAACATTCTTTTACCTGAGAGAACAGTGTAGCCTTAGATGCTGTCTGTATGTGGTGACCTGTGAGACCTTGGCAACTGATGTCACTTCTCAGCCTAGTGTTCTCCACCAGAAAATGAGAGGTTTAGACAGAAAGCTTTGAAAATCTTTTCTGTTTCTATATTTAAGATGCCATGATTACAGGTAATGGAAGGTCATCAATTCAAAGTTGGAAGGGATGTCGGAGACTATCTTATGGCCAATTGGGCCTGGAGGCAGGAAGATCTAAGTTCAAATCTGGCCTCAAACATTTATTGTGTGGCCCTGGACAAGTCACTTTACCACATTTTGCTTCAGTTTCCTAAACTGCAAAGTTTATCTCCTTAATAAAAAGATTTGTTCTGTGAAGCTTTAATTTTGTAAAAGGGCCACACTTGAGGACCTAGAGGACCACATGTAGCCTCGAGGGCACAGGATCCCCCCCTCCCTCTCCACTGGTGTAGATGATAGGAATACCAATCTCACAGGGTTGTTATGAGGAAACTGTTAAAAAGAAAGTCAAACAAAAGAGATAACTTAACCCTGTGCATGGCACATAGGTACTGTGTTAATACTTGTTCCTTTTCCTCCCCCAAGGACGAATGACAAATGGGAAATGTGTGGGATGGAACGTGGTCTGGGGCCAGCTTCATCCAGAGAGGGACAGATGAGGACTGGCTCCCTTCTTTTCTGATCTAGGTGACTTTGTCCTGGGGTGAGTGCAAAAGCTGAAGAAATCCAACCCCGTCCCTGGGTATATGTGGGGATGTTGAATGAGGGGATGGGTGGGAAAGTGTCATGCTCCACAGCCCCTTAGAAATCAATTTCTTTAGAGTAGGATATGTAGCCTCAGACACTTACTAGCTCTGTGACCCTGGTCAAGTCATTTACTCTCTATTTGACAGAAAATCCGTTGAAATCTTAGCCTGAATTAATAAAGGTATAATATCCAGAATAAAGATTTAATTAGTCATGTTGTGTCCCTGGAGGAGGCTAAAGCAATTAAATACTATGAAAGGAAGGACACACAGATCTTTGTTACAAGTGACTAATAGATTTTATCTGAAATAGAATTAGAAATCAGTTACCCCTGCTGAGACCCTGCTATTACCCAAGCATATCAAAGATTAAGGCATTAACAAATAGAATCAGCTGTTAGTTATCACTAACAAGCTGTGGCTAGTAATAAAGGAATGAACTACACTGCTTAGTGGCAAATTGGAGAGCTCCTCATTAGCATTGGGCCAGTCTAGATAAAGCCAAAGCAAGTATGATTCTTGCTGGAGCAACTGAGTTAAAGGCATAGGGATGGCATTGGGATGTAGCATTATGAGTTGGAATGGGAATGAGTAAAGCTGTGGACTTCCCTTGGCAATAATCCCATTGTAGACATATAGTACAGAAGAACTCCAATAAACCAAAATGCAGGGAAATATGGAATGGCCTCCTCATTCTGGTTTAACAATTGGCTACCAGTAAACTTGAAGTCAAGATTGGCTCATTACTGGGAGTCTTTGACTTATTTTGCTTGGACAGAGCAGAAAGTATCACCCAACCCCACCAAGATGAAGTTTGGTCCCCAACAAACAGTCTCTTTGCTGCACAAATGGAGGGAATGTGTCCTCTCATGCTGATGGTATTTTATTAGCATTGACTCTTGTAGTGAAGTAGAATTGTGTTGTCAATGATTATCTATAGCAATGGCAAGACAATAGAAAGTATTTCAACACAATGATTAAATATGCAAAGTATCTTACACATGTTCCCTCCTTTTACTCACCCCAAAGTTCTATAAAGGTGGATACTCTTGCTCTCATTTTTACAAATGAGGAGACTGAGTCTGAATGAGATTTGACCAGGTTTACATAGCTAGTCTGAGGCAGAAATTGAGCTCAATTCTTTCTGACTCTGTCGAGTCTTTCACATTTTATGCTCTCTAGTTACAGCATTGTGTTTATTGGCTCTATTGTTTTGTTTTTAACTTCAATTTTTCCATTAACTCCTTTTGGCATCATTTCATTCCACTCTCCTCATGTTTTCATGGTTTTTTTCATCATTCCTTATGCTGCAAAAATCTCTAAATACATTCATATACCACAATTAGTTCAGACGTTTCACCACACAAGTCTGTGTGTTCGTGAATAGACATGTGACTGTAGAGTTAGGAATATTGGGACCAGTCCCTGTATCTCCCAGGCACACTGGGTAGGTGATCCTACGGAGTTCACTTAGACTATAAGTGTCTCCTAGGAAATCTCTAAGATTGGAAGCTGCAGAGGAGGTGAGAGTTTGCCATGTAAGCATTTCCATGAAATCATAGGTTCCATCATATATTTTGATTCCAACTTTTGTTATCATGATAATGTCATGATGAGTATTTTAATATTTCAGCCTCTCTCTCCCCCTTTCTCTTTCTCTCTCTCTCTCCAATTTGGAATTTCTGCCAGATTACACATCCTCCATTCAACCCTCATTCTGCTCAACATATTATCTCATTTGACAATGTTGAGTACCCTAGCCTTCTGACTATTCCTTCCTCTCATGTGTTTGTGAGCCTGCTCTCTTAGATCTTCTTCTACATCTCTGACCATTACTTCTTAGTCTTTAGGGATTTAACTTTTAGATTCTATCTCCTAATGCTAACTGTACCCCAAAAATTCTCTCTTTAGTTTCTTTTTTCTCTCTCTACACTCTGACAATAATTTCAATTTGCCCATGGGTTTAATTTTCCTCGCTTTGCAAATGAGTCATATATCTGTCTTCTGGGCCCCAGTAATACCTCTTCAATACCGCTCCATCATTTCCCACATGTACAAGACTTAACTCCTCATTATCTTTCACCCTTTACAAGCTCCTTTATTTTCAAACTTGGCAAGTTCTCTACAGGGCACCCTCTCTTTCCGCTCAGTAAAATTCACAACTTCAGTGACCTGAACTCTTGACTCTCCCTTATTACCACATACTCAATTATTTCCCCATGTGCTCATCTCCCCCAGCCCATGTCTTGCTTCTGTCCCTTTCTTTCCACTCACACAACCAGCTCTCTAGTTCTGGCCCCTAATTGCTCTCTCTGCCTTAGGTTATTAATCTCTTCAATACATAATATGCATGGTCATCAGAGAGATTTTCCTGTAGTGCTGATATGACCACAATACTCCCACTTTCTATAAATTTCAGTGTGTCTTTATCACTTCCAGTTGAAAATTCAAGCTGTTCTATCAAGCTTCTAAAGCCCTTATCAAGCTGGCTCTTACCTTCCTTTGTAACTTTCTTATATATTCCTGTCCTGCCCATGGTCTATGACCTGGCCAAACAGGTTTACTGTGCTCGAGCTGGGACACTCCATTACTCATATCAATGCTTTTGCAATGTTTTCCCCATGACTGGAATGAGCCACCATGGATTCTCTGATGTCAGACTCCTCATTCCTCCCAAACTCTGCCCATTTGGCATTTTTGAAATACAAGCTTTTCCTAGTCCTCCTTGCTGCTAGTGCCCTGCCCCAATGTGAATATTGTATTTACGGACATAATGTATCCCCCCAAATACATGCAATATGCCTTTTGACAGAGACTGCCTCATCTCTCTTTTCTTTGTATTCACTTTACTGAGCACAGTGCCTTGTGCAGTCATTGGCTGTTCCATAAATCTTAATTGATTAATTCACCTCCATAAGGAAAAATAATAAATGAAACCCATGAGTTTTTTTTTTTTTTCCTGGCTCAAAGGGTATGAAGAGGATAGTGACATTTCTTATATATTTCCAAAGTGTTTTCCATAACTATTGGAGCAATCTCCAGCTCTACTAGTAGGGAATTAACATATGTATACTCCTGCAGGTGCTCCAACAATGTCTGCCTACTTTTGCTAGTTAGATGAGCAAAGGTGAAAATTTGAGTTTGCCCCATTTTGCATTGCCATGAATGTGATTGCTCTCAAACTCTTAGGTTTCTTTTAATCTCTTTCTTCTTTGGAAAACTTTTCGCTAAAATCCTTTGTCTCCTTGTTTATTAGGTAATAGCTCCTAATGGGCTAGCTGCATCAATTCCCTGTAAATTTAGAATGCTAGAATTTTATCAGAAATATTTAGCCCATCTCCTCAAGCTCTGAGTTCTTCTTTGTATGCAAGTGATCACTGATCTTCATAGATAGGATCAAAGTCTACCAAGAGCTTCACAGACAGACACAATCTGAGTTTGGCTTTGTAACAACTCTTTTTGGGAAGCATTCTAGATCTGGCTATCACCACTTTACAAATGAGTAAATTGTGAATTAAAGAGTTTAAACAACACCCTCAAGTGAGGATCACTGGAATAAAATGTAATACTCAAGAAAATAGAGAAAGCTACATAGAACACAGACAACGTTAGCATGAGATTGTCAAAGCCTATATGCTGCCCACAGGGCTCCTCATGTACAGTTGACTGGCTCTTCTTCTTCTGGAGTTTGATATCACTGCTTTCAGTGACTTGACTGGCTAGTCAGTGTTTGCAGTGGGATCTAAACCCAGATCTAAGTCCCAGATCAACAAACTATCCAATTAATTACAACAGCATTTATTAATGTCAATAGTGTGCTAAGAACTAAGAATCCCAACAATCTTTACCCTCAAGAATCACACACTCTAATGAGAAAGAGAGTTACATGAAACATGGATTGGATGGATGGTTAGGATTCTTCCTGAAGGAACTAGCAGCTGGAGTAAAAACAAGATCTCCCTTTTCCAGAATGTGGGATTTGGATGGGGTTGTAAAGAAGGCCTTGAAGTCTCAGAGAAAGAGGGGAAGAAGACCCTTCTGAGAACAGAGAGCCAGTGGAAAGACATGGAGATGGGCAATGGAGCATTGTTTGTGAGCTGCAAGTAAAAGAGCGTGCCAAGATTGTAAAGAGCATGGTGCGGGGAATGTGGGAAATAACTGGAAAGATACATAGTAAGAGATAAGAACTAGATCATGAAGAGCTTTATAGACAATAAAGAGGAAGTTTGTATTGGATCCTAGAGGTAAGAGGTGGCCAATAGATTTTGTTGAGTGGCTGGCAAGTTACATGATCAGACCTGTGAATGAGGAAAATCACTTGGACAGATTTATGAAGGAAGGTTTAGAGAAGGGAATGACTCAAGACAGAGAGATCACTTAGGAAACAATTAAAATAATCCTCATAAGGGGTGAGGAGACATAGAACTGGAATTATACCTCAGGGAGACTCGGAAAGGAAAAATAATGAGGACTGCAGGGATAAGGCTAGTCAACTCCCCTGTTCCTTGCTGTTTCCCTGGTTACATTGATTTTATTTGTGCTAAGTCATCTTAATTTTATTCAATGGACATCTTTCAGAATTGCTTTAATTGTTTTTCTTGCCATGATAAGTATGTAATTAAGTGTAGTGGTCAAAATGAAGTGTTTCCTTGTGGGTAGCTGGCTGAGTGCCATCATTACTTACCTTTAAGTATTGCCTTGTGGTGGGATCTGTGAAAGAGCTTCATGTAGGGCAGGGGAAAGTTGGCCCTAAGCTTTTTTATGTCTTGTCCAGCTCCATAGCCTCCCTCATCTCCAACTCAATTGTTATTGGATGTCTCAGGGCACTGCAGTGCTGTGGTTGATTGTTCTGAACATCAGTTCTCAAAGAACTGCTTGTTTTGATGTTAATAGGGTACAAGGACACCCTGGATCTATAGCAGGGCTAAGGTTCAGTCTCTGAGTTGTTTTGAGGTTGTTCTTAGAAAATAAATCCCAATTATTGGCCCAAGGCTAGGTGTTCTTACAACTGCTGTGTATCTCTCCTGTTCTGGAAAATGGTGTGCCACCAGCCATTTAAGAGCAATTGCCAATTAAAGAAATTCTGGTTAATCAGGAATCTATAGAAACCTAACCAGGAATGTCACCCCTGATTCCAAATCTGTTTTAATGTAAATTCTCATGGGGAGCTGGCTGGGGAGGTGGGGCAGAACGAGCATCCTCTCTTTCCCAATAGATGATGTCTGGCTTTTGTCTCAAGCTAATAGAATGAACTAGGGAGTGAATTTCCATCTCTCATAAATATAGCTGAAAGAGACATTGGGAACCACTTTGAAAGAAAATCTGAGAGATGTCATCAAAAAGAGCTCACACCCAGGTTCCAAGAAGCATAGTGCCATGCTGTAGCCTTAGTACTGGCTCGGTTTACACATGCTGACAACAGTTGACAACTCACATTAATAGAGCTTGGCTTGTTGCCCATGCTCAGAGGGTCCATAAAACATCTCTTAACCACTGGCTGTCATGAGCACCAAATGGTGTCAGCCTCCCGTTCATTATACTCAACCAACGAATGGGATGCCACTTGCCTGTCCGATAAATCCTGGTGACAACTAAGCGTTGTGAGAAAATTTATAAGTAAAGTCACTGCACAAGCTCTGGGCTTCATTAACCTGGCTATGCAGATTAGATGGGGCATTGCTTATATGAGAGGGGATTTGGATGCTTTGTGCCTCTGTTCCATACAATTGTAGACTGAAAACCCACTAAAAGCTATTGGTCCCTGCTCTGCTTCCCTTTTAAGAAACAATGGAGTTTTTAAACTGTGGACTCCATAAGGATTATCAAATATGGGGTAGTTGCTTTCATGTGTTCTAAGTAATGACATGAAACAAATGAACACAAATCGGCATTCACATCATCATACAATCATGCAGTTCAAAACACAGACTAACACATGGCTGGTGGGAGTGAGCTGCCATCAATGAGGAGGAGGATCAAGCCAAGCTGAGTGGAACGTGAGAGTGAGAATGAGGCAACAAATGAGAAAAATGCCAACCAGGCTCATCAGACCAGAAGTTCTCTTTGGGGACCATAGCTATGACTTGGTTTTCTTGACTTAAATCATATCTTGGTGGTATAGGGGTGACTTTAAAGATTCTGCAGTCAGAGAACCTGCATATAAAAGAAATCCCTTTCTGTCTCTTACTACCTGAGTAACCTTTTGGCAAGTCCCTGCACCTCAGTTTCCTCATCTATAAAACAGAGCCAAGGGTAGATGGTCCCTGAGAGCCTGATGTCAAAGATCCTAACAGCCTCTTTGATACCTTAGGGCTTGTTATACATCCTGTGCAGTGGACACATGGGATATGCATCCTGGACAGTCTTTAAGGATAATGAAATGAAAAAGGGTGGGGAACTGGGGCCATGTATGCATCAGGCCAGGCTAATCCAAAATACTGTGAAGTTATAGAAAGTGAATCCTCCTTCTTCCCTAGCTAAAAGAAAGAAAACAGAAAGTCTTTCATCTTTGCTTGGGCAATGATTACAAGCTGACTATTTGCACAATTGTAAATAGCCCAGAACATAAAGTTTTAAATTTTGAAATGGGTTTGTTCTTGTTCTGTGGAAATGGTATGAGACCAGCATACATTAAAGGCATATTCCATTCTCTTTTAACTTGGAGGCTGCACCAGAATAACCCAGGCTTCACCCTCAAGGGAAATAGTTAATATTTCTTCACAGAACAACTGGGAACTGGCTTCATGAGAGACTTGGATATAGTGAATGATGGTTTTTTCTTCCCCAAATGGGGCAAGGAGGTTTCACAGGGTGCCTGTGCTGCCTGATTAATCCCCACTACTTAAATCAAGGCCACTTCTCCCCATTAGATGACGTCTGTCTTTTGTCAACCCAGTATCTATTTATGAATCTTTTCCATTTCCTACAATATGCTGCTGAGCAGCTCATTCTATGGGCAGGGCATCCCCAAGTGCAGTCCAAATGGAAGGCAAGACAAAGTTGTCAATGTGCTAAGTCAGGAACTTTGGTGGCCTCCAGTGTATTTTGCCAGATCATCAATATCTTTAATAAAATGAAACAGATAAAGAATGAGAAAGTCCAAGTCAATAAAATCCATGAACAGATCTGAGGCTGAATTCTTATTTTTACTTTCTTGTATACTTACTGAGTTGTAAGAGACAAGTATTCCTGTGGCCACTATTAACAACTGAATTTTATCTTGTGAGTGCCTAAGAAGCTGAGCTCTTGGGGTCCACCTGCAAGGAGGGGAGACACCTGTGTGTAGTGTGTGTGCGCATGTGGTATACCTGAGACAAGGGCTGGAGAAATAGAGGGGGTGTGCATGTGTGTGCATTGTATGTGTGTGTGTGTTTCCAATGCAGGCCCATGTGTGTATGTGGTGTATGTTTCTGCATGTGCATCATGTGCCTTCTGAGATGGGGCATAATAAGGGTTGTTTTTGCATGTGTGTGTTTGTATGTTTGTGTTATGTGTATATATGTAAATGTATCTTACATGCATACACATGAGATAAGGGGTGGGAGGAAGGAGAGTATGTGTGCATGTGTATATGTGTCATGTGTTCTCACAATTTATATATGTGGTGTATGTCTTGTATACATGCAAATGTGGTATACCTGAGATAAGAGGTAGGGGTATAGAGATATATGTGTATGTATGTTATATGCCAGCAATTAGGGGTGGGATGAGGCTAGGAATGTGTGCATGTGTGTCTTGGGGGCTCACACACAGGTATATAATTGTGGTGTGGTATGCTTGAAATAAGGGGAACATAGTGTGTATATATGTTAAGTGTGTTTGTGTGTAGCCAAATTGGGGTGGAGGAATAGGAGGTGTGAGTGTGTGCATGCATGTCTTAAGTGCTCAAACATGTGTACATATGGTGTATGTATGTGCGTATGTCAGGTTTACTAGAGATAAAGGGTGGGAAGATAGAGGGTGCCTCTGTGTGTGTGTGTGTGTGTGTGTGTGTGTGTGTGTGTGTGTGATTAGAGTATATGTGTAAGCCAAACAGTTTGGATGGGACTACCCTTCTGTTTTTCTCTGCTATCCTGGAAACTGTTGTCTAGGATACAGAAAATATTGTAGCTAAGAAATTGGATTTCATATTTCAGACATATCCTCAACACTGATGGTGAGGACATTTTTATAATGTCTTTTTTTTTTCTTTTTGCCCTGAGCAAATAATGTTTGGGGTTGTCATTATTTTTGTTTTAAAATCTGCCCCTCTACCTAAGATTTTGAAGCTTTTTATCCTTATGAAAATGGAAATCATAGTCTGTCTGCATGTACACCCATTTGGATGTTTAATGTCCCAATTATTTGGGAACTTTGCATGCACAATTAGAGCACCATCTTGAATCCCTGCTCTGCGGGCTTGGCTTTCATTTTAACAACAGACCCTCCTGCTGCTCTGAACTTCAGCCAGCCAATTGAGGAGTACAGAATGGAGGCAAGTAAGCCCCCAAAGGGTGATGAGCTGTTGGAAAGATTAATTCTTCTTCCTGATAGGCTGGAGCTGCCCTGAGACCAGCAGGCCATTAGTCGTTGGGACACCCAATGTTTGTTGATGTCTTTTATGAAATCAATGGTTCTTTTAGAAAATAACAAGCCCCCTAGACCAATTTCCCTAATGAATATGGATGCAAAAATTTTAAATAGAATATTAGCAAAAAAGATTATAGCAATTTACCATGAGAATAATATACTTTGATCAGGTAGAATTTATTCCAGGAATGCAAGGATAGTTCAATATTAGGAAAACTATTAGCATAATTGATCATATCAACAACAAAACTAGTAGAAACCACATGATTATTTCAATAGATGCAGAAAAAGCTTTTGACAAAATATAACTCTCATTTCTATTAAAAACACTAGAGAGCAGAAAGATAAATGAATTCTTTCTTAAAATGATAAATAGCATCTACCTAAAACCATCAACAAGTATTATTTGCAATGGGGATAAGCTAGAAGCATTTCCAATAAGACTGGGGGTGAAATATGGATGTCCACTATCACCCCTCTTATTCAGTTTGGTACTAGAAATGCTAGCAGTAGCAATAAGAGAAGAAAAAAGAAATTGAAGGAATTATATTAGGCAAAGAAGAGATAAGTTATCAGATGATATGATGATATACTTAAAGAATCCTCGAGAATCAAGTAAAAAACTACTTGTAATAATAAATAGCTTTAGCAAAGTTACAGGATATAAAATAAACCCACACAAATCCTTGGCATTCCTACATATTTCTAATGAAGCTCAACAACAATAAACATAAAGACAAATTCCATTTAAAGTTACACTATGCATTATAAAATATTCGGGAGTCTACCTGCCAAAATAAACCCAGGAACTATATGAACACAATTACAAAACACTTTTCACACAAATGAAGTCAGATAGAAATAATTAGGAAAAAAAAAAAGTTGTC
>CM053589.1:206223939-206241552 GCA_028646515.1 Pseudochirops corinnae
TTTTTGGGATCTTTTTCAGGAGGTGATCGGTGAATTCTTTCAAGTTCTATTTTGCCCTCTGGTTCTAAAATATCAGGGCAATTTTCCTTGATAATTTCTTGAAGGATGCTTTCTAAGTTCTTTTTTTTTGATCATGGCTTTCAGGTAGTCCAATAATTTTTAAATTGTCTCTCCTGGATCTGTTTTTCAGGTCAGTGGTTTTTTCAAGGAGATATTTCACATTGCCTTCTACTTTTTCATTTGTTTGGATTTGTTTAATAGTATCTTGATTTTTCATAAAGTCATTTGCTTCCATTTACTCCACTCTAATTCTAAAGGAATTATTCTCTTCAGAAACCTTTTGAGATTCTTTTTCCATCTGGCAAATTCGAATTTGTAAGGCATTCTTCTCTTCATTGGTTTTTTGGGCCTCTTTTGCCATTAGAGTTAATCTATTTTTTAAGGTGTTATTTTCTTCAGTCAGGCTGTTGACTCTCTTTTGATGATTTTTTTGCATCATTCTCATTTCTCTTCCCAAATTTTCCTCCACTTCTCTTACTCAGTTTTCAAAATCTTTCTTAAGCTTCTCTATGGCTTGTAATCAGTATTTATTTTTCTTGGAAGCTTTTGGTGTGGCAGCTGACTGTGTTGTTTTCTTCCCATTCCATGGTTTGGTCCTTTTTGTCCCCCAAAAAGCATTTTAAAGTTAGATTGCTGATCTTACTTTGCTTCCTTTGCCTGCTCATGTGGCCAGATAATTACTTGACTTTTGGGCTCAGGAGAACTTTGCCTCTAGAGGCTTGCACTTTGTCCCTTATTGCTGAGGTTTTCACAGCTGCCAGAGCTATTTGGGGGCCACTGTCTCTGCAGCCCCTACCAGCTTTGGCTCACTGGTTACTCTTCTCAGCACCACCACCCAAGACCCCAATCCTGATTCAGGCAGGTTCAGGCAAGAACACAGCCTCCAAATGGTCACTTGGCCCCCCTGGAATCTGCAGGCTGGGAGTTCTGAAGCAGTCACATGGACGTGGCTACAGGGCTGCTACTTCTGTTGCTTTTGTTGCCTGGGGGCAGATAGCTGGATCTGCTTCTGTCCCCCAAATTTAGCCATGTTCTTCTGACCTTTCACTTTTCCTTTTCTCTTATGGGCTTGTAATTCTGGAAACTGCCACAGCTTGTGATGATCCGCTCTCCTGAAAGCTCCAGCCATGGCTTGCCCTGGATGTCCTGGGGCAACAGTCACAGTTTCTTGTTGGGCTGGTTTTGGCTCTCAGTGCCTTTCCATGAACCCTTCCCATCAGCCTACTGGGCCTGCCTTCAGTGGGAGCCTTGTTTCTCTGTTATTTTATGAGTTCTGGAGTGCTTAAATTTCTTTAGAGTCATATTTTAAAGGTATTTGAGCTGGTTATGAGGGGAGCTCGTGGAGTTCTCCTGTTTCTACACCTTCTTCTTGACTCCCTATGCAGTAACTTTAAATGGGATTTCTCTATCTCTTGCTGTTGGATTTTGTTAGAAATATATAGGAATGCTGAGGATCTTTGTGAGTTTATGTTATTTTATTTTTGATGAAAACAGATGATCCTTAATTATTTTGCAAATAGCTAATAAATACCACCTAAGTACCTAGAAGTTCAAGAATTATTAAAGGGAATCATGAAAAATCTTACAGTTCTATCAATAAACTACTATTCATATGATCAGTAATTTTACATTTTTATGGGTTTATTTTATATCCTGCAACTTTGTCAAATTTGTCTCAAGTAGGATTTTTTTTTGCTTGATTATCTAAGATTTTCTATGTATATCATCATATCATCTATAAAGAGTGATAGCTTAGTCTCTTCTTTGTCTAATTTGATTCCTTCAATTTCTTTTTTTTTCTAATTGCTACTGCTAACATTTCTAGTATCACATTGAATAAGAGGGGTGATAGTGGACATACTTGTTTCACCCCTGATGTTACTGGAAATGCTTCTAGCTTATTCCCATTACATATAATTCTTGTTGAGGGCTTTAAATAGAAGTTACCTGTTATTTTAGGGAAGATTCCATTTATTTCTATATTTTCTAGTGTTTTTAATAGGAATGGATGTTGTATTTTGTCAAAAGCTTTTGCTGAATCTATTGAGATAATCATATGGTTTTTGCTAAGTTTTATTGTTTATACAATCAATTATACTGATGGTTTTCCTAATATTGAACCATCCTTGCATTCCTGGGATAAACCCTACCTGATCAAAGTGTATCATTCTTGTGATAAGTTCCTGTAGTCTTTTTGCTAATATTTTATTTAAAATTTATGCATCTATATTTATGAAGAAAATTGGTCTATAATTTTATTTCTCCATTCTGTTACATCTTGCTTTAGGTATCAGTACCATATTTGTGTCATAAAAAGAATTTGGTAGTAATCCTTCTTCATTGATTTTCCCAAATAGTTTGTCGAGTATTGGAATCAATTGTTCTTTAAATGTTTGATAGAATTTGATAGTAAATCAATCTGGACTTGGAGATTTTTTTCCTAGGGTGTTTCCTGATAGCTTGTTCAATTCCCTTCTCTGAGATGAGGTTATTTAAGTAATTTGCTTCCTCTTCAGTTAATCTGGGCAATTTATATTTTTGTAAATATTCATCCATTTCACTAAAATTGATTTGTATGCATACAATTGAGTAAAATAATTCCTAATTACTGTTTTAATTTCCTCCTCTTTGGAGGTAGAATAACCCTTTCCATTATTGATACTCTAAATTTGTTTTTCTTCTTCCTTTTTTTTTTTAACCATTGTGGCTAAAGCTCTTTTAATTTTATTGTTTTTTTTCCATAAAACCAGCTCTTAGTTTTATTTATTTGTTCAATAGTTTTCTTATATTCAATTTTTAAATGAATGTTCTGTTTCTTTTTAGTTTAAAACATTCATTTCCACAAGATTTTGAGTTACAAATTTTCTCCCCTATCCAGCACCCCAAAAGAATGATCCCACTGAATACCCCCTACCCCAAACTGCTCTCTCCTATATCCTACTCCGTACCCACTCTGAATTTCCAGTAGGGTCTGTATATCTTATTTCCCAGTTGCATGTAAAAGAAAATAATAATGATACCAATAATAATATTAATAATGATGATGATGATTATAAATTTTTAAACATTTGATTTTAAAACTTTGAATTACAGATTCTTTCCCTTCTTCCCTTGTCACCCACCCTTACTGGGAAGATAAGCAATTCAATATAGATTGTACATTTGTAGTTGCACAAAACATTTCCATAGTAGATATATTGTGAAAGACTGACTATATTTCCCTCCATCCTATCCTGCCCCTCACTTGTTCTATTTTCTACTTTGACTGTCCCTTTTCAAAAATGTATGATTCTAACTTCCCTCCCCCTCAAATCTGCCCTCGCTTCTATCATCACCCCTCTTATTCCCTTTCCCCCTACTTTCCTGTAGGGTATGATACCCAATTTAGTTTGCATGTTATTCCCTTCTTGAGCCGAATTAAACGAGAACAAGGTTGATCCATTCTCTTTTGTCTTCCTGTTCTTCCCCTCCATTGTCACAGTTTTCCCTTGCCTCTTTTATATTAGATAATTTACTCCATTCTGTCTCTCACTTTCTCCTCTAATATTCCATTATCACCTCTTAACTTTGTTTTTTAAATATTATTCCTTCCTATTCAAATGATCCTGTGCCCTCTGTCTATGTATACCTCTACACATGTATACACATACTCAGATATGTATTCATACACACATATACCCTCCTATATATATACATATATACATATAAATATAAATATATATATATATATATATGCATATACATTTATATTCCCTTCAACTATCCTCATGCAGACAAAAGTTTCATAAGTTACAATTATCATTTTCCCATGTAGGTATGTACATAGTTCAACTTTAAAAAGTTCTTTATGATTTCTTTTCCCGGTTTACCTTCGTATGCTTCTCTTTTTTCTTGTATTTGAATGTCAAATTTTCTATTCATCTCTCTTTTTTTCTTCAAGAATGCTTGAAAGTCCTCTCTTTCATTGAATGACCATGTTTTCCCCTGAAACATTATACTCAGTTTTGCTGGGTAGGTGATCTTGCTTTTAATCTCAGCTCTTTGACCTCCAGAATATCATATTCCAAGCCCTTCAATCCTTCAATATAGAAGCTGCTAGATCTTATGTTATCCTGATTTTGTTTCCACAATATTTGAATTTTTTCTTCTTGGCTACTTGTAATATTTTCTCCTTGATCTGGGAACTCTGGAACCTTGCTATAATATTCCTAGGAATTTTCTTTTGGGGATTTTTTTTCGGAGGTGATTGGTGAATTGTTTCAATTTCTAATTTGCCCTGTAGTTCTAAAATATCAGGGCAATTTTCCTTGAGAATTTCTTGAAGGATGATTTCTAGATTCTTTTTTTTGATCATGGCTTTCAGGTAATGCAATAATTTTAAAATTATCTCTCCTGGATCTATTTTATAGGGCAGTTGTTTTTCCAATGAGATATTTCACATTGCCTTCTTTTTTTTTTTTCATTTGTTTGGATCTGTTGAATGGTATCTTGATTTCTCAAAGTCATTAGCTTCCACTCTAATTCTGAAGGAATGATTCTCTTCAGTGAGCTTTTGAAATTCTTTTTTTCCATCTGGCAAATTCAGCTTTTTAAGCATTCTTCTCCTCCTTTTCTTTTTGGGCCTTTTTTTGCCATTCAAGTTAATCTATTTTTTAAGTTGTTATTTTCTTCTGTCAGGTTGTTGACTCTCTTTTCATGATTTTCTTGCATCATTCTCATTTCTTTTCCCAAATTTTCCTTCACTTCTCTTACTTGATTTTCAAAATTGTTCTTGAACTCCTCCATGGCCTGTAACCTGTTTATATTGTTCTTGGAAGCTTTTGGTTCAGGAGTTCTGACTTCATCGTATTCCTCCCATTCCATGCTTTGATCCTTTTTGTCCCCCAAAATGGTATCTAAAGTTTGATTTCTGTGCTTGCTTTGCTTGCTTATATTGTTACTCAGTTGTTTGACTTTTGACCTCTTTGCCACAGTAGAACTCTGCTTTCAGAGAGGAGAGCTTCATCCCAAATTGCTGGGGTTTTCCCAGCTTCCAGAGGTATTAATTGTGTGCCCTCTCTGCTTCCCCCACAAGCTCTGGCTCACTGGTCAAACACCTCAGGACCACCATCCAAGACCATGAACCAGATTCATGCAGGTTAAAGCAAGAGCAATTACCTTCTAAATGGTTGCTTGGTGCCCCTATGATATGCAGGCCAGAAGACCTGAAATAGTCACATGGAGGCAGTTGAATGGCCACAGCACCTCCTGTGTTAATCACTTTCTCACCATGGATGCAATGGATGGACCACACTCCTTGGCCTCCTTTTCCCACTGACCTTTTACTTTTTCTTTGCCATTCATGAATTGAAAATTCTGGAAACCACCATAGCTGGTGGTGATGCACTTTCCCAAAGTTTGCTTCACGCATTGTTGGTTGGGCCTCCCTGGGGCTAAAACTGTGGGCTTACATGGGGCTGCTTTCAGCTCCATGCATGCTGTGATTGACCCTTCCTGACCACCTGCCAGTCTGCCTTCAGTTGGAGATTTGTTTCTCTCAGTCATTTTGTGGGTTTTGTAGCTCTAAAATTTGTTTAGTCATATTTTATAGGTATTTGAGGTGATTATGGGGGGTAGCTGCAGGAGTTTTCCTGCTTCTATGCCGCCATCTTGGATCCACCCCTCTTAGATTCAATTTTATTAATCTCTCCTTTGGTTTTCATTATTTCTAATTTAGTATTTAATTGGGGATTTTCAACTTGTTCTTTTTCTAGCTTTTTCAGTTGCATGACCTGTTTATTGACCTCCATTTTCTTGATTTTATTTATGTATGCATTCAGGGATATAAAACTTCTTCTAAGAACTGCTTTTGCTGCATCCCACCAGTTTTGGTATGTTGTCTCATTATTGTCATTCTCTTGAATGAAGTTACTGCTTGTTTCTATAATTTCTTTTTTGATGCACTCATTCTTTAGGATTAAGTTATTTAGTTTCCAATTAGTTTTTAGCCTATACCTCCATGGGCCTTTATTACATATGATTTTTATTGCATTATGATCTGATAAGGATGCATTTAATATTTCTGCCTTTCCGCACTGAATTGTGAGGATTTTATGACCTAGTACATGGTAAATTTTTTGTGTATGTGCCATGTACCACTGAGAAGAAAATATATTTCTTTTTATCCCCATTCAGTTTTCTCCAGAGGTCTACCATATCTGTCTTCTCTTCTCTAAGATTCTATTTACCTCCTTAACTTCTTGCTTGTTTATTTTGAGGTTAGATTTGTTAAGTTCAGAGACAGGGAAGACTGAGGTCCCCCACTAGTATAGTTTTGCTATCTATTTCTTACTCTAACTCCCTTAACTTCTCCTCTAGGAATTTGGATGCTGTACTTCTCAGTGCATAAATGTTCACTAATGATGTTACTTAATTTTCAATGGTGTCTTTTAACAGGATATTGTTTCCTTCTTTATCTCTTTTAGTTAGATCTATTTTTGTTTGTGCTTTGTCTGAGATGAGGATTACTACCCCTGCCTTTTTTTTTTTTTTTACTTTGGCTGAAGCATAATATATTTTACTCCAGCCTTTTACCTTTAGCCTGTGTGTATCCCCCTGTTTCAGATGTGTTTCTTGTAGACAGCATATTGTAGGATTATGGCTTTTAATCCATTCTTCTATCTGCCTCTTTTTTATGGGAGAGTTTATCCAATTCATATTCACAGTTATGTTTACTATCTGTGTCTTTCCCTCCATGCTCTTCCTTCCCCTGTTTATGATTTTATTTTCCCCTTCTCTCTTCTCCTGCTTAAGAGTTTTCCTTTAAACCACCACCTCTCTCAGTATTCCTTCCTTATCAGCCCCCTCCCTTTTCCTACCCTTCTCCCTTATGACTTCTTCCCTCCCTTCTATCCACTCCTCCTCTTCTTACCTTTTCCCCTTACTACTGCCTGTAGGGTACAATTTTTATGTTTAATGTAGTATGTCATTTCTTCCTTGAACCAAGATTGATAAGAATAGATCTCATGCAATGCTCCTCTCCCTCCCTTATTTCCCTCTATTATGACAGGTTTTATGTCTCTTCTCAATAGAGTCCTATATTTAACTGATTACATTAATTCCTCCTTTCACCAGGACTAATGAAGGTGAAGTTCCTATACTGTTCATCTCTCTTCCTTCTTCCCCTCTACTATAATATGTTTTTATGACTCTTTGTCTGGCATATTTACCCTTTTCTGCTTCATTCTTTCCTCCTCTTCCATTGTGGTCCCTTTTCACCTCTTAATAAAGTTTTTATAATCATTTTGTTTAGTTTGTACCCACCCCCTCTATTTATCTATATCCCTTTTAAATGTTGCAATAAGTGTATAATTCTCAATATTACCAGGTATCGGCTTCCCATATAGGAATGGAAACAGTTTGCTCTTATTAAATAACAAGTTGTGTGTTTGTTTACATGCATGTGTGTGTGTGTGTGTGTGTGTTTTCCCTATTCACCTTTCTATGTCTCTCTTGAGTCTTGCAATTGGAGACTGAATTCTCTATTGAGCTCTGGCTTTTTCATCAGGAAGGTCTGGAAGTCCCTCATATCACTGAATGTCCATCTCCTTGCTTGAAAGATTATGCTCAGTTTCACTGGATAGCTGATCTTTGGTTGTAACCCGAGCTCTTTTGCCTTAAGAAATATTCCAATCCCTCAAATCTTTTCATGTAGAATCTGCCAGATCCTATGTGATTCTCACTGTAGTTCCGCAATATTTAAATTGTTTCTTTCTGGCTGCTTGCAGTATTTTCTCCTTTACCGGATACTTTTTTTATTATTTTATTTATTGTTTATTTATCTATTTGTTTGTTTATTTGTTTATTTACTTATTCATTATATTATTTATTATTATTTTAATTCTCCTTTACCTGGAATTTAGCTACAACATTTTGTGGATTTTCCAATTTATGATCCCTTTCAGGAGGTGTCCGGTGGATTCTCTCAATTTCTATTTTGCCCTTTGGTTCTAGGATCTCAGGGCAGTTTTCGTTGATGAGCTCTTGGAAGATGTTGCTCAGGCTCTTTTTCTCATCATAATTTTCTGGTAGACTAATAATTCTCATATAATCTTTACTGTATCTGTTTTCCAGGTCAGTTATTTTTCCATTGAGATATTTTACCTGTTTTTCTAATTTTTTCATTCTTGATGTTTTGTTTGACTGATTCTTGGTACCTCTTAGAGTCATTAGCTTCAAGTTGCTGGGTTTTAATTTTTAGTGAATTGTTTTCCTCAGTTTTTGAAGCTTCTTTTTCATATATTTTTTCATTTCAAATTTTTTTAAGGAGCTGTTTTCTTTTTTTTTTTTAATGACTTGTTTATTTACTTTTAGTTTACAGGATTTAGTTCCACAATCCCTTGAGTTTCAGATTTTCTCCCCTCCCTTCCCCCCCCCCCCACCATGGTGGCGTGCAATCATGTATGGGATCTGCAAATACTTTCACATTGTACAATAATTTGGTTATACAGAAAGGTTGTAACCTATGAGTGATCACTGGGAAAAAAAAAAAAAAAGCAAGCAAAACCAAGGGGGGCTGTTTTCTTAACTATAATGTTTTTCTAATTTTACAATTTTGATTTTTAAAAGAATTATTCTTTTTATCTTATATATATCTAATTTGCTTTTGAAATTCCTTCTTCAGCTCTTCAAAGAATGCTTTCTGTGCTTGAGATTATTTCATATTCCCTTTTGAGTCTTCAACTGTGGGTGTGGAATCAGTACTGTCAGTTTGGTTCCTTCCTCTCTCAATAATAGGATTCTAGAGTATTTGTCTTTGCAATATGTTTTTTCCCATTTTGAGACTGCCTTATCCACACCCTTCCTCTAGTACTCCCAAGCTTTCACTATTTTAAAGTTTTTCTCTGGGGCAATAATTTTTGTCTTTTCAGGATCGAGGTGGGGGGAGGGGATTGGAGCAGCCAGGGTTTATTCTGCCATCCTGGTCCTTGGAAGTTCAGATGGGTGTGTTTTAAATTTCCAGGCAGTGGGTTGATAATCCCAGGAGTACCTGCTGACACTGTTATGGGCCCTGCATTTGTCTCTTACCCCTCTCCAACAGATCTGAGCCCTGGGATGATAGGCCTGGGAATGGCCCTTGCAGTTGGTGGATCACCTTGCCACCATGCTGCTCTGCTCTCTGCCATGTGTGCTGCAAAAACATTTTTTTTTCTTTTTAGGAGTAATAGGACAATTGGGGTTATGTCACTTGCCCATTGTCACATGGCTAGTTTTTGTGCTAAGTGTCTGATGCTGGATTCAAACTAAGGTCCTCCTGACTCCAGGGCCAGTGTTCTATTCACTGGGCCACATAGCTACCCCAGGAGCTTACATCTTAATGAAAGAGAAAAGTACATCCCCAAATAGTGATAGCATAAATATAAAGTGAATCAAAGTACTTACCCAAAGTGGTGGACTATAAAGTTGTCACTAACAATTGGGTGGAATCAGAAAAGGCCTAATGAACAATGTTGTGCAGAGCTGCATCTTCAACACAGGAGGGATCTTGTCCTTTGAGGCAAAGGTAAGGAGGGAGGGCCTTCCAAGCTGAG
Organism: Pseudochirops corinnae; assembly: GCA_028646515.1. Classification (NCBI taxonomy): domain Eukaryota; kingdom Metazoa; phylum Chordata; class Mammalia; order Diprotodontia; family Pseudocheiridae; genus Pseudochirops; species Pseudochirops corinnae. The sequence goes on from CM053589.1 coordinate 206,233,569, forward strand.
CGCAAAGTCAGGGAGATGGGACTTGGAGTACTGGGAGGGGAGAAGAGAAAGAAAACATGTTTGGCTGCATCACCAAATGTGAGGTTTGAAAGATGATTCTGAGCTATACAGGAAATGTGCTACCCCATACTTTAATCAAATCTAGGAAAACGCTATCACACCCATGGTCTAGACCTACTATTTTAGTGATTCTATCAAAAAAGAAAACGTAGTTATTCTGGAATGATCTGTTGCTGATAAAACCCTGCTGGTTCTTGGTAATTGCCACTTCTGTTTCTAATTATTCACTGACCAATTCCTGAATGAACTATTTTAAAATTTCCCCAGGAATCAAAGTCAAGCTCATTGGCCTATCATAATAAAATGTTGAAGTCTCAGACTATTTCTTCTCAGGGGAAAGTCAGTAGAGAAGCCAAAGCTCTGGACATAGAATTAGCTAAAAAAAAAAAAAAAAAAACATGTTCAGTTATTCCTTTCCCCTGTAAGTATCTTTGTGCCCTTGGCCAAATCACTTGCTTTTTTAGCCTGTAGTAACCACCTTGATAGGATTGTTCTGAAATGCAAGTGGGATAAGAGATACAAAACACCTTGCAAAGCTCCCAGGGCCATAGGACACCTCAGACCCTTATTATGAAGAGTAAGACCATGATCAACTGGAGAAAAATTGAGAAACTTATTTTTCTTTTTGTTTTCTATTTGCTAGTACCAGGGGCTACTGATGAAGTGGCTAAGCTGAGAATTTCCTCCTTTCCTGGGAGTCCTTACTTTAAGGTCTGGCTTACAAGCCTGACAATTCCACTTACTACTTGTGGTACCATAGACAATTGACAACTTTAAAAAAAATATGTTTATTTACTTTTGATTTACAAGATTCAGTTATACAATCACTTTAAACTTTCTCCTCCTCCCTCTCCCCCTCTCCCATGGCGCCATGCAATCAAATATAGGATCTACAAATACTTTCACATTAGACATTCGTCAGGTTTTAAAGAAGTATTATAACCAATGGGGTGAACAATGAGAAAAAGGGAAAAAAACAAAACAAAACAAGAAAAGCAGAGAAAGCAAGTAGTTTGCTTTAATATGCATTCAGACTTTGTAGTTGTTACTCTGGATGTAGATTTCTTTTTCCATCATGAGTCTTTTGGAGTTGTCTTATAACCTTGTATTGCTGAAAGGAGCCCAGTTTATCAAAGTTAATCATCATACATGTGATGTGTCTGTGATTGTGTAGAAATTTCTCCTGGTTCTGCTCTTCTCACTTAACATCACTTTATATAAGACTCTCTAGGTTATTATGGAGTCTGTCTGCTCCTCATTTCTTATAGCACAGTAGTATTCCATTACATTCATATACCACAACTTGTTTAGCCATTCCCCAATTGATGGGTATCCCCTTGATTTCCAATTCTTTGTACCACAAAAAAAAGCTGCTATAAATATTTTGGTACATATGGGTTTTTCTCCCACTTCTATGATCTCTTTGGGATACAGTCCTAGAAGTGGTATGGCTGGGTCAAAGGGTCTGCACATTTTTATAGCTCTTTGAGCATAGTTCCAAATTGTTCTCCATGATGGTTGAATCAGATCACAAATCCACCAACAATGCATTAGTGTTCTTATTTTCCCATATCCTCTCCAGCATTTATCTTTTTGTTTTGTTTTGTTTTGTCATCTTAGTCAATCTGACCAGTGAGATGTGGTACCTCAGAGTTGTTTTGATTTGTATTTCTCGAATCAATAGTGATTTAGAGCATTTTTTTCATATGCTTATAGATATCTTTAATTTCTTCCCCTGAAAACTGCCTGTTTATATCCTTTGACCATTTATCATTTGCAAATGACTTGTATTCTTATAGATTTCACTCAATTCTCTGCATATTTTAGAAATGAGGCATTTATCAGAGACACTGGTTGTAAAAATTCTTCCCCAATTTTCCATTTCCTTCTAAATCTAGGTTATTGACTTTATTTGGACATAAACTTTAATTTAATGCAATCAAAATTATCCATTTTGCATTTCATAGTGCTCTCTAACTCTTGTCTGGTCATAAAATCTTCCCTTCTCCATATATCTGGCAGGTAAACTATTCCTTGCTTTTCTAGATTGCTTACAGTATCAGCCTTTATACCTAGATCTTGCATCCATTTAAACTTGATTTTGGCATACGGTGTAAGATATTGGTCTATGCCGAATTTCTGCCATACTATGTTTCCGTTTCCGCAGCAGTTTTTGTCAGATAGTGAATTCTTATTCCAAAACCTGAGTTTTTTGGGTTTATCAAACATATCACTATAGTCTTTGATTGTTGTGTCTCTTGTACCCAATCTATTCCACTGATCGATTACTCTACTCCTCAGCCAATTCCAAGTAGTTTTGATGACTGCTATTTTATAATACAGATTAAAATCTGGTATGGCTAGGCTATATTCCCTCGCCTTTCTTTTCATTAATTCCCTTCATATTCTGGAACTTTTTTTCTTCCAAATGAATTTTGTGACTATTTTATTCAGCTCTATAAAATATTTTTTGGTCAATTGATTGGTATGGAACTAAATATGTAATTTAATTTAGGCAAAATTATCATTTTTATATTAGCTCGACCCAGCCATGAGCAAATGATGTGCTTCCAATTAGTTAGAATTGACTTAACTTTTATTAAGTTTGTTACTTCATCTGCAAAAATAGAAGAGTTGGGCCAGATGGTTTTTGAGTTCCCTTTTGGTTCTCGATCCTAGGTGCCTCTTGCTTTCATTGAGTCACTGGTACTATTTTGTACATCTTACTTTTAACATTTCAGCTGCTTTCACAGGTCAGGTTTCAATAACTGAAGACACAATCAGCCAGCCTTCATATTGATAGGAAGTGAATGAAGCTCTAAATCTACCATCTCAAAATCTTGCCACAATGGGAGAGATGACAGCCTCACTGAATGCTGATTTCTTTTTGCAAGGTTGACAGGAGAAATCTTTATTTGAAAATAGCTTCTGATCCACAAATAGCCCTAAGTAAAGTCACAGGAGTTGGAAATCTAGGGCTTCAGACACTAACCCTCTCAAATCTCAACACCCCCTCATCAATCACTGATAAGGAGCAGCCTTGTAATCTCCAGCTGGGGCCTCACAGAAATAACTCCACTCTCTGGGACTCCAGTAGAGACTGAATTCAGCTCAGCTTCATCCAACAACTAGAAAATGGTGCAAGACTTAGTCTTTCCGTTTCACCCAACACAAAGCCTTAGCTCTTATTAGACATTCCTCCTTTCTCTGGAGAATTTCTTGGCAAAAACACCACCTTTGGATATTGTTGCTATTGCTGTTTTGTAACTGAGTGAATAAATGAATGAATGGATGGATGGATGGATAGGTGGGTGCATGGGTGGATGGGTGGGTGGATGAATGGATGGATGGATGGATAGATGGATGGATGGATGGATGAATGGGTGGATGGATGGATAGATGGGTGAATGGGTGGATGGATGGATGGATGGATGGACCATTACCCTGTAAACAGTAGAAAATGTGTTCCTTTCTGCTCATGCATGCAGTCATTTGTATGTTATTGATATTCAGTCCTCCCTGAGTTTCCGTGACAGCACAGGCCACAGCATGCCAGGTCCTTCTGACCTCCACTATCTCTCACAGTTTATCCAAGTTCATGTTCTTTGCTTCTATGACACTATCTGTCCATCTCTTCCTCTACCATCCCCTTTTCCTTTTGCCTTCAATCTTTCCCACCATCAGGGTCTTTTCCAGTGAGTTCCATCTTCTCGTTACATGTCACATGCATAGCAGATGTTAAATCAATGATTGGTGAATACTGATTGAATCAATACATGGATAAACATAATCATCTAATTCCAGGCCTGGAATAGATTATCAGGTATAATTCTTACAATTTGTGGTTGGGGAAAAGGATTCCTAAGGAGGCTGAGTAACCTCATAGAGGGACCCAGGGGAGCTCAGAGAATGCTTATTCCAACTCTATTTTCCCAGGTGAGTCCTGTGTCTCTCCTAGAGCTAAGCTACACCTTGCTCTTGGAGTACTAGAGTGAGCTCTGATTCTCAGAGCTCATGCCACCAATTCAACCCTCAAATATTTGCTTCCCCTTAATATTGTCCATTGAGAATCATTTAGTCAGTCAGCCTAACATAGTTTTTAGAGAGGAATATTTATTAAGATGGCAGAGTGAAGAACACTTTAAATGAAACCTTCCTTCCAAATCTGTGATTTACTCACCCCCAAGTATACATAGTGTCCATGGGAAAGTGTGTTCAAGAGGAGAGAGCACATGGGCAAAAGGTTAACTCACATCGCCTGGCTGTCAAATGTTCTACTTGACCATTCATCTGGTGCTGGAACAGATCTCCTTAAATAGAGTGAATCAGTATAATATCTGTCCTTGGCTTGCACCATAGATACTTCTGTTAGCCAGTGCTGTCTGGGGATCCAGAATCTATGTGGAAAGAGAAATGATGGGAGGACAAAGTTGGGAAGGTTGGAATTCTAGTAGCCTCTAGTCCTTTTGAAGTATGCTAAGCCCTTTATCCAAGTCCTAAACGAAAACATTAAATAGCACAAGGTCAAATCAGCATAAGACTTTTGCTAGAGATTAATGAAGAAATATTAACAATCTTTCTTTGAATTTGGCCATCCAAGCAATTTCTTTTTTTTTTTTTATTTCTACTATTTTATATATCATAGTTACATTTAAAAACAATGTCAACTGTTTTTAAAAAAAAAATTACTTCCAAATTCTCCCCCATTCTCTCTTCCCTCCCCATCATTGAGAAACAAGCAATTTGATAAAAGTTGTACATCTGCAGTCACACAAAACATATTGACATATTAGTCATGTTATAAAAAAGAGAAAAAAAAAGGAAAAGAAAAACTATGTTTTGATCTGCATTCAGATTCCATCAGTTCTTTCTCTAAAGTTGGAGAGTGTAAGACCTTTTTCCGCATAGGACCTTTCAGCATAGGATTTGACTTGGATCGTTGTATTGCTGGAAATAGCTATGACATTCACAACTGATCATCTTTACAATATCGCTATCACTGTGAACAATGTTCTAAATGGTTCTGCTCATTTCACTTTGTATTAGATCATGTAAGTCTTTCCAGGCTTTTCTGAAAATGTCTTGCTCATCATTTCTCATAGCACAATAGTATTCCATCACAATCATATATCATAACTTGTTCATCTATTCCCCAATTGATAGACATCCCTTCAATTTCCAGTCCTTTGCCACCACAAAAAAAGGCTGCTACAAATGTTTATGTACATTTCGATCTTTTTTCCTTTTTCATCTCTTTGGAAAACAGATCTACTAGTGGTATTGCAGTATTGAGAGGGTATGTATATTTTTATGGCCCTTTGGGCATAGTTCCAAACTGTTCTTCAGAATGGCTGGATCAATCAGTTCACCACTCCACCAACAGTGTATTGAGTATCCAAGTTTTCCCATATCATTTCCAACATTTTTCATCCATCCAAGGGTATTCCTCTCTAGTTTGTGACTCCCTATCATCTCCAAAGTATAAGAAGATATTCTATCAGCTTTATCAAAAGCTTTGATAAAATTAAAGTCAATTATATCCAAAGTGTTTTGTGTTTTCCTTATTTATTATGTACTAATCCTTTAAAAGCAGGCAGTGGGGGAGCTGAGATTAGATTGTCTTGACCTGATCTTCTTTTCTTGATGAATTCAGGTTGACTCTTGGAAAAAAGCACTTTCCTTTTCACCAATAGTTTCCATAATGAACTATCCTGGAATTTTCTAGAAGGAAAGTTAAACTCATCAATCTAGAGTTTTCAGGCACTATTCTTTTTTTTTTTAATCTGAACTTTCTTCAATTTGGTGGTAACTCTCCCAAATCCTGTGCTCTTTGCAATGTCAATGATAGTTTCTCTATATTAATGCTTATTGGGGTAGGGAAACCTCCTCTTTACATTCCAGTCCAAAATTTTGGATTATCACTAATGTTCCATCCATATGAAGCCATAGAATGTGTCAGGTATCATCTGCACTCACTACAACCCCCACACACCTATGCCAGACACATTCAACAGAACAAGGTTCTATGGGATTGCTTAAGATTTTCAGGTAACTCCCTCCATGAAGATATGGTAGGGGAAGAGGTCCTGCCTTGGGGGGGGCGATATCAAGCAGTGTATTCTGTAGCACAGAATGAATGCTGAAGTCTGGGACTCCATGCTCTACCCTGTCCCAGGTCACAGCATAACAGAGATATTAACCTGTTTCAAAACCAAGAGAGGTGAAGCCTGTAATGTAGATATATTCCCCACCAAGGTCAGAACTCTATTGGTTCATTCTTCCTCCTCTAGCTGGTGGATGGGGACTAGGAAGTAGGAAGCAGGGAGGGGGGAGAATCAGCATAGATGAAGCATCATGTAAGCAAAAGCTCAATCCAGGGTTCAAATGCTGTTCACATGCAACAATCAGAAAACAAACCAACCTTTAACTAAGAGAGAACAGAAAGACATTTTTCTAAATAATGTAGGAAAACAAGCACTAAGTGAGATTGAGCTAAATCATCATTCAGATGTTTTCCCCAATGCCATAAGAGGGTGCAATGGATTAATGTAGAAGCAACACAATCACCCATGGCCACTATGACTATAGAAGCTTTCACTCATCCACTTGTTACTTTTGTCCTGGAATTATAGCCTGCCCCCTGGAAGCCCATGCCCCAGGCCTGCCACCTCAAACACCTGAAAGACTCAGTGGCCAGCCCTCCATCTTGAATTTGTTCTCCTGAATGGTGAGGATGAAGCCACACTGCTTCCAAGGGGAATTCATAGACCTGGCAGCTTCATGGCATTACTATTGATTGGCATAATCTCACTTGCTTCCTTATGGGGTCTGCAGATATAATAATGAAACAAGAATGATGAAGGGTCCCACTGGGTACAATAATTTTCTTCATATAATTTCTTTTGTAAGAAGAAGAAATTTTCAATTATTTAAACCTATCAGCAGACTCTGGAGTTAATGCTTGTATCCCAGGATCTTAGAGAGTATAAAGAAGCAAAACAAAGTAACTGCCTCTTAAATATCCAGGTCAAGTTTATTTCCATTTCTTCCACAAGCTCTACTGATGGAAAGTTTTCTGGAAAACACTGAGATAGTGTGTAGGTGCTTATTTCAGATTTGGCCTCAGCAGATTCAATAAGTAAACTTCCTATGTTCAGAAACTGGAACCTTTCGTAGCAAAACTCATGCAACTCATTATACTGATGTAGTTTTTGTCAGAGCAATTTATCTTCCCACCAACTTTGGCCAGAGGCACCAAACATGAATGAATGTGGTCTGGCAGATCTCTATCTAATCTGACTGCCCTTCATTCAAACACAATTTTGTTTTAAAAAAAAGATAAAAACAAAAAACCAAACCACAAATGAAGCATATAATTCTCAAGTTATAGCACTCATTCATTGCTGGTAGAATTGAACACAATGTTTACGAAGAGAAATCTGACATCAAGCAGCCAAAATGTTCTAATAAGCATGGCCTTTGACCAATAACTCCATTGAATCAAATAGTTAGTCACCTAATAGTTAGTTGGGGCAGCTAGGTGGTGTAGTGAATAAAGCACCAGTCCTGGAGTCAGCAGGACCTGAGTTAAAATTTGGCCTCAGACACTTGACATACTTACTAGCTGTGTGACCTTGGGCAAGTCACTTAACCCCAATTTCCTTGCCTCTCAAAAAAATCATGTATTAATTTGTTAATACATGTCAAGCACCCAGCTGGGTGGTGGGAAGAGAAAGACATAAACCAAAGAGCCCCTTCCCTCGAGAAGCTGATTTATATCTGTTATGGGAATCTGAAGATCTTCCCTGCCCCTAGGCCCTTTCCTAAAGTGGCTACGTGACTCTGAGAACCTTCCCAGGTTTGAGAGTATACTCTGTTCCCTAATAGGCTGAATGTCATCACGTGGAGCCTGTGGCGCCAGGCT
>CM053589.1:206242052-206262476 GCA_028646515.1 Pseudochirops corinnae
GGGTGCTGACTTTTCCCCCTGAACTAGGTACATGATATATGTTTGATTGATTAAAGTAAAACCATTAACCCATTTTGAGTTGCTTTCCTTTAGAAAAGCAGATCTAAGAACCTGTGCTAGTAGCCGCCCTAGGTATGCTAGGGTGCTTGCTGTTACAATATCCAGAGAAATAACATACATAAGAGTAAATATAAACTTCATAAGAAGCAATTGTCAAGTATTCAGAGCGGAGCTAAATGATCATCTGAGGGATCGATCAAAGCCCCAGTAGAGGAGGTGCGGGAGAGGTGGGCTGAGCTAACATCAATCCATGCTCCCTTATATAATCCAGTTGTCTTTACTCATCTCTCCTTTTTTGGTGGTAGTTTCCTTGAGTGAAAATTATTTACAATGACTGTTTGCATTTTCTCGACTCTCTCTTTCTCCTAAACCATGTAAAGTCTTTCTTCTAATCAATTATTGAACCAAAGCTACTTCAAAGTTACAAGCATCTCTTAAGAGAACCAAGTCTATGTCCTCATCTTCAATTCTCATTGTCCTTGAACTTTGACACAATCACCCTTTTCTCTTGCAACCGGGCCCACAGCAAGTGTTTAATAAATGCTTGGTGAATTGAGAATTTGCATGGTGACTGAAGCTTGACATTCCATGAAGTGTAGTGAAAGGAGTCCATCTGAGGTGTGGAGCACAGGCTACGAAAGGCAGGGACATGGGGTTTGGGATGGTGTATATACCCTCCAAGTGTTCCCAGAATTTAAAAATACTTATGCAAATGTTTCAAGACTTTCATAACAGAATTATCTGTATTCTGAAAAAATCATCAACAGCCACCACAATGACAAAAACACAACTAGAAGCAACAGAGATATCCCAAAGCCAGGGGAGAGTTTATAAGGGGTCCCATGGATAACTGTGAGGGATTAAAAAAGAATTCATTACAATGTTTATTAAAAATTGAAGTGTGGGGATAAAATAGAAAACCAGCTGGTCAGAGCCAGTCCCTCACCTCCCAGGGCTCTCATTCTAATGGGGGAGATTATTCACTTGGGGATTCTCAGTTGCTAGTCAGATAGAAAGGTCCAGTGGGCCTTTGGTGTGCTGGCAGATAAGATAATGAGGCAGGTGCTTTGGGTCATAGCAATTGATCAGATTCTATGTGTTTCTGGTGTCGAACCATAAGAGCGCCAAAGGGCTTTGCTGGGGCTCCAGGACTTCAGTAGCTGTGGCTACTGTGGAGACCCTTGCTAGACAATTGTCCAGTCCCATCCCTAGAGCTGCTCCCCTGGAAGGCTGGGATTGGGGCGTGGCAGGCTGGAGGCAAGGTTAGTGGTTCTGAGAATTTGGGGGCCCTGCTCTTGTCTCTCCATCATGGGCAGTGGTTGCCAATTGCTATGGGAGGTGGTGGTGGTGGTGGTGGTGAGTCCCTTTTCCATCAGGCCTTGACTGTTATCTGAAATGTTGCTGTCACAGCAGCTGATCATGCTGTCTTCCAGTGTTGGACTTGGCAGTCCTCTCCCCATCACAGAAACCCAACCCAGCTCTTCCCTTTCCTTGATGCCTAAGGCCAAAACTACTCGAGAAGGTGCTGTTATCTTGAAAAACAGAATTGAGACAATAGAAATAAGAACCTTAGAGCCCTGACTGCTGGAAACCTTGGGAAGAATTTCTCTTTGCCCTGTGTGGGCATTGATTGGTGTGGAGGATTGCTCTAAATTAAAATGGCCCTGATTTCACAGCATTTTCATAACTTATACACCAAACCAAGTAGCACCGCTACAAGAGAGAGGAGAGGGCACTGCATCAACTCAGTTTCTACTTATGAGCATTTCAGCCCTGGCAGATTACTTCTCATCTCTGCAACTGATTAAATCAAGCACTTTCGGCATTTCAGGGCTTTTCCTTGAAACCAATCTCTACCTAAAGAATGGCTTTGTTTACATATAGTGACATTTTACAGCTCAGTTCTTAAACTGGACAGATGCCTGGTAGTTTTAGGAGCAAAATAAATGTTTTTGTCTACTGGCTTGTGGAGAAAGATCACAGAATGCCTTCCCCTCCCCCCAAAAAATCCAGCAAGCCTCGCATGCCCCACCCCATGAAGAGGAGACAGAAATCAAATCAATAAAATCCTCAACCACAGGCTTATCAATCCATTTCTCTGCCCTGGGTGAATTCTTGCTCTCTGGGAAGGAGGCGGGTCCCGCTGGCAGGCAGATTTTTAACTGCCAAAAGCCTTTGGAGTTTCCTCCTCTTCCCTTCTCCCAGAATGCTGAGTGTCAGACTCTGAGTTATTTGTTACAGAACTGATCAGTGATGCAGAAGAGGAATTTTTCCCCCTTAAATGGGGGCTGTCTCCATGTAGGCAAGTCAGCAGCATCAAGACCCGTTCACTGTCTTTGCTGGAAAGCAAGCCTATTCATTACTCTTTGTCAGCAAAGGCTGTGCGAGAATTCTCTTCATATCTGGTGGCCAACAAGAGAAGCAAAGCAGTTGGTAACAGAAAAGGCATTTGGGTATAAGGAGTGTGTGTGTGTGTGTGTGTGTGTGTGTGTGTGAGAGAGAGAGAGAGAGAGAGACAGAGAGACAGAGAGACAGAGACAGAGACAGAGACAGAGACAGAGACAAAGACAGAGACCTATGGAGGTTATCTGTGACCACATGGGTGTGACTAGATACCTCTAGAGCAGCAGTTCTCAACCTGTGGGTTATGTTCAATTTAAATACATCCTGCATATCAGATATTTACATTATGATTCATAACAGTAGCAAAATTACAGTTATGAAGTAGGAAGGAAAATAATTTTATTGGTTGGGGGTCACGACAACATGAGGAAGTGTATTAAAGGGTCACAACATAAGGAAGGTTGAGAACCACTGCTCCAGAGTCTCTTCAGCCCAACCTTCTCCAACAGAGACTTCCTGCTAGGAGGGAACTGGGGGATTTAGAGCCATGAAACGGGTAAATCTTTTGCTACTTAAGACCTTTCAGTAGTGTCTGACTCTGTGTGATCCCACTGAGATTTTCTTGGCAATAATATTGGAGTGGTTTGTAATTTACTTCTCTGGCTCATTTTGCAGATGAGGAACTGAGGCAAACAGGGTTAAGTGACTTGGCCAGGGACACATAGTTGGTAAGTGTCTGAGGCCATATTTGTACTAATAAAGATACTTATATTCTTGCCTCTAGGCCCAGAACTCTACCACTGGACCCCCTTGCCAATCTACTTTCTTTGGAAAAAAGGATGCTGGGTTAGAGTTATACCTACTTGCCTTCCTAAATAGTGGCTGTCTAGGGAAAATAACATTCATGTTTAAGCTGATCTCCTGATTCCTCCCCCTTACCAGGTGAGCAGGACTCTAGGCTTTTTAACCAAGGCTTGACCTGTTTCCCACAAAATGCTAGTTACACAAAGACCACCCACTGTCAAAAGCGAATAAGCCCATTTCTTCAAATTAAGAGTAAACAGAAATGGAAGAAATTGTATAGCTGAGAATATTCCAGACTATCCACAGAGTCCTGGATTTCCACTGAGGGAAAGGCCCCCATCCTCCCGTGTGTGGAGTGATCTGCCAGCTCTGCTATGTTCTGCTTCTCCCAATCTTCCTGTCTCTTTAGGAATCCCTTCCTGAAGAGAACCAAGAACTTTGTGTCTTCTCTCTCTAAGTTGGATACCAGATGGATAGATTATCTCTTCTTCCAAGTTTTTGCCTACCCATCACACCACTCGGGCAAGAAGAATTGAATGATTGACCTCTAAGTAAAGGGAATGTTTCTTGTAAATGGGATCAAGCCCCTGGTTACATAAAAAAAGAAAAAAAAATCCACAAAATAAACATTGATGACTGTTCCATCCAGGTCTTGGATCTGTTTGTGTGGTAGTAAGAAGGATAAGAGTAGATCTGGAGAACAATCAGAGGATGGAAAACTAATTGTTTAGAAAGTGAAGGTGGATGCACAAACATTATTCCAAGAGTAAGCGTTTCCCCTTTGAAGCCCTGGCAAGACCTAGATACAAACCATATTAAGAATGTGATATTGTCCAACTCACATCTATTTATGGGCTAATAGGACAAAAAAGAAAAAAAGAAAGTGACAAATGTTGGAGAAGAGGTGGGAGAAATGGGATACTAGGGTATTGTTGGTGGAGCTGTGAACTAATACAGCCATTCTGGAGAGTAATTTGGAACTATTCCCAAAGGGTTATAAAATTGTGCATAACCTTGGATCCAGCAATGCCGCTACTAGGTCTTTATCCCAAAGAGATCATAAAAAAGGGAAAAGGAGCTCTTTCTGTGCTGACAAGTAATTGGAAATTGAGGGGATGCTCATCAATATTGGGGATTGGTTGAACAAATTGTGGTACATAAATGTGATAGAATATTATTATGATGTAAGAAATGATGAGTAGGCAGATGTCAGAAAAACGTGGACTTACGTGAATTGATGCTGAATGAAGTGAGCAGAACCCCAAGAACATTGTACACAGTAATATTCACATTGTGCAATGATCAAGTCTGATAGGCTTAGCTCTTCATAGCACTCCTTGGATCTATAACAATTCCAAAAGACCCGTGATAGAAAATGCTGCCCACATCCAGAGAAAGAACTCCGGAGCCTGAGTGCAGATTGAAGCGGAATACTTTCTCTCTTTTTGTTTTTCTTTCTCATAGTTTTTCCCTTTTGTTCAAATTCTTCTTTCCCAACATAATTCACGTGGAAATATGTTTAATATGATTTTACATGTATAGCATATATCAGGTCACACACTGCCTTGGGGAAGGGGGAGAGGAGGGAGAAGCAAAATGTAGAACTCAAAATCTCATGGAAGTGAATGTTGAAAACTATTGTTACATGTAATTGGAAAAACAAGGAAAATTCTATTAAGTGGGGGGGGGGAGAGAAAGGGTGTGCTATTCTTCCTGAATATGAGTGCCATCATGAATGCCTCCCAAGGGCTTGGCTAATAGGATCAAAGAGTTTGTAGTTCTCTAGCACCCTGAGGGGATTGGGAAATGTCATTTTATACCATTGTCTAGATTCCCCCACTAGTTATTCCCTTCAATTTATGGGTCACTGGTACCCTAGTTCTATTTAAGCCCTTATAGTGAGATTAGCTGTTATGAGAAAAAAATATATTAAGAACAAACATATAAAAAAAAAAATCTCCTTTCCCCCTCCCCCAGCACCAAGGAAAAGAATTGTCCCTCCGTCTCTGGGGACAGTTTAACTCAGTCCCTACATCATATTAGTCTCATCCTGTTCAAATTCAAAGATTCCCCACATCCAGATTGGGTCCCAAGACCCTGGCTTCTCAGGGCTCCCCTGCTGGCTTAGCTATAACTTCTGGACTAAAGTCATGGGCTCCAATTCTCTATGACTCAAGTTTCCAGATCAGGGAGCAATCCCCTTATGCCTAGAATTGAAAGGGACACAGGAAACACACCAAAGCTCCAAACCCTACACAGGGCCTTCCATTAAGAGGCCCTCCACGAGTGAAACATTTTTCCACTTGTATTCTGCTCTGCACCTTCTGCATCATTGTGGCAACCTGACAAGCCTGTGGCTCCTTGTTTTTGTCTGACTAGCCAAAAATAATCAGGGAGTGACAAGACAAAGTGATCTCTGTTAGGACATCATTTGAGAAATCATGTGTGATTGTGGCATGTGCTAGAGAAAAGTTGAAGGCAGAACTGGGTTGAACCAAATCAGATCTCATCAACAGCCAACAAAATAATGAATGCAATGGGAATTGGTCTTCTTTACCAATTTCAGGCCATTCTGACAGAATAAGTGGGCAAGATTTGCTGTGAAGTCCCGCCTTCCCTCTTGAGCCTTAATAAAGGATGCCTGCAACACATGTCAAGATTATTTTTGTAAAATCATTCAGAGATGGAAAAATGGGCCAAAGTGTTGGCAGCCATCAGCATCAACAGGCTACAGTGCCAAAACACTTGTTTTCTATGCTCAGGAAATTGGGAAATACTCAAGCATCCTATTCTGCTGACTTCAGATATGCCTTCAGCTTTGATCCTTGACACATTGTTTACCTAGGAATCATAGTCTCCTATTTTTAAGTGATTTGTTCTAAGCAATGTCATATTTGTTTAATTCACTTACCACAGAGTTACTGATGGCTTCCTGTTGTGTTTCATCCACAGCACGTTACTCTTCAGCATCAAGCATTATTCAGTCAGTCAACGAGCAGTTCCTGAGGGCCTAAAGTGTGTCAGGCAGTGTGTGAGGTGCTGAGGTATGACTGTCAGGGTGAAATGGCTGGCCCCTGGAGGAGGTTTCATTCTCCTGGGAATATGCAACATTTCTAGATCATGGAGGATAGAGAGAGATGCTTGGTGTAGCTCTGCGTGTACATAGAGCTTCCTCTCTCTCTGCTTCAGTGTCTACATGATTTGAAGCACAAAGTCACATACAGTGATGTATTATTGTAGGCAGCCAGCTAGTATAGCGTCCAGAGCGCTGGGCCCAGAGTCAAGAAGAATGAGATTGTATCAGCAAGCACCCTAGCATACCCAGGGTGGCTGCTAGCACAGGATTTTAGATCTGCTTTTCTAAAGGAAAGCAACTCAAAATGGGTTAACAATCTTACTTTAATCAATCAAACATATATCATTTATCTAGTTCAGGGGGAAAAGTCAGCACCCTGAACTTCAGAGAATGCTAACTGAATACAAACACAAGTTAAAAAGCAGAAGTTACAAGCAGACAGAGAAACAGATCAGCAGACGGCTTCCAGCATCTGACCATTACATCAGTTACCTATTCAGTTACCAGAGGGGGAAGCACCAGCATCTGGGTTTTTCAAAGCCGGGGGGCTCAACGGCTTCCCAGAGTCTCATCTGGCCAAATCATATAATTCTTCTCAAAGTGAACCCCAAAGGAAAACCTTACATCAGGGCATATATATATATATCCTTCTCCTGGCTCGGAGAATGTCACAGCCCTCTTGACCCATTGCCCCATCACAAAGCAACAAGGCTCAGGCATTTCCGAAAAACAAGCCTCCCGCCACAGGCTCCACGTGACCACATTCAGCCTATTAGGGCACTGAGTATAATTTCAAATCTGGGAAGGTTCTCAGAGTCACGTAGCCACTTTAGCAAAGGGCCTGGTGGCAGGGAAGATCTTCAGATTCCCATAACAGAGATCAAGTCCAGCCTCAGATGCTTGCTAGCTGTGTGACCCTAAGCAAATCACTTAAGTTCTGGTTGGAAAATGGGGATGATGATAGCCCTTAACTCTCATTGTTGCTTTGAAGATCGAAATGAGATAATGATTGTGAAGGATTTAGAGTGATGTCTGCTATATAAATAGTAGTTCCTATGTTATTATTATATTTCTAAAGCTTAGTACAGTGCCTTATACCTGAGTGCTAGGGTTTATTATTAGTCATTGTCAATAATAATTGCATATATAGACATTGCATCTGTATATACATATTTAAAGTACAAGCCTGAATGAATGAATGGATGGATGGATGGATGGATGGGTGGGTGGGTGGTGCATTCAATGATTGCTTACTCTCTGCCAGTCACCACACTAGTCCTTGCCCCCCAGTTGCGCGGACAAAGCTGGCACAGTCTCTGTTCTCAAGGATTCTGCATTCCAGGGGACACCTTCCAAATGTATGCTTTTAGCTGCCCATCAGTTGGGAGGGGCCCGTGGTGCTGAGGGTGTAGTCTCAAAGCAGGGGTCAGGCCTTCTCTTTAATGTCATTTCCACGGATAAAATCCCAACCTTTCCTGATGTTGAATCTTCTGATGGGGCTTTGGGAACAAGGACTTCCCTTTTTGCCTCACTAGCAGCTGCATCTCTGAGCATGAGGCTTCCCATGGTGGCAGTGGGAGCTGGGCTAGAAGCTCTGCTGCTCCCCCCTAGCTCTTGGGGTCAGGCCTCTGGGCCATCTCCATCTGGGTGGGAGGGGAACTGGTGGCCAAGGCGGTGAGGGTCTGACATCCTGGGCAAAGTCTTGTTTCTGGAAGTATAGGCTTTACTCCATCCTCAACACACACACACATACACACACACACACACAGACATAGACACACACAAAGAGACACACACACACAGACACACATAGATATACACAGACATAGACACAGAGACATAGACACACACAAAGAGACACACACACATAGATGTACATATTCACACTTCCATACACTCACACACATACACAGATTCACACACACAGAAACACACAGTCATAGACACACACATATACACACAGACACACACATGTTCACACACATATACACACAGACTCACACACAAACACACACAGACATAGACGCACACAGAGACACATACACAGACACACATATTCACACGCATACATGGATATGCACAGACACATACACTCACACACATACACAGACATACATACTCACACACTTACATACACACACATACACAGACTCACAGACACACAGATACACACAGACACACACAGACTCACACACTTACATACATTCACACACATACACTGACTCATACACACACACATACAGACAAGCACACACACACAGACACACACAACAGGAAGGCACTAACAACCTGGGCATTTGAAGACCCGCGTGGCTTTGCGGGCATGGCAACAAGGGCAGAGAGGAGTCTGGCTGCAGAGGGCAGGAGATGGACTGTGGGGACAGTGGGTGGTTGCACTGCGTCGTGGGTGGTTGCACTGCGTCGTGGGTGGTTGCACTGCGTCGTGGGTGGTTGCACTGCGTCGTGGGCAGAGATGCACAGAAGGTGCAGACCTGAGAGCTCATTCTGGAGGGATGCCCTGTAGAAGGTCCCAACCAAGGAGTCTGCTTGTGATCTGGAGGCATGGCTGCCAATCTGCTCTGCCTGGGCAGCTGTGTGCAGAAGGCTTTGCAAGGGAGGAAAAGAAAGCTGCTTTTCCCAGACAATTTCCTTCCTTACGGAAACCTCCTAATTTTAGGAGCTAACTCTTCATCCTCACCCCTTCTCTTCCTCCTTGCCACTCACTCCTGTGCTATCAAATATTCCAATCACATAGACACGACTTTGAGAAAAAGAATTCATTATATTTCAAAAATAAAAATCTATTTTCGTTGATAAAAACTCAGTAGCCTTGGGGAAGTATCATCGGCCCCAATGTGCCACCACCCCCCCACCCATTTTGACCACGATCCCCTGGCAGGCCCAGCACAATGTGACTACCCCCCATGTGTAATTTTGTTTCAGCTTATATTTTTCTCATAAAATATCCCATCACCTACTTATTAAAGAAAAAATTCTGCCTCCACCCAAGGCTCATCTGAGGCCTATCCACAAGAGACCTAATTATCTTGTTGTAGCTAAAGCTGTCCTGTGGTAGGGTGTTGTGAGGCTGCAGCCAGATTACCCGAATGGAAATGTTTGATGATGAAGTTCGTGCACTGAGATGCATGGAAATGTGCATTTTTCATGAGAGCTAGCTCCAATTCTTGGGAGATTCGATACCCAGCCTGGCACGTCACATAGTAGGTTCTCAGTCAATACTTGTCATGATTTAAATTCACATGCCTGCCTGACAATTCTGTGAAATACAGGGATTTGTGGGGAAAGATTAAGGCCTGCTCATGGTTCATTCTGTTTGTCTCTTTCTAGGCCCTTTTCCTGTCCTGCCAACCCTTGTGGTAGCAATGTGACTTTTCTCCATGTGGCCAGCGCATGGCTTGGGCAATGCCTTGAACATAGCAGTTGAAAACACTTCGGATCATAGTTACACAGTGAGGATGGAATAGAAAAGCCATCTAGAACGACTCATTTCTTTTACAGAGGAGCAAATGGCCCCTTAGGGCAGCGTACTGGCTTCCCAGAATGCTTCTAGCCCCCCCCAATTTCACTATTACATTGGTGTGGCTCCTTGACCATCATAAACTGCAAACCCTTTACACTGTAGTCAAAGGTGTTTGTGATAAGCTGTGAACAAGAACCGCCCCCAAATATCATGCCCTTAAACCGGGGTGAGGCTGAGTCTCTGCAAACTCAACCAGGCTGGTCATGGGTCTATCCCTGGGCCTACTCTCAAACTTAGGAGCATATGGCCCAGCTTGGGCCCCACAATGCAGTGTGCACGATCCCAGAATCCTTCATAAGCCCTAAAGAAACCTCACAGAAGATCCGAGTGTCAGAACAGACTTTTGAAAAAGCATTCAGGCAGCCACAGTGATTGTTTTTGTCCTTGGCAGAACCTTCCACCCCTTAAGTCCTCTCTTCAGTTCTGTTCCCAAACAGGGAACGGTGCCTCAGAGGGACCAGCAAAGCGTGCTCAGCACTCAGCCCTCAGAGGCCCCAAGCCCCTGAGTGGGTCAAGTTCCTCCTTATGTGATGGTCTCATTCAGTTTTCAGGCTTACCCAGATTCCCTGTGCCCGAGCCTTGTGTTAGCCGCAAGAGGCTGCGTATGCTTCCTGCAGCCTCTTGAGCACAGAGAGCAATCAGAAAATCTACCCAGAGATCTTAGTTGTCTCTTTATACATTTTCTTCATTGTTTTCCTTGAGATGCTTTTGATTGTTCAGCCATTTAAGTCACATCCAACTCTTTGAGACCTTATTTGGAGTATTTTGACATCTCCTTCTCTAGCTTATTTTACAGATGATGAAACTGAGGCAAACAAGGTTTAGTGACTTGTCCAGGGTCACACAGCTAGGACGTGTCTGAGGTCAGATTTAAACTCAGGAAGATAAATCCTCCTGACTTCAGTTTGGGAACTCTGTCCACCACTGAGATGCCCAGAAACACTGGGGATACACAGAAAGAAAGTGACAACATAAAACAAAACACAAAAAAGTCTTGCCCTCAAGGACCTTTCATCATAGTTGTGGAAAGAACAGGGATATGAAGAGGTATGAAGAGTAGGGAAGGGGAGAGTGGGAAGGGAAGGGAGGTGAGAGAAGAAGATGGGAGGGAAGGAGAAGAGAGAGGAGGGGAGGGAAAAGAAGGGGAGGAAAGCGGGGGAGGGCAAAGCAGCAGAGATTCAGTGGAAGACTTTATGAGCACCCTGTTCCTGTGGAGTCTCTCCAGAAAGGACTTTTCTGCTTCTCTCTCCTGACCCCCTTTTCCTAGATTCCACAGGTTTCTGACCCCCTGGCACCAAAGCACACTGATGATTCCTGGCTCCCCAAGGTGTTGACTTTGACCAGAATGCTGGCCTGCCTGATGCAGCTCTTAGCTCCTCTCCTTTTAAAGCAAACCTTCCCCCCAAGTCTTTCTGCCCCTCTCTTGCCCTGCCCTTTCATCAGCTGGCTCCTGAAGTGATGGATGGCTATGCATCTTCTCCAGTGTCCTTGTCCTCTCTCCTTTCTCTGGAGGAGGCTGACACAGCTCCTTCCACATGAGAGCCCTGTGAAGTGAGATGTGCCCTCATCCCACTTTACAGATAAAGAGACTGTGCCACATAGAGATGGAAGGATTTTGTCAGGGCCGGAGAGCTAGTGATTATGAGAAGCAAGATTTGAACTCCAAGCTCCTGCCTTCCAGTCCCCTGACATTTTCCATGATAGTGTGAGGTCTTCCCAAAGACAGTGGGACCTTTGTCCTTATTAGAGACCTCTCTCCCTCTCCCTCCACAAACCCTTTGTTCCTCAGGTAGAGTTCATTCTTCCCAGGCCAGGCACAGAGAGCCGCTGCCCACTGTGGGCCCACCCAGATCTGCCTGGGAGAGCTGTGGCAGAGCCCTCCCTTCCGTGTCCTGGTTCCCTGGAAGCATGACAGGACCCTTCCTTTGGTCTACTTTTTATATTCATTCATTTATTGCTGTTTGAGACTTTGATACCTTAGCTCGCCAGGGAGCCCTCAGCTGGATGGGAATACAGCATTTCCAGGAAGTTCTCAAGGGTACTGCAATGTCTCCAGCTGTTATGTGAAGCCTTCGCTGGGCCCCCACCCACCCAACTTAGGTGCTGCCCTCTTGGAGCACTCTGAGGGATGCAGGAGGCTCAGCAGATGGAGCTTCAGATGGAGAGCCAAAGACTGGGGTGTCTGACCTCAAACACTTATGAGCCATTGAGTGTTCACTTTTCCTCAGCTTCTTTACTTGTGCAATGGGGATATGACAGCCCCTCCCTGCCAGGTTGGTTGTGAGAGTGAAATAAGCTGATGCATATAAAGGGCTTGGTAAAAGCCGAGGTATTTGATGCTTGGATGAGAGCTATGGACTGGCCAAATCCTGCCTGTCTGCGTAGGCCTATTAGGTGATGTCTATACTGGATGTCAGCCTGAGGCCTGAGATGCCAGGTCATCACTCTGCTTTGATGAGGCCCAAGTTCTGGCTACCATTGGAAATTTCTGTGCATGGGGCAAGTTGGAATGGGGACAGAAAAACGCAGAGAAGGATTGATTCCCTGAATGGCAGGATGCTGAGAAAGCAGGCAGAAATTCAAACCTGGGAAGGTTTCTGTGCTGCTGAAGGGGAAAAGAACATCCCCAGGGAAACACCAGGACCACAGCTTCCATGAATATGGAGAGCAAGAAGGCAGCCCTCCTGGTTCAAGGCTGAGGCCACTGCTGCTGGGCGGGGCAGGGGGGACGTGTGACAAAGCACTGTTGTCAGTCTCCTCAAAATAATCCACCTTCATGCCAAGTCCCACTTACCCCACCCTAGTTCTAGTTTGGAGTAACACACACTGTCTCAGCCTGCATAGATTCTATTGGCCTAACCTTGAGTTTCTGATGTAGGAGCAACAGGTTTGCCAAAGGAATGTCTTGCCTTTCTCCATGAGGCTTCCCTCGGGTAGCAAGCATACAAGAAATTATCTCATTGACTTCAGTCACATTGCACAGGGGAGCTAACCTTGTTCACATCTGAGATATTTTGCAGATAATCTGAATTTTCACAACTCTAAGATTTTCTCAGTGATACAGCATGGTTGTGAATGAGATCATATGGAAATCCAGTAGCCTGGAATCCACAGGAACCTCAGAGGCTACTGAACCCAACTCATCCTTGGCCAAACAAACAAACAAACAAAACCAAAACCAAACCCCAAACCATCTATAATAAGCTGGGAAAATTGGCTTGATGGTCTTCTAGTATGGAGAGACCACCCCCTCCTGAGGTAGCCCCTGACACCTTTCAATGACTCACTTGTTTCTCTTCAGGTTTCTCTTCAGTATTAGATTCCTCCTTTCTTTCTTTCCTTTCTTCCTTCCTTCTTTGTATCTTTTTCCTCCTGCCTCTCTTCTTTATACAGATGTGACAGTTTAGACACTGTTCCTAATTAATCATCTGCATGAACAAACCAAACCTCCAGCATGTTCAGTAGCCATGGGGGTGATGTTTCTGGTCACTTTGTACATGACATGGTCCCAGAAGAACTGTAATAACAAATAACGTAACATTTAATGACATCTTCTTGGCATAAGGAAGGAAGTAGCTTGTTGAAGTTTGTTTGGTAGATTCTCTAGAGAGAATTTGGACAAAACAGACAATTCTAGTCCAGATTAAGTGTGGAGGGGCCCCAGTCTAAAAGGTACAGGAAGCTATTTTTTCATTTGATCTTCACAACAACCTTGGGAAGTGGGTGCTCTTACGAAGCCTATTTTACAGATGAGGAAACTGGGACAGACAGATGTTTCAATGATTTTCTGAGTCACACAGCAAGTAAATGTTTGAGGACACATTTGAACTGAGATCCTTGTAGGGACATATCCAGAGCTCTATTTGTCCTGCTGCCACATCACCTCAACTCTTCGAAATCCTAGTTTACTTCAAAGCTCTGCTCTCCTGATCCCACCAGCTCCTCCACCAGCAGCCACTGGCCTCTCCCAGATTGCCTCGTGTTTATTTTATGTACATTTACTCTAGACTTCAAAGTATAACTTGGTGTTGCCTCTGATAAAATGTAAGCTTGAGAGAAGATATTCTGTTACTTTTCTCTACGAATGTCCAGCCTGGCACATAGATGGCATGAAGGAAATGTTTAAATGGCAAAAAATGAGGTACTTTGTTGGCTGAAGATGACTCAGGAAATGGCAGGCCTGGAGTCAGGAAGACTTTTATTTTTTTAAGTTTAATAGTATTTTATATTTCCCCATTTCATGTCAATAATTTTTTAGCATTCATTTTACAAGGTTTTTTTGAGTTCTACCACAGTGATTTGCCCCTCACTCCTTCCCCTCCCCTCTTCTGAAAATGGCAGACAGTTTGATATAGTTTATAGACGCACTATCATGCAAAACATGTTTCCAGTAGTCACAGTTGTGAACAAAGAAACAGATAAAAATGAAAAGAAAAATACAAGAAAGAATAAAATAAATGGGAAAATATGCTTCAATCTACATTCAGCGTTCATCAGTTCTTTATCTGGATGTGGATAGCTTTTTCCTTCTGGAGTCCTTTGCACTTCTCTTGAATTATTGTGCTGCTGAGGAGAGTTGAGTCATTCATAGCTGATCACACAATATTGCTGTTACTCTGCACATTTTCCTGGTTCTCCTCATTTCACTTTGCACCAATTTATATAAGTCTTTCCAGGATTTTCTGAAATTCTACTCCATAAGGCCATTACAAGACTGAGACAGAACTTGAAAATCTTCAATATGAAAATTCCTAACCCAGTCCAGGTGAACCACATTGCTCCTCCAGTCATCTCTTGAATGTTCCCCTCTCCAAATTCATTTGAAACCAAACACCTCCCCCTCTGCAAAACGAATCACCTGACCTCATTCTGGGCAGTCCTTCAGCCATGGAGCTTGATGTATTCTGTAGAAACTTAGAAATGAATTCCCATTCTTTTAACCTCAGTCATTAAGTCTACCCTTCAGTACTGGCAGGCTGCAGCATAATTACATACTGATCACTGGATTCATTACATTTTCATGACTTATAAATTTGAACAATGCCATATTATTAAATACAATAATCTCAGGATATTTCTTATTATCTACAAAGCACCAGCTCTGTGTATCAGTTCTTTTAAGACATTTGGACTGCTGGGAGGTACTTAACATGATCACAAACTTTTTAAAAAATGGACAGAACGTTCATGCAGACCTAGTCATTTGGTCACCAAGTACAATGGGTCAAAGGTTAAAGGCAACGTTTCCTACCTCCCTCTTCTTTCTTCTAAGTCTCCGTATGTGACACAGTTGTATATAGCTTACAACAGCTGTGATGCTCTAATCTTTCTCCCTTTAATTTGTGATGACAGTTGCCTAAGGGATCATCTGAGTGAGTTGCCTGTTAGACAAATAGAGATGTAGGCAATGGATTATGGATGTGCATCATAGTATGTGAAACTGTTGTAGTCTGCAATGCTAATGCCCATGGGAAGAAGTTGGGTCATGAATTAAGATGTAAAATTGAACATCGAATCATTTCTTTTGAACTGGAAGGGACCTCAGAGAGCCTCAGTCTGACCTCCTCATGTGAAATATGAGTAAATTGAGGCCAAGGGAGGGAAAGGGCTTGGCTGAGTCTGAATAGACAGTAAATGGCAAGCCTGGGATTTGAACCCAGACCCTCTGACTTTAAATCAAGTTTTGTCCATACTCTCCTATGAGGTCTCCAGGAAGAAAACTAGTGATGCAAAAAAAAAAAATCGATGAGGAGATGGGTGTTTTCTGCCTTTTATTATCTGTTCAGTTGTGATGAGCTGTTAAATTGGATTGGAGCCTAGAATATGTTAAAAAGCTTCATTCCAAGCTATAAAGGTAATGAGGGTCAAGCTGACGAGATTGGCTGCTTGGGTAGGCTTATCAACAGGCAACGGAAATCCAGTTCAACATTTTAAACACTGGAAAAGTGGGACTGGGTATTTAATGAGAAAGAGACTGACGTTTTTGTGCACAAGGCACAGAAAGGGAGAAGAAGCAAATTGGAGATATGGGAATAATGTGGGGACAAGTTAGTGAAGTCAGGGAAGGATTAGGAGAGGAGTGCTTCTACAAGGCCTTATGATTGAATGGATGAGTGTGGGAGGAAGCATGAATTAACCACTTATATCACACCTCTAGGGCCACTTCCCCTCCCATGCCCCCTTGTAGCCTTAAGCTCCAGAGGGTCAATATTTCTCCCCTCAGGTTCTAGGGTTAAACCTGAGACATTGGACAGTTTAATTCTTCTGTTCATATGCCCCTAGTAATTTTCTGTCCCCCCTTAACATTTCATATCTATTATTCACTCAAAATTGATTAATTTTTAGAAATAGGTATTTGTGGGCAATAGTTATGATAATAGTTGCAACAGAACATTCTCCCTTTCAAAAAATAAAGCAGGGACACACATTTCCATAAATACATAGAGAACCCAGAGGAAAGTAGAGAATGGGTGATCAAGTCCTGGTTTCCTGGTTTCTCCTTTCCTTCTGTGGGCTACTTAGTGAGTTCGTCTTAGCTAGGGTGTATCTTTCGGCCAGGCCCCTTGTAGGATTCCAATGTTTCCTTCCCTCAGTATGTCTATCATGTTCTCAATTCCCAAAGCAGCCACAGCTGCTCCAGGGACACAGTGGAGATGCCAATTAGAAGTCAAAATCTCCCAATCGTTGAAGGTTCACAAAGTCTCCATGGGGGGAGGAGGGTGTCGGATAGAAGAGACAGAAGGCAACCACCTCTCTGCCCTCCAAAAATGCCCAGCTAGCCTGTAGCCATCACAGGGGTGATATCAAAAAATTTCATCCAATACCTTTCACACCTTCCAAATGGGCTGAAGAAACGCTCCCACCTTCTTCTGATTGTTTCAGTGGAGGTTTTAGCATCTGATAAAGGTATCAGGATGTAGAAGATCCTGGCATGTGTTCATGTGGTTGAGAATGTACCCACATTCTCCTTCAAGCAGTATTCTGAGCACTGGGGATACATTCCCTGCACTCAAGAAATTTCTATTCCAGTAAGGGAACACAAGTGAGGAAGTTCCAGAGGTGATGAGGGCAACCACCGAGTTGGTTTTCATAGTCTTGCCAAAAGTAATGGTGACATTGCTTTCATTCAAGCTGCCAGATCAAGGGGTAAAATGGCTAAGAGGGTCTGGAAAGGAAGACTTGGATTCATAGAAGGTGGATGGCCTGATGAAAATGTTTACTCAGCATATGTTCAGAGCTGAAAGACTGAGCTCTTCCTAGGTATTGTCTCTGGAGGTCCTGATTGGAGAATGAGCAGTCACAGGGTCAGGCTGGGTTGAAGAAGTAACCCAGAGAGGAGAGAATATCCAGGAGAAGAGGGATTGGCAGTGTCTGGCACCATCATTCAGGTTCTAGGATCCAGGGTTCTCTTACACTGCCATGTCCATGAGGGATGGTGACATGGGGGTGGGTGAATGCAGCAGGGTCAGTGATACAGGGGCTCCTGAGAAGAGAAAAAAAGATGGAAAGAACAATGCCACTGAGTACATGCAGAAATACCCTAGAGTTGGTGTAGGTAGTACAAAGAAAGAAATGAGACAATCCCTGCTCTCCAGGTGCATTGGCACACTTCCTTTGGAATGTTTTTCCCTACTCTGTGCACTGGAGATGTGAAGGAAAAGCCACTTTACTACTAGTTATTCCCTATTGCGACCATCAATTTTGTGTGGAGACCATGAGACCAGCCAGACTCCAAAGTAACATGTTCAGAATCCACGTTGAGTGGTATCGCTGAAGGTCAGGTCAGGACTACAGAGTTTCAGCTGACACTGGGTGGTTGATAAGGAACTACAGTTATGGCCAGGACCTGCCATTTATCTCAGGACATCATAGAAGAGCATTTCTCTAGCCCTAGGGCACTGTGCATTCTCTAAGGGACAGGATTTTCTTGGGAGAGATACTGAAGTGATTTGCCATTTCATTCTTCAGCTCATTTTCCAGATGAGGAAACTAAGGCAAACAGGGTTAAGTGATTAGACCAAGGTCACACAGCTAGTATGTGTTGAGAAGTCATATTTGAACTCAGATCTTCCTGGCTCCATGTCCAGGACTTTATCTGCTGCCTATGCATGAAATAGACTAGACTAGTGTGAGTTTTATCTGGTCCATTGGGATAGAAGGGAAAATTAGAAATCATGAAAATTCCCCAGAAAATGTTTCTTCTGTTACTTCTTTCTGTATTCCTATTCTCCATTAGAGGCTCCATGAAAGGGGACACCAATTATTAAATCCTATCCCTTAGCCAAAAATAAAGGAGGCTGTCTTTTTCTGTTCTGGAAGCAGCCTTCACATGATATGAATCTAAAGGACCTGCTTTGATGTTCAATGGAATTAATTTACTAAGAGTTCTTGTATGAGCTCCTGGTAATCACAAGTAAAAATCTGTTCCCCAGACAGTTGTGCTTCTAGAGGGGTGTTGAGATGCTTCCCCATTTTTCATAAGCTCGAATCATTTCCCTTCCCAATTTGCTGTACTTAACTGCCTCCACACAGATTTATCTGCCCATGGCTAGCTCTCCATCTTAGCCGTTACTGATCTCGGAGGGATAACTGAAAGCTTCTCTATAGAATGTAGTTTGCCAGATGGTCCTGACATCTATTTTATATCCAACATATGAGTGTCTTGAAGGATGAAACGAAGCTTCCTGTCCTTGGAAGGCATAAAACAAGTGCCATCCCCCAGTTGTGCTCTGAGTTACTGATATCTTTCTGTTTATAATGAAAGTCAAAGCTCCTTTTTTAAACAGTACAGGTTACAGCAGTGGAAGGGAGAGGAGTTAGGGAGGAACTGAATGGCTGAGGAAGGTCATCAAATTACTGTATTGATCAAGTTTGTTCTTAATTTGACTAGAATATGCATCTGGATGTATATATTTTTGGTGGCAGAAACCCAGCAAATCTCAGTGATGTAGTCAGAGGTCCAAAAACTCTCTGATGCTTGCATTGTCCCCTGTGGCGAGAGAAGTAGCCTCTGTCACCTCCATTGATATTATGCTTCAGACATAAAGCATCTTGGTGCTAGGACTGGCTTGATGGAGTAGAAGACAGAGAACCAGGAATTGTATTTTATTTCTGTCTCTGTAGTTGTGTGGTCAGGAAAAAGTCCCTTCTTCCCTCTGGGTATTGGGGTCCTCAGTTGCCAAATGGCTTGGACTGAGCCACTTCTGATGTCATACTCACAAAGTTATCTAGTACAACTCTGTCCTTTAAGAGGTGAAGAAACAGAGGCCTCAAGAGGTGTTCAGGTCACATAGCTAGTCAGAAATAAATCCAGATTTGAACCCAAATCCATTGCTTTCAAATCCATTTTTAAGTGGAGGACTAGTATTATCAAGGCTTTCTGGGAATTGAGAGAGAATGAGGAAATTTTCATTTGAAATGGTGGTTGAATGCATCAACTCGGGAGACATGCTTACTGCTCCATCAGCCCCTAAGTCTTAGCAGGGATTGCACAGCTTTGCTATGTGAGGAGGAGCACTGTGCAGTGGCAGTGGTGGGCTCTTCTGCCCAGAAGGGTCTGAGGGACAGCACGGGTGGCCACACAAGTTTCTGAGCAGAGAAACTTCTGGTCAGAAAGGTCAAGAGGGTCATCTTGAGAAGAAGCTTAGAGAAACTCAGAAGCAGTGAGAGCTTTTCTGTGCCTGCTCTAAATTCCCCAACAGACCCTCAAAACCTTGCATAAGGAGTGGTCACAACCCTTATTGATGCTGCTGGTAGGTCACTTTTTTTCTTCTTATTTTTTTGGGGGGGGGGATTTTTCATAGATTGGACAAAATCATGAAAATTTGGCATCAACTAATGAACAAATAAAACTTCAGCATTGGGGAGTTGCGTTCAGTAACTATGGCTGAGGCCAGCCAGTTAAGAAGATGCCAGAAAGGGCATGTGAATCCCCAGCATCTCACTGTCAATACCATCATCTCTCTATCACAAGGAAGACCTTACTCAGAATCATGCACCCCAAAGGGAAATGAAATCAACGGCCCAACTTTGGCATCCAGCCCAATTACCTCCACTTAAAAACCCATGACAATCATTTAGGAATCATTTCTTTGCTGAATGAATTTCTGGCACTTTTGATGGTTCTTATGGGATCTGACATAGAAAGAAAATTTCATTCTTGACCTTTTATATAAATGTTTTATTAATACATCCTCTATTAAAAGCCATATTCACTTCTTCTTGTACATTTTCCATTAAAAAAAATCACTTCCTTATATAAAGAGTCCAACGTAAAATATTTAAATTTTCTACTTCATCTCCTTCCCCCTCCCGCCCCCCTGCTGCTCCAAATTCTGATCTTTGAGGCAGCTTGGAGCAGTGAATAGGGCGCTGATCCTAGACTCAGGAAAACCTGAGTTTGAATTCTGCCTCAGAGACATGTGGCTATGAGACCCTTGGCAAGTCACTTACCTCATGTTTGCCTCAGTTGTTTCAATTAAAAAATGGGTATCCACCTAAACTCAGAGAAAGATATAGAAAGACTATAGTTTAAATGGAGACTGAAGCAAAACTCGTTATCGTTCTCTTTTATGTCTGGTTTTGCTTTTTTTTTTTTTTT
>CM053589.1:206269695-206288527 GCA_028646515.1 Pseudochirops corinnae
ACATACATAGGAAAGGGGGCACATGGGGTGGGACTTTGGTACTTCTGTTTGCTTTTGGGGAGCTATAGAATGGTTTCAGTTTTGCCAACTTGCACTGTATCTTCACAGGGATTATTTCCAAGGATAATGGCTCTAGGCTGGCCATAGTGCTAATCCCAAGGCTCTTAGGTTTGAATTAGGGTATAAGAGGAGATGGTGGTCTAGGTGGTCATGGTGGTGGTTTGACTTACATGGCACAGGTCTTCTTGCAAACTTCCTGCCCTGTCATCCCCTGATATATCCTGGCTGGGCATAATCAGTATTTTCTATCTAATTGAGTATTTGTTCATGGTGGCCAAGTCGAATATTGAGGGTTTGGGCTGATCTCATGAGACAAAAGCCCAGGATAACAATAAACATCCTCACAACTTTCTAGAACTGGACACATATGGCTGCTGACCCAATGTGAGGGTGTATGTGTATGTGTGTGTGTGTGTGTGTGTGTGTGTGTGTGTGTGTGTATTTAGTGGTGGGGGGAGGGGAATATCTTTTGCTGTCTTGTCCATTCTCATTGTCATTGAAATTACTTTTGCACTTTATGGAATTATTCCCATCCTCTCTCCTAGTTGGGGAAGTTTTAATGGCATAGGACAGATCCCTTCCTTGTTAAGAGTTATCTGGATGGGGCAGTCACCTGGCAGGCAGTGGCCCAGCCATCACTCCAGCAATGCCCCCTTTGCCTTTTCAGTCACCATGATTCAAACATTCATGTTTAACCTATATGAGACTCTGTTTTGAGATGATTTTTGCTGTCTTCCATGTAGTCCTTTTGGACTGAATCTCCTCTGCCTTGAGGGGTCAGGCACAGCTTAAGAGTGAGAGATACAGGAAATGTTGGAAGGACAGGGGATTTGGGCAGCAATTTATCCTTTATATCTCTTGGACATAATGACTGGCAAAGCAGAGTTTGCCCAGTGACCTCTAGAGAGTGCAGGTCTGCGAGCAGTACAGCTACTGAAAGGCCATGGCCTCTGCAGCATTCTGAGCTGGGAAGTTCAGACAATTTCCATTCTGTAAACAAGCTAACTTTGTTCCATGCTAATAACCAGAAAGAAGTGGCTCAAGGTTCCTGCTTCATCACTTCTACTTCAGCACTGCCATCATTTGGGAGAGCAATGTCCTGGTTTTCTGACACCAAACAATCATATTAGATTTTTTTTTTCCTTTTCAAAAGAAAAAAAATAATAATACTTAGATCTTATAGCATGCTTTTCATCTTCAAAGCATTTTCATGCACAAAGCTATAAAAATGAATTCTGATTTCTAAGAGTCATACTATAAAGATGCATGAGAATCATTGAATATGCTCAAGTAAAATTAAAATATCGAGCTAGGCGATGCATTATTTTATGCCCAGAAACTCTTAGTTACAGTCTAAGGAGTGAGCACACAGTGACAATCACACATTTAAAGCCCGTATTTTACCACAATTGTCAGCTCTGCATTCTCCATCAAATAAAGTTCCTAGTCCCAGAATGAATTAACTGATCACATCCTTATGGTTTAGAATTAGGGAGGAAAGAAAGGGAGCACAGGAGATTGTTGCCATGATTCATTAGGTAGCATTTTTTCTGAATCTTTTTATTTCTTCATGACCCCCACCTTCCTAACACTCACCTATGTGATTAGTCTTCAGTCCGAAACTCTTGCGTTGGTGGTTCTTCGGTGTTCCTTCCATTCCATTTCCATGATCACTGTATCATCTCAGTGTGTTTTACTCTAAAACCAGATTCTAGCTAATCCCCATCCCGGCTTTTGATGCCATGGATTCCTAAGCTCTTAGCTTTATAAAGGATCATAGATGTTTCACTGGTTACCTTTCTGTCCTGTGTGATAATACCTTTGACATTTTTGTTACATGATAATCTAACTTGCTTTTCCTTCCTCTCTAAGATTACTTTAGATCTACTCATTATGTATCATGTTTATATGAATGTATATACACATCTCCCTCATTAAAATGTAAACTTATTGAAAAAAGGAACTGATTTTTGCCCCCTCCCCCCACTTTTGGTATCTTTGGAACTTAGCAGAGTTCCTGGTACATAATAACTTTTTAATATGTGCTGGCTGTTTGATTGATTTGGATACTTGCACTGCTAGAAAGCATCCTTGTACATCAGTTGATTCCATTATTGGACAGTTCTAGGGGTTAGACTGTGCAGAGGTACCCAAAGGGGGTCAATGCCACCCCCTGGGGGATTGCTCCAATGATGGGGTTGGGAGTGGGGGTGGTAGTAGCCTCAGGTGTAATTGAAGGGCATTAAATAAAAATAAGGGGGCAGTTGAAGACTAAACAAATAAGACAATGTAAGAAAATCTTGCAAAACCATTCATGCATGTTTTATCTATTGTGTAACAATTAAGATGGTAGTGATTAATTATTTTCCAAATAAAAACAGAAAATGCAAGTTAGAACTAATTAGCAGTCATATTTGCTGATAGGTCTTAAAAAGAAAGTGTTGGCAGACAGATTTTTCATGTGTGAAATGATTTGTTTACAATATGATATTGTATGGTTACATGATGTAATTTTATGTCATCAAAATTTCAATGCAAGAAAAATCCATAAATTTACAATAAATCATTATTTTAAGATGTATCATTTATATATGTATTATATATATATATGTGTATATGTTTGAAATGGTGCAAATTTTTTAAAAAACTGTCAAAGAGTTAAAGAAAGTAGATTTTCAGGGGGTATTGAGTAATGTTTTAAAGGGGGAAGTAAGCCAAATAAGTTTGGGAATCTCTGGGTTAGAGTTATGATTTTTTGTAATGTAGCAAAATCTGCTTCTACCATGTTCCTATCCTGTTTCTTCTTTAAGGAACAAGTAGAATGAGTCTACTTAATTTTCTATACCAAACACCCTTCAAATATTTAAAAGCAGCTCTTTTGTCTGCTTTCCAAGTCTTCTTTCTGTCCTAAGTTTCTTTAGTAGATTTTCTCTGTACTATGGCTTCCAGAATCCATCACAATTGTTTTGGGTGTGTTTCTGGAAGAATTTGAGTTTCACAGCAGCCTATTGATCATATAGTGCTCAGGATGGAACACAATCCCAACTTTGTTTCTTGATGCCATCCATTCGCATACCATTGGGATTTTTAATAAATGTACCCTCAGTGGATATTGAGCTTGTGGTCTCTGGAGACCCAAACCATTTTTCACATGTCCAGCTCACAATCCAGGTCTTTCTCATCCTAAGACCATCCAAATCATTGGTAGTACCTAAAAATAAAGCTCAAAATAGTTTGGTCAAATGTAATTTTATCTTTTTTAACCCAACATTCCAAATCTGTCAAAATAATATTGAATCATGAATCTTGGTTAGGGTTTTTTTTTTTTGCTTGTTTGCTTTTATTCTACAAGATAACAATGGAGATCTAGGTCAGTGATTCCTGAAATTTTTAAATCTTCCATCTCAGAAACTTCCTTGCTATATCCCAGAATCACAGAATTTGAGAGCTAGAAGGGAAGTCATCAGCCTTATAAGCCAACCCCCTCTAAAATATGTCTAGCAACTGGTCATCCAGCCTTTGTTTGGAAAGCTCTGAAGGGGGTCTCTGCTTGTTAATGATGGAGACCATTCCACCTTTGGACAGTTTGGAATATTTTTCTGAGATTAAGACTAACTTCACAGCTCCCACTCATTTTTCCCAGTTCTGCTCTCTGAAGCAAAGCAGAACAACTTCATGATCTGATCTACTAAAAAATAATGTTGTTTTTGTTGTGTAGTTTTTTTTTTTGTTTATTTTTTTAGTCATGACCAACTCTTTGTGACTCTAATTGGGGTTTTTGTGGCAAAGACACTTAGGTGGTTTGCTGTTTTCTCCTCCAGCTCATCTTACAAATGAGGAACTGAGGGTCAAGTGACTTGCCCAGGCTCATACATTTGGTAAGTGTGTGAGGTCAGATTTGAACTTAGGAAGATGAGTCTTCCTGACTCCAGGCCAAAATTCCATTCACTAGGATACATTTGAACACAGCTATCACACGCCCATGTCCTGACAGTCTTTTTTATTTTCCAGTCTAAATATGTCTCGTTCTTCCAACTATTACTCATCTGCCATGAACTCAAGGACCATCAGTTTGCTACTGTCTAATTGGTTAGTAATCTTCTTAACCTAGTCCCCAGCACTGCACTCAACACTGCCCAGATCTGTGGAATACAGAATAGAGTGGGATTCCCACTCCTAATGTAGCCCAAGATCGCATGAGCTTTTTGGGTTACCACATCACATCACTGAATTTGCTGCCCATTAAATTCTCCGGGTTTGGTTTTGTTTTGTATCGGGTTTTGGAACACCTGCTATCTGTCTGTGTCTTTCCCATCTTATATTTGTGGATCTGATTGTTTGTTTGTTTTTTTTAATATTCAGGCTTAAGACTTTATATGCATCCACACTGAATTTCATCTTATTAGATTCAGCACAATGCTCTAGCCTGTCCAGGTCCTTTTGGATCCTAACTCTGTTATCAGCTTTCCTAACTGTAATCTCCCAGCTTCGTGTCATGTAAAAATATGATGGACATGCCACCTTAGACCTTTATCTAATAATTGATAATAAAACCTTAAACATCAAAGGGCCAAGTCAAGATCCCAAGTGGCCTCCAATGAGAATCTCTACCCCTTTGCTGTTGAACCATTGACTGCTATTCTTTGAGCTCAGTCCTTCAACCAACAGTGCATAACTCATCTGATTGATTGTATTCTCTACCAAATGTTTGTGAGAATCTCAGTAAACCACCTCCACAGTGTTTCTCTTATTTATAATATATTAATCTTGTCAAAAAAGAAAATGAGATTGTCTGGCATGACATGTAGGCATGATGTAATTAAAATTTTTCTTTTAAGTCATCTGCTAACCTTCTCTTTAATTCTATAGCTTTACTGAGAATTAAATTCAAACTCATGAGCCAGTCATTTGTAAACTCTATTCTTATCCTCCCCTTTATTTTTTGGAAAATCAGAATGGTGTTGGCCCTCCTCTACTCTTATAAAGTCCTCTCAGTGACCAGTTCTTGAAGGACCTGATGGCCTGAAGACACAAGAGCTACCTGGAGAGAGAGCTTTCTTCCTGTAAATTTTTTTTTGGGGGGGAAAGAGTCTTCACTATCAAGTTTCTATCAGTTATCTTTTTTCTATTGTTTTTAGGCATTCTTCTCTGCAGAGAAAACAGAAATCAGGAGGAAATGGAGCACTCTCTCTCTTTCCTCTATGTTGTCACTTACAAACATGCTAAAACAAAGATCTTGGGATTCTTTGATCCACCTTCTCCCCACAATACTGCTAAATTAAAAAAGTATGTGTGGGGTATTTAACTTCCCATACCAGCCTCAATTCATACGGGCCTTTCACATTTCTCATGCAACTATTAGGGGTTGATATCACACTGTTCTTTTTTCTCTCATTGGTACTGCTTTCATATGCTTTACATTTATTTTTAGACCTCTAAGTTGTGTGTGTGTGCATGTGTGGTTAATCTACCAACCTACCAGCTCAAAATAAATGATCAGTGTCATGTGTGAACAAAAAAAGTCATTCTGGGCTCATGAAGAGATCCCTAATTTTCAGGATTTGAGAAGGTGGTAGTTCTATTATAATTTACCTTCTTCAAATTTCTTCTGGAGGATTTTGTCCATGTACTGGAAGAAAACACAATTTAAAGACATTGATAACAGTGTCCAGAGGAGAGCAAGCACAATGTCAAGGGGACAGGATATATGGAGATCAACTGAAGGAAACAGGGGATGTTTGCCTAGAAAAGAGAGACTTGAGGGGGAAAAGGGGAGGAAGACCATAGCTGGCTTCAAATATTTGAAATGCTGTCACATAAAAAAGGCTTTAGAAACTCCTATTTCTCTAAAAACAGAATCAATGGGTAGATGTTTCAAAGGATCCAATATATGCCTGATGTCAGGGGAGATAAAGAAAAAAATAAACAAAAAACTCTTATTTTCCCTACTGAGATCTATCCATAAATAGAATCAAGTTGTCTCAAGAGATGAGAAGTTCATCCTCTTTGGAGATTTTCAGGCAGGGACTGGGCATGTTTTGTGTTCAGCCGCCAGTTGGCTGGAAGGGCCAAGATCAATTCTGATTATCTTTCTCACAGAACCCACATGTTTGCCAATGTGGGGCATAGTGCAGGAATGGCATAACATAGAGCCCACTTCTCAGAAGGTCCTTCAAGTCAGGGTAGATGAAAACTAATTAACCAGGAATGGAAACATGCTGAGAGTTAAATCTTAAAGAATAGAATGTGTGTGGATGTGAGTATTGTCTTCTAGATTACAGTTAGAATAGAAGGCAGAAGGTTAGAAGATGGAAGAAAATCCCTCTTCATTTCTAGAGTCCATTGAAACTGAGGAAAACTTGTAAATCACTGTTGCTGTTTTTGTTTAAATGTCTGAATGGGCAAGCGGGAGGGTTGGCATATGTAATAGGCCAATTTCTGCCTGCATAGTCAAGCACAACAAGCAAGGACTTCGATCGTGAAGTATGCTTCCTTTCCTGACTGTGGTTGCATAAATGACAGGTGAACTGGCAGGAGGAAGAGGGAGAGAAAGGGGGTACATAAAGAGAAGCAGTGAAGGAGGATGCTAGGAGTGAGAGCCAGAGCCTTGGAGAATACCTTGCTAAGGGGAATAAAGCAGATGGGTATTTCTGTATAGCCTTTGGTAGAAAGGAAGAGGCAGAATTGAATGGCAGGTATCACTACATAGTGAGTCAATTTTTAAGAAAACTCTTGCTTGATAATTACCTTCAGATCCTGTAGTCTTCTGCTTTTGTGCATTGATCAAATAATCCATAAGCACTGTTAAACATCTACTATGTATTCTTTTTTATGCTAAGTACTAGGGATCCTTACAAATTCACCAGGGCGAGGAAACAGTCACCCTCCCAAAACACATACTTTACAAAAAATGATAGAGGTAGGGCACTGAAACTGGACACTTTGTCTTTTAAACATATGAGTGAAATAATTTGGAATTTAAACATACACACGCACACATACACACATACACGGCATCTAAGTCTAATAAACATGGTAGATAATCAAACCAGGGAACAGAATTTTTACTACTATAAACAAACCAAAAATCCAAAGCAGAAACATGGACTTGGACTTGCTTATGAACTGCCTCTGAAGATGAAACCACCAGAGAACACATGCAGGAAATGGTGGGAACTGTGTTCAGGTCATTGGGTGCTAGAGGGGTTTCCTTCCGATGTGCTTTTCTTTTGGATGGGAGCTACCCTAAATGGGGTGAAGAACTTCTGAGATTTTTGTTTGTTGGTATGTTTAACCCTATCCCCCTCCTCCCTGATGACAGCTTCTAGATACTTCTGAAAGTTTTACAACACTGGGAATGGTGGAGTCATTCTCAAATAATTAGATGATAGCCCAGTCTCCTTCGGACCATTTTGGAGAGAGAAAAAGAAAGGAGCAAAGGATCCTGCACATAAGAAGAGGAAGGTTATTGTGTAGATTATTTGCAAGAGGTTGAGAAAATAAAGTAGGTCAGAGGTTGCAGATGGGAGAAATTTAGTCAAATTTGAGAACAGTCTCAGGTCAAATTTTACCCAAGATGGAAAAACAAGGAGGATCAACTTAGAGAAGAATAGAAAAGGATGAAAGGAGTTCAAGAAGGATTAATGGAGATTAGGGAGTAGAACCAAAGAGCTCAAAAAGGAAGAGAAAAAGAAGTTGGCAAGAGAAGTCAAGGTAAAGAAGAAAATTGAAGCAGAACATCAGAGCCAAGCAAATGAATGGAATGGACTTAGGACTGAGCCAAATGGAGCCAAGTGCAGATTGGTTCTAGAGAAGCCAGGGTTTCTCTCTTGGACTTTTCAGAGTATGAAAAGACAATTAAATATAGAAGTCAATATGTGATGATGGATGCTAAACAATGCAACAAAGTACTTAGGGGTGAGGTTTCAATACCTACAAATGTTATTAGAAATAAAACTGAAAGGGGTGGCTAGGTGGCACAGTGAATAGAGCACTGGTGGTGGAGTCAGGAGGACCTGAGTTCAAATCTGACCTCAGGTACTTAACACTTACTAGCCATGTGACCTTGAGCAAGTCACTTAAACCCAATTGCCCTGCTTACCCCCTCCAAAAAAAAAGAAGCCAAAAAAAAAAAAAAAAAGGACTGAAATCCTAACCAGGTGGCAGGGCAGGGGAAATGGCATAATCTTTTTTTTTATCTGAGATTTTGATATTTCTGCCAGCTGAGTACCTGATTTCTGGAGTTCAAGTGGAATCTGAACTTTCTTAGATAGAAGGTGAAGGAGACTATAAAACTGCTTCTTAGAAAGGCCATGTCTTCTAAAGGACACTAAAAGAGTGAGCTCTCAATGGAGGAGGTGGGAAGAACAATAACCTTGACTCCTGTTATCCAGATAGAGGGTGGAAGGAAGGGAAGGAAAAGGCCAGACAGACAATCTCAGTTAACCAAGGTAGGACTCTTGCAGAAAAGAAGGTAACTTATAATTCTGAGGAGACAGTGCCTTGTTCCCCAAAGAATAATATGTAGAGGGAGAACAGCTAAAGGTCTCTAGTGGAGAGATCAGTGGGTCCAAGGATTAGGGGATTAGCTGGGGATTAGGATGATAAACCAGATTAAAATGATAATTCTGTATCTATGACAATGGAAGCGTAAGTTGTCCTTCAGGAGCATGGATCCAAAATATAACGGAGAAACATGAAACACTTCTCAAAATTGATGATGCTGCCTCACTTCTGGTGACTCATGAGTGCAAAGGTTGAAAATCTTACCAATGATCATGAAAGCTTAGAAAAATCACTGGGAAGGAGAGAGACCCAGGTTATATTTTTGCCAGTGATACACTTGGAAGGTGTAGTGGGTGTAGATGAAATATTGACTTGGAAAGTAAACTAAGAAGCCGGTGTCTGAAAATGGTAGAAAATGACTTCTGGCCCATGGTTTAAAGTATGACAGTCCCTGCTGGAGATGGAGGATTACTAACAAATTTCAGAAAAAAAAAAAATTCTTTACCAGGTTTCTTGGAATCTTGGCAAAGGGGTTAAAAAAAGAAAAGAAGAGAGAGATAAAACTGTCAGTGTACTTTCCTTAAGATAAATAGTATAGATAGGTTAAACTAAGAAAAAAGACAGTTCCTGTGACATTCAACAATTCATAGGAGATTAAAAAATAAGCCATAAATGAAAGCCTCAGCCTCACATAAATATACATAATAATATACATTTTCCAATGTTTAGACAACAATTTAAAGGACTAGAATTCCCAAGGAGGAAAATTTTACTTTATAAATATCACTGAGACTTGCTGGGATGAACACCTGTCTGGATTGGGGCTTTAGGTCATTATACCTTATTCAAAAGAAAGATGATAGGTACAGCTGGGGGTAGGAGGGAGAACTATGTATTGAGAAGTGATATTCATGTGGGTAAATCCAGGAAACAGAAGAAAGAAAGCATGGTGGAACACTTTAGGATGGAAGTCAATGTCACTCAATAAACTCAATCAAATGATCAGGCTACAGACCACCTGGACAGAAAAGAGATATGTAATGTGGGAAGAGATGGGTGATGGTACTTTGGGGAGAAGGAGTGAAACTGGTACCAGGAAGCCAGCAGAGGAGCGAGCCAGCCACATGTCATCAAATGCTACACTTGTCCATGTGCTCCTTCCCATCATCCATATTCCTGTCCATTCTGACTCCTGTTTATCTTACCTTTGACAACCCACTGCCCCTCTCTTGGCTTCCATTTTCTCATTAATGAAAGGAGGGCTAGATGATGCTTAAAGGGCCCTTCTGCACTTAAACTTTGTGATCAGTGTAAAGAGGTAGAACTCAGTAAAGAAACATTTGACCATTTCTTTACTAAAGTACAGAAACTTGTGGACAAGTTGACCCTTTTTCCTTCATTAAAAAAATCCTTATGTTTCAGGGATTTCGAATGTCACCCTGTTGCCAATGAAGCAATTAAACATAAATATAACTGCCTACTATTTGAAGGGACTGCACTGGAGCAAAAGAGATGTCCAACCAAGTTCTGAATGAAAGTTTGAGGAGAAAGAGGTGCCTCATTACCGTGGGCACAAGAGCATGCTTCCCATATAAGTGATCTGAACCTAGAAGGAAAGACTTCCTTTGGTATAATTCAGAGATATTAGGAAAGGATTGTCCTGTGAAGGCAAGTGTGTGTGTGTGGGGGTGGAACCTGAATGAATGAATGAATGAATGAATGAATGCATGGAGAAGCAAGAGAGAAGGGCAGCATGATAAATATAGCCATTGGTCAAGTTTGATTTAAAAGAAGAGAATAAGAGGAGAAAAGATGGAAAAAAATAAAACAAGCCCAGGTAATAAAAAATAAATCTTCAGTTGATAATGAATTCTATTGGCCAGCAGGGTGCTTGGGTTGTTTGGTTTTTGTTTTGGGGTAGGGGTGGTCATCATGTTTGTATTTAATGGGAAACTCTTTATTTTATAAACTAATTCCTCCAAATTATCTTCTACTTTCATCAATACCCACCGATTATTTTTCATTTCCTTTAAGTAAAATACTCTTCACTAGCCATGATAAGTTCTTAACCATGTGCACTTAGTACTTGATAGTAAAAATAAAATGTGGAAAAAATGCATCATAGTAATAGTAGTTCACTTTCAAATAGAATTTTTTTAAGACCTGCAAAGCATTTCTCTGTGTTAGCTCACAACAACCCCGGAGATTCAGTGCTATTATTACCCCCATTTTAAAGATGAAGAAATGAGGCAGAGAGGTGAGCTCACTGGCCACACAGGTGCTTTCACACTCTTCCTCACCCTCCGTTTAGCTCTCTGCCCATTGGGCCCCCTCTATGCATTTCACATGCCCTATTTCTGTTCCCATTGGTTTTGGGCTTCATTCAACATCTGTAGTTGGGGAAATGAAGGCCTGGTGGAAAGGAAGGGAAATGTTTGCGAATGGCCAGCCACAGGTGACCTGACTTTGCCTTCTGCGATGGTGAATGTGCAGGCTGTTTCCAAACACAAATGAGTGGAGACATTAGGGCATTGATGAGGTACCTGGCCCTCTTCAAAGGTGAAGTAAATGGTGGAAAATTCAGGCCACATATTCTGAGATGTCAGTGATCTCAAAGGCCTTTTGGGGCCACCAGCCTCTTCTCTTTTGGGGTGAGAAACACAGCCAGCCAGCTGGCATTGAGTGTAGCTCTCAACCCTTTCATTTAGGCTCCTTCACTAAGGATTCTGACCAATTGGTCTTAATCATCCTCAATTGCTCTTCCTCGAAATTTCCCTGGACCTAACTTTCAACCAAGTGGCACATTTGACAAGAATGCTGGAAGTCTTCTCTCCCTGCCACCATCCCCCCCTTCGTCCTTCTTCTCAGACAGTTTCACAATTGAGTTGCTTGGTCCCCGAACTTACTGACACATCAGCCCACCAGAATAATGAACCTAATAGTGTAAACATGGCCTTTCTATCCCCAAGCCCATCCCAGGGGCTTTTCCAGTCTTGTAGGGTTTGCCAAGATCTGGGATTTATAGGAAGAGCCCTCACCTCCACACCCAAGTGAGACTCTACCAAGAGACAGTTACAGAGAAATTTATTATATTATATTTTTAAAAACTCTGCTGCCCACCCCCAATACACATTGATATAAAAATCATGGAGATGAATGACTCTATCTCCATTATCTTAGCAAGTTCCTCCAACATGCCTAGGAAGGGGGCAGAGCAGGGTTCGTGATCTCCATTTTGCAGATTAGGAAAATGAGGTTCAGATATGGTACAGATCACAAGGTCAAGGTCATGTGGTAGTGGGAGCGACCCTTGGGCTCAGCCATGTCCTTTGCCTCCCCAGTTCAACCTGGATTTTTGCTTGGATAGAGGTGCTGCTCCTTGGAGCCACAGGTGGCCTCAACTTGAATGTGATAAACAATGCTTGAGATACCAGAGTTAGAAACACAGACACACACAGACACACAGACACACACACACAGACACACACACACACAGAATATTGGAAAGACTGAGACAAGAGATTCAGCTGGTGAAAATCAATATAAAGTCCTACACTTTGGGGACATGATTGAAGAGGCAGGACCAGATAGTACTCCATATGTTAAGGATGAGAGGGCACAGTTAGCTCACAGTAGGGCAGCTGGGAAGGCAGGGACAAGAAGGAGTTCCTTCTTACTGGGCCTCTTCTTAATCAACATCCATTGCTCCTAGATTTGGCCTTGGCGGTTAAGCCTAGAAAGCCTCCCCTGCCTAAGACAACACCCAGAAATGAACTGGCTCTGACTTGACCATGTCAGGCAGAACACAGTAGGCAATCCCTCCTTCCCCATGCATGGCATTGTGTTATCCAACTACAGCCTAACAGTATTCATTTTTGGCTGCCCTATCATAGGGTTAACTTATATTGAGCTTGGGGTCCATCAAAAAACTCCCAGATCTTTTTTCAGATAAAATTCTACCTCTCTAGTCTGGTACTTGTGAAATTTACTCTTGAACCTCATCTTTCACTTTGAATTTATTTTCTGTTAAAAAGTGTCATATTCAATTTGGCTCAAAGTTGGAGCCAATCGAGGAAATTTTTGAACCCTAATTCTCATAGTCAATCCCTGGCAGACAGCAGAGATGACCCCCTTACTGGGAATGTTATAGAGGACATGGGCATTTCCCATATGCCTAAAGTATGTAACCTCAGGTTCCTTTCCATCTTTCAATTTCTGTGAGTCAACTTTGGGGATGCTGTGTCGGGGAATGTGGACCACACAAAGAAATATACAAAGTGTTCCTTGCCTTTCAGGGGTTTACAGCATCATAGAAAAAGAAGGTGAGCATACTTTAAAATAGTCAGATATGCAGTCTCAAAGATAAGAATAAACAAGAATAAACCTATAGAGAGAAGAAGGTCAAAAGAAATTCCAGGAGTCAAGTTATTGTGAGCCAAGGTTCTTAAAGAGATGATTGTGCAGAAGCCCATTGGTGGGAGGAAGAAGACAGAATTTCCAGGTGAAGGAAACCAAGTGAATGAAGATTGTCCTGAGGTTACAAACCTTGGTTACTTGAAAGATGGAGGTGCCTTAAACAAAATCAGCAGAGTTTGGAGTAGGAGTAAAGTTTCTTTTCATTTTTGGTGGGGTGATGGGGCAGGAAATGATGAGTCTTGTTTTGGAAATAATGCAGATCTTCATTAGGAAACTGGTGAAAGACTAAAACTTATGGAGAGAAACTGGGGTTCAATAGATTTGGGAGTGATCTGCAAAGGGATGACAATTGAATCCATAGGAGCTGATGAGATTTTCCAAGATGCCCTCTGCCCTTCCTCTCCTCTTGACACCCTCAAAACATACCCCATTTGTTTC
The DNA here is from genome assembly GCA_028646515.1 of Pseudochirops corinnae. Classification (NCBI taxonomy): domain Eukaryota; kingdom Metazoa; phylum Chordata; class Mammalia; order Diprotodontia; family Pseudocheiridae; genus Pseudochirops; species Pseudochirops corinnae. The sequence continues at coordinate 206,283,115 of CM053589.1, forward strand.
AGTAAATAATGCCATTCTCTACACCCTACTCTTCTTCTCAGCACCAGCCCCTGTAAAAAGACACTTGAAGGTCAGGAGCTTCGTGTACTTAAGTTATTCTCCACTTTGAAGAACAGTTCTGGCTCTTCTTCATTTTGGGGTGCTGGACAGCAGAGTCTCAGTTTGGCCTGGGGATGCAGACAAGTCATACATTAATGTCAATATTTGCTGAGGTTCCAACTCTTCTAGGAGGTGGTCTTAGAGCGGGGTTTGGGCTGGAGGCAGAAAAGTTATGAAGGGCTGTCCATCTGAGGAAGAGTAGTCTACTCGGGGCCTAAGGATGAATTGGAAAAGAAGGCTGTGTAGGGACCAGAAAAAGGCTGTTTCCAAAGGAGCAGTTTTTAGAGAAAAAGAAAGTAGTCTTGAGCTTGGGAAATGGGGGTCCCGATGGTGAGCCTCCTCTGGTCCTGAATTGTAGACTAAAAAAGCCTTAATATGGACAACCAGTCAGGAATGTGGAGATAAATCAACTTGCCTCTTTACCCTAAATAGGGTGTGGCAGACCTCCTCGTTCTAACATGTCCCAAATCTGGCCTACCTATGAGCCTGTATATGATGATCCAGGTCAAAGGAATTGTCTGCCCCTGTGCACTACCCCAGGCTCTGGTCTTTCTAGTGAGAGGGGAGAACACCTTTAGGGATCCCAGGATTTTCTGGTTAATCCCTTCTCTGAGGCCCTCTCATCCAGGTTGTCATACACCTTGAAAATCTTCAAGAGGGACCTCTACAACAGCACCAACTGAGTGCATGATGGGTTCAGTTTTGGCTGTGGGGGCCACTACGTCTCTGCTCACCACCTTCCTGGGAATGGGCAATCCCTGCATTAGGAAGCAGCCCAGCATACTTCAGGGTGGTACTTATGGAGTCAGACTTGTTAGCACCTGGCATTTATGTCCAGTGCTTCTTTCGGAGGCTTCCCAGCTCACATGGGGCCCCTCTTCCATGAGGAGACTTTGAAATGCTTTGAGCCATAGGCACAGTTCCAGAGCCCTGGAGAAAGACCAGGAAAGAAAGGCAGAGGCTACCCTCTGGAACAAGCTGGCCACACACCATGGGGGGGGGCGGGGTTCTGCCTTTGTGTATTTCTCTCAGCCGCACCAAGAGGGGCAAAGGCCATCTCATCTGTCTCCTTTCATCAGCAAGCTGAGAACAAACATCTGGGACAGGGAGATCTGGACAGGTTTGACAAAACAGGGAAAGTGGAAAAGTCAGGAGAATTTATCTAAGGACTATTGAAGTGAGGAGGAACTCTGGCCGTGGGGATTGGAATATTCCAGAATTCAGGGGAAGGAAATGGTGCTCCTTCTTCTTTGTCTCTCTCCAGTGAGTGTATGTGTGTGTGTGTGTGTGTGCGTGTGCGTGTGTGTGTGTGCATGTGTGGTATGTGTGGTGTGGTTGTGTACATGTATATGGCATATGTGTGGTGTGCATGCGGTGTGCATGCGGTGTACATGTGTGTGTGGTATATGTGTGTGGTGTGTGTGTGGTATGTCAGTGTGTGTGTGTGGTGTTTATATCTGTGGTATGTATGTGGTATGCATGTATGCACTGTGAGTGTGTGCACTGTGTGTGTGATGTGTATATGTGGGGGGTGTGTGTGTGTGTGTGTGTGTGTTGGGCTGAAGTGGGGAAAAGCCATTCCTACCCTATATCCAAGGTATTTGTTAGTGGAAAGCAGCTGTTGGAGGTCAGGGGGAGAGAGGCAGACAGGTTGTATACGGGGGCTGTTGTCCAGACACAGATGTTGACCCATCTCCAAGAGCCTCAGAAGCCCTATTTTCAGATCTCTCTCTCTCTTCCCTGAACAATGAATGGCTGAACCAGAGCCCAGCAGTATCTGGACATACCAGGGCTGGACATAGTCTACAATTTTTCAGACCTATTGATGTTGTCCTCATGTAATGTACGCTGTTGGGGTTAGGGGCAGGAGGTGACATTCATGACCAGGCCACAGCTCTGAAGTCAGGGGGCCAAGGGGAACTTCTGCAAATCCCTGGCCTTGCACACACTCGTCCACACAGACTCCCTCATTCTCTGATCCCACATCAACTCTTCCAAATGTATTTGACCCTCCTCTCTATCTAGATTCATTTGAATGCTTCCCCCTTCCTGATACCCCAAAACCCACTCTCTGGGCTTTCTGGATCCTTCAGGTTTGGTGTTACATTCTAAACCACAAGGGACAGTCTCCTACCCCGAGCCCACTTCCTGGGGGTGGGGTACTCATTTCCCCAAACTCTTTGGGAATTTCAAACTCTTGATGCCCCCTCCTCTCATTATCTATGCACAAAGAAAAGACTCTTCCAATGAGTCCTCTGTTTCCCTTTCTCCCCTCTTATTCTCCCTCTTCCCCACATTCTGAGCTGTTCTCTGATCTGCTCTGAGACCTGCACCCACCGGCTGTGCCCAGGCAATGGCCCCAGGGTGAGCCTGGCATTCTAGACCTTTGTGATGGGAAGGAGTGACTCTTGCTTGCTTCCTCTGCTTCTAGGTAGCTCTTGCCCTCCTGCCTTCCAATGCCAGAACTTCTCTCCAAGAGGCCTGACTTTCCCTCCTGGTGGGATTGTGGATGGAGCCTCTCTTAGACATGCCCTAGCCCAAGCAAGTTGCTGCAGAACCATTTCCCTTCTTTCTCACATGAGGCTCTTTTTCTCCTGCTTTGTCTTTGTCTGACCATTCAACACTGCTTCCTCCTTCTCCAACCCCAGCAACATATAAGGGGCACTCAAGGAAGTTCTATAGAATGTCATTTCTTCCTCTGTCTGAGCTTGAAGAGAGCCTTGCTGATGGACCTTGGAGGAGGCCCCTGAGTTGTGCCCCAATGGTCCTAGTCTGCTGGGTGACTGATGCCTTTCCAGGCTTCCTGTATGCCCTGCTGCCCAGGATGAGGGCAAAGGGTAACTAGAAAGTTAGGGCAGTCAGGGAGTGTAAAGGAAGAAGGGGAAGGAAGGATGAATCCAGGCATAAGTTGGGAATATTGGCTTATTCAGGAATCCAGGAGAGTTATCAAAGGAGCGAGCTTTTGTTAAGGCAGAAAGGTGGGATCTGGGTCACAGCTGAATCTCTGCTAGGGCTCAAATGGAGGGCAGAGGGTTGGGGCCTGAAGCCTTGAGTTCTGGATATGACAACTCTTCTGGTGCTGCATGGGCATGGATGCTTGAGGGATTGTGTGAAAGCCTGATTCTAACCTGGCTCAAAGCTTCTTCCACCATTGGGGGTGGAGTGGCCATAGAGATTTCCCTGAAGTGCCAGGGGAAGCAGATACTGCTGCTATATCTTGGAGAAAGGGCTCTAGGTCAGGGCAGGCTGCAGAGGGTAGTGGTCAAGTTAAGGTGGACTAAGGACATGGGATAGGAAGATGGGATGGCCTCTTGCCCTGGGGATAGGGCCCAACATGCAGCAGGTCAAAGGAGGGAAGGACAGAAAGGGAAGTTAGTCAGTAGAGGGCCTGGACGAGGCTCTCCCAGCATCATCGTTGGTCCGGGCAGGGAATTGTGGGTGGTTTGACTTAAACAGCTGGGCCGTGATCTTCCAAAGCTGTGTTGAGGCCGTGTAGATGCCCTGATTCTCTCTTGGCCTCCTTGGCTAAGATTGGGCAAACACAGAAGTCCTTAGACATTGGCCCTGGGCTGCTCTGGCTGGTTGCTTTTATCAGCCTTTACAAAGGAAGAGGGGATGGTTCTTTCCCCCTTCTACCAACAGCACCCATTCTCAATTTTCTATTTTGTCAGAGACAATAAAATTCTGACCATATAAGGGCCTCAGGACTGAGTAGAACTGCCAGGGTATTTTACATTTTGAGTTTGCATTATAAGTATTTTGTGTTTTTCATAGAGGTTTACTTCTTAACAAAAACACAAAGAAATAAAATAAAAGATATCCTAATGGTGGAAATTCAGGCATTAGAACCATGATAATGGGGGAGTGGAGCCAAGATGGTGGAGTAGAATTAGCAAGGTACCGCAGCTCCCACATGGCCACCTCAAAATACCCATAAAATATGACTCTAAACAAATTCTAGAGCTCTAAAACGCACACAAATATACTTTCTGCTGAAGGCCGCTCAGCTAGGAGGGACCATCTCAGTGCTAGGAGGCAAAACCAGCCCAGCCTGAAACGGAGGCTTGGCCCTGGGGGTGGCCTGATGAGCCAAGCTGAGCAGCAGCTGGAGCTTCAGGAGAGCAGAACTGCAGCAGCTGTGGCAGTATCCAGAATTATCAAGCCATAAGAAAAAAAAGGAGTAATTGAAAGGTCAGTGGAACTTGGCTAAAATTGGGAGAGATAAGCAGGTCTAGTCAAATTGCCTCTAGGGCAAGGAAGAAGCAGAAGCAGAGGCCCTGCAGCCTCCTCTACCTTGCTGCTTCAGAGTTCCCGGCCTGCAGACTGCAGGGGGGCCTGAGCAATCCTTCAGAGGCCAAGTGCTGTTACTTTGAGCAGCTTGGATCCGGATCATGGACTTGGGTGGTGGTCCTGGGGTGAGTTTTCAGTGAGCCAGAGCTGGTGGGGGCTACAGCAGCAGCCTCCTAAAAGCGCTGGCAGCTGGAAAAACCGCAGCCATTTGGGACAGAGTTCTCCCCTCTGGAAGCAGAGTTCCACAGAGCTAAAAAATCAGTGACTGGCCAACTATGAGCAAGCATAGGAAGCAAAGTAAGAACAGCAACAAAACTCTAGATTCCTTCTTTGGGGAAAAGAAGGATCAAAGCAGGGAACGGGAAGAACACAACACAGTCAGAACTCCTGCAACAAAAGCTTCCAAGAAACATGAAGATAGCCTAAAAGCTACAGATCAGCTTAAGAAGGATTTTGAAAACCAAATGAGAGAAGTGGAGGAAAAATTGGGAAGAAAAATAAGAATGATGCAAGAAAATCATGAAAAGAGTCAACAACCTGAGTGAAGAAATTAACACCTTAAAAAATAGATTCACTCAAATGGCAAAAGAGGCCCAAAAAGCCAATGAGAAGAATGCCTTAAAAACTTGACTTTGCCAGGTGGAAAAAGAATCTCAAAAGCTTTCTGAAGAGAGTAATTCCTTCAGAATTAGACTGGAGCAAATTGAAGCAAATGACTTTATGAGAAATCAAGATACTATCAAACAGATCCAAAAAAAATGAAAAAATAGAAGGCAATATGAAATAACTCCTTGATAAAACCACTGACTTGGAAAACAGATCCAGGAGAGACAATTTAAAAATTATTGGACTACCTGAAAGCCATGATCAAAAAAGAACTTAGAAAGCAACCTTCAAGAAATTCTCAAGGAAAATTGCCCTCATATTTTAGAACCAGAGGGCAAAATAGAACTTGAAAGAATTTACCAATCACCTCTTGAAAAATATCCCCAAAAGAAAATTCCTAGAAATATTATAGCTGGGT
>CM053589.1:206298222-206331913 GCA_028646515.1 Pseudochirops corinnae
AGAGAGAGAGAGAGAGAGAGAGAGAGAGAGAGAGGGAGAGAGAGAGGGAGAGAGCGAGTGAGAGAGAGAGTGAGAGAGAGAGAGAGAGAGAGAGAGAGAGAGAGAGAGAGAGAGAGAGAGAGAGAGAGAGAGAGAGAGAGAGAGAGAGAGAGAGAGCAAACTACTTTGACTGCTGTGGCCAGTATTATGTATTACTGTAAATTTTGTAATGCATTTTACATTTAATTTAGCTCTTACAACAACTCTGGGACATAAGTGCAAATATTATTCCCATTTCACAGATGAGGAAACTAAGTCAGACTGAGGTTAAATGACTTCTCCAGGGTCACAGAAAAGTGTCTGAGGCTGGATTTTATCTCAGGCCTTCCTGACTCTAGATCCAGTGGGTGGCCAACCCCCCAACCCCCACCCCCACCCCCCGACATCTGATGTTTAGCCTTCTCCCAACATGCCTCTCTGGACTGTTCTGGGCTGGGCTGGGCCTCAGACAATGGGCACCCAGCATTCCATGGCGCCTGCACATAAAACCTTCTCATTTGGTTGGATTTGTCTGAGTGGGCTCCAAGGGCTCCAGGGGCTCAGCTCTTGGGTGCCCTTTGGGCCACAGAAAATGGTCTAGGACCTTGGCAGGGAGGCTGACAGGTATGGAATCCCCCCTCCCCAGCCTGTCTCTGCACATAACATTCTGATTTTCTGGTTGGCCTGGCACCTCCCCATATCTACCTCTGACCTTGTTGTCAGCACTTTGTCCTTCACACTCCCTGGCCAGGAGCTTCATGGCCTTAGGAGACTCACTTCCTTGTAAACCCCAGTTTTCTAATCTACACATAAGAGGGTAAAGACGTGACAGCATCTCAGATCCCTTCCCCTGGTCATTCCAAGAATAGTCCTGATCCCATTGTTAGGAAAACAGGAATGTGGTAAAGCCTGGGGCTGGTGGGCAGTGTTCAGTCCAGGGGCTCTTGCCAAATACTCCTGGTCTCCTGCCTCAGGATCTCAGGTAATTCCCTCACAATTCACACTACCTTCCCATATCCTCCCTCAGAATCAATGTTCTGTCCACATAGACTTACAATCATTTGCCTGCCCGAGATCCCAGGCAAAGACAATATTGAGAAGAGAGTTCTCTATTATGAGCAGAAGGACAATTCTCTTGACACAAGACAAAGTTGCTGAAATTAAATGCCTTCCACAATCACGGGTGGAGCTCTCGAAGATCAGAGGGGTAAGGACACCAGAGCCTGCAGAATCAGAATGGGGGAAGCCTTGCCTGCAGTGACCAGGGAGAGGAAGACGCCACACAGACTAGGCGCTGGGCCTCATCAGCACATCCCAGACTCACGAATATTTAAGAGCTGAAGGTGAGTTTCTTCAGGTTAGACATATTCTCCCACAAAGTTTGTGGGACTTCAAGGCACTGCAGGACCCTTCCCTCTCTGGTGGATGCCATGGAGGGCTATTGGCTCAATTGTTAAACAAGCTTGTATGAAGCTTCCCCCCACCCCCCACCCCAAGCCCCCCCCCCCCCCCCAGTCAGGCTGTCCAACATGAAGACAGAAGTCAGCCAGTCCCTGAGCTCTGGGGGTGTCTGTGCTACTGGTAGTACCCAGACATGACATTAATGCAGCTTTTTGCTGCTGGCCATTAATCTGGTTGGAGTCAAAGAACAATGTGGAGAGGAAGGTAGCCCAGGTGGGGGCCCCTCCAGGTAAGTGGCCGAGTCTGAGGCTATGAAGGGTGAAGTGCTGCCTGAAGCTCCATAAAGTGGCATCTCACAGAGCATTTCGACCGCATGCCAGCTGACTCTCCACGTGGCAGCACGTGCTTTGTAGTGATGGGAATAACCTCAGCCTTTGCCAACCTGAAGACAGATTTCAGTGACTTAACCAGGCCCCTGGGTGGGGGATGCTTCTGTTCGTGCACAGCTGCCTCTAGTGGCGAGGGCTCACATTGGCATCATTAGGAACTGGCCTTTAACTTAGACACCTAGCTTCCCAAATAGGATCCCTTGGAGACTAATGTGTGCCCAAGCACAGCACTCCCAGACTTTGAGGCAGGCATTTTTCTGGCAGCACCCTCCTTCTTCATCCTTAAGCTAGTGACGGCTGAGAAGGTTAAATCCCAGTCAGCACACACACATTGAGCCCCACGTGGCCCCTCTGGAGCTCTAGCAATGTCGTTGGGTTTCCTAACAGCTGAGCTCTTTTCTCAGACTTATGGAGTTCTGTTATGGTCATTGACGGGGTGAAAGGAGCCCCATTCTTCATGTGGACCCCAGACTAAAAATCTAGCCTCACATCTCACATTTTGGAGGCAGCGAGAGCCTCAGCGCTGTGGCCAAGTGGATGAGAGAGGCAAGGAGCCATGCCCCTGAGTGGGGTGCTTATGAAACGCTTACAAGAAGGAAGGGGGGAGGGAGCAAACATGTATAAGCACCTGTTACCTGGCCAACTCTCTGCTACGTGCTTTACACACTCTCGTTCAGTCTTTCCCACTACCCTGTGAAGCGAGCGCCGCCATGCTTAGGATGCCCTCCCCTTCACCTCCACATCCAGCTCCAACTCTCCCTCTACCCCTGATGATTGGCCACCCTCGCTCTGGCCCTGGCTGGTGAGGACGCGGTCCTTCACGAATGGGCTTTCTCATTGTCACGTCTTTTCCTTTTGGCTAGGGATTATTTACCAGGCGTGCCTGGGCCTCACTGACTGACTAACTCCAGGGCTCTATTATGGCCCAAGCAGCCAAGGCTCTTCTTGAGCTCACAGCGGGACTTCTCGTTCCTTATCTCCGAGAAGGCCAACACGGACAGATGAACTGGGCCCCTTGGCCATGGTAAACAGAGAGGCCACCAATTCCGTTTCAAAGTTCAAGAATAATCACCCTCCTGGCCTCCCCACTATTGCATTCCCATGTTATTCTCTCATGGTGCTGTGCCTGTTAGGTACTGTGATGGAGAGAGTGTGGGGCCATGAGTCAGGAAGGCATAGGTTCAAATCCAGCCTGATGTTTACCAGTTATATGGCCTCGGACAAGTCACTTAACTTCTGTTGGCATGAGTTTCCTGAATAACAAAATGGACAGGACCACAACCGCTCCCTCTTAGGGTTCTTGTGAGGATCAAATGATTTTTTTAATAAAGGTCTTAGTCCAGTGCCTGGCCCATATTAGGCACTACAGCAATGTGATGATGGTGCCACCTACAATCCTCAGCACATTCAGGCTGAATCTTAGAGGAAAAACAGACTGAGGTGGAAATTGGGATCGTGGTGAAATGTCGGAAATATTTCCTAATATCGCTTAGATTTGGAAAGCCTGTTGTAGCGTCAAAAGGAACGGTCTGGATATCGCCCCAAAGGTTAGTGGCTCTGCGACCCAAAAGCCGGCAGCAGCCTCCCCCATTCCTGATCCCGGCCCCCACCCTCCCCATTGAGTCCCTAACGAGACAATGACCAAAGAAGCATAGCGCCCTGCCGCCAGCTTCCTGCCCATCGCTCCCCTCCGCGCCTCCATGAAGAAGAGGGAGAACGATGCGCGACGCCCCCTCGTCCTCGTCTCCTCCTTGGATTTCCTGCCGCATCCCCGAGTGAAACCGCGTACCCCGGCGAAGCCGAGCCCTAGGGAAGCGCCCCTGAACTATCTCCAGAAAGATGAATGCTGCCTGATTCCCGACAGGTGTCTTCACGTTACCAGCCCGATGCGCCCCATCCATCAGCCACGCTCAGTGATCGGAAGAAGCACAAGGACAGGAGGAGACGAGGGGCTGGACGCCGGAGAGGACGCATCAGACGAGGGGCTGAGGCGCGGGAGAGGGCGCAGCACAAATGAGGGGCTGGGGTGCTGGAGAGGGCGCAGCACAATGGCCCGCTGTTTGTTTCCTCTCTAAATGCGGGGTGAAGGGTGGGTACGTGCCAGGAGCATCCTCGACAGGTCAGACCCCAAGACAGCTTCCACAGCCCCCTCCCCCCCCCCCCAACCCCCGCGCCAGCTCTGTTGGGCTGAAGGAGGGTCGGAGGCCTCCTGGGTAGGGTTGCTGAGTGGACTGGCCTCTTACGGACCCGGAGATGGGAATTGAATTCTGAGTCCCAAGATTGAGGTGTGTGTGGGTGTTGGTGTGTGTGTATGGGTGTGTGTGGGTGTATGATGGGGTGTGGGTGTGTATATGTATGTGTCTGTGTGGGTGTGTATTGGTCTGTGGGGGGGGGGGGGAAGAGGCTCGCCCACTCTCACACACACAAGGGGAAGGCTGTTTCCCTGGCCGGGGGCATCTGTTTACATTTTAACCCGAAAAACTAACTTAAAATGGGTATATTTGAACATAGCTACCAGATGCCAATGGTGCCCTGCATTGGAGTCATTGATAATCCAGGGTTTGGGAGAGGCACATGTGCATACCTATGCCCTGCCCAGTGCTGTGCCCCAGGTGTGTGTGTGTGTGTGTGTGTGTGTGTGTGTGTGTGTGTGTGTGGATGCCTGGTTTATGTGTATGGACAGTGAATGCATGCACACATTAGGTATAGTAAATGCTTGCATATACATACATGCATGGATGAGAAACACATCATATATGTACATACACATCTATGTATAGAATTTTTATTTTTCTGTAGAAAAGTCTGCAGAATCTTACTACTCTTATGTTCCTTCTGGCTCCCAACCCAGACTCCTCCCCCACGCCCTGCACAGTGCACACAGGGACATACATACCGTGGGCACACAATCACATACATACACCACATGCACACATACACATACACATACACTCCACAACCCCATACAATCTCAGTTGACCCACCTGGTGCTACCTGTGGATCTCGCTACTGGAACATCCCTGGGAGTGGCGGCTCCCCCAGGTTGCCTGATGCTGAAAGCCAAGCTTCCTCTTTGTTGGATCCTGAAATCTTCCTCTTCTCTCCCAGAGTTCCCTCTGCCAAAGTCTTCGTAACTGGAGTGCCGCTAAGCAGCATTTCTGAAGTGTGTCTCAGCTTGAAAATGCTTAGAGACACTTTGCTCCCCGGGCTTCACCACAGGCCTGTGAGGCAGGCACTGGGGGTCATCCTAATGCTTTCGCTATTGAGAAAGCTGAGGCTCCAAGAAAGGCCCTGTGACTGGTCCAGGATCGATCTAGACCCACCTGATGCCGCCTTTCTTTTTGTCTTCACTTAAGGCATCTCCTATGCGTTGGCAGAGCGCCAGGCAATGGCTTCCGGGCATCTGAAGAAGGAATATCAAAACAGGAAAACAAAAAGGTAAATTCTGGACATTGCAAAGGTTCTTTTTCAGGAGTTTTGTAACGTTTATACTTCTGAAGTAGGAAAGCTTAAAGCTTCATGAAGAATTTAGAAAGACACGCTATGTAATACAGGAATGCTAAAATCCACCATTTCATTACACACACACACATACATACCTGTACATGTGTGTCTCGGGGACTCCTGGAGGCCATGCATTTTCTGTCTCTGTCTCCCAAGAGCCCCATTTTGGGCCCCCCCACTTCTGAACTTCTTCATGTCCCTCTCCCTCCCCCTCTTTTCCCTCCCCCCCCCACCTCACCCACACTTTTCTTCTTTCCCTCTTGAAACTGTAAGCTCCTTGAGGGCAGGGTCTGTCTTCCCTACATTTGTGTCCACAGCACTTAGGAATGCCTTGTACCTCTTACTTACTTACCAATGAATGGGCTGATCTATATCGTATCAGCATAGGCTCGTGGCAGCAGACTGTAAAATCTTAAGGAGGTTGGCAGATCCCACACAAAACCATAAAGAAGAGGTGGGAGCTCTCAGACAGGTTAGTGGAGGGTATTTGTTGGTTTGGGATCCTAGCAGAGGGCATCTCCTTTGGCAGCAGAAGCTGTGGGCCTAAAAAGAAGGAAACGGAGCCTAGGGATGGGTGTATTTTGAGAAAACAGGACTAATCACAGCTGGAGTTTGCAGAGAGGTGGATGTGAAGCCTCTGCCCATCCCCCATGGTCATGTGTCTGCCCGCACATCCCACCCATGTTCATACATGTCTGTACGTGACATCCATCCATGGTCACTGTGACTGTGATCAGAGATGGCCCAGAGACAATGGTGGCTGCTTTGAGAGCCCTCCTCTCCCTGAGCCTGGGGAGCACACATGGCATGCCCCAGCCACTGGCACTTAAGCCTCTTGTGATTGGAGGCTATGCTTTGGCCCACGGTGGCCCTGAGGGACAGCTGCCTGGGTGTGGGGACTGTCTCCCTGTCCTATTTGAGAAGATATTGCCAAGTTCTGCTTGAAGAAGACTGAGGGGGGGGTCCCTAGTGAGGGGGGGTCCCTAGCCGCCAGTCCTTCAGATTTTCTCAGGTCAGTCTTGGAGGTTTGTGCTGTGGAGAAGGGGGGCGATAGTGGAACTCAATCACACGGCTTCACGGGGAAGGGTACTGGGCTGCTTTCTTTGGCTCAGGCAATCCCGTCTCCCTCTTTAGACCTCAGTTACCTCATCTGTAAAATGGTGGGGGGGGGACTGGCCTGCAACCTTATGAGTCTCACAGACCCTTGTCTGATGAAAGTGCTGTTACTAAGTCAACGTGACCTTGGGCATTATCAGCAGTCATTAGGATTCATTGAGATTGAAATGCAGGAGTGTGAGCTTCAGAAGTGCAAAGACAGTGACTTCAAGGAGACAGGCAGGGCTCATGGCCCCAGGAGCTGATACACTAGACCAGCATCAGAGGGATGGGGTCGTCTCCTGCTCTTTGGGTACCAGCTGGTCCCCGTCCCCAGGCCGGCCCATGGGCAGCTCCGTGGGGCTCTAGCACATTTGTCATTTTGTGCCTTTTGTTTCTAATAGGATTTATCACACTTGGATGGGCTCGGATTAGGCCATTAGGCCATTAGGAAGTGTTTATTTGCCAAATTCTTTGTAAAGACAGCAAAAGATAATGTGAAGCAGAAAGATCCTGGCCCATTTCTGAAGACAAGAGTGGCCCAAGGCTTCTTGACCTGCCCCTGGCCTTTCAGCAGCCCCACCCCTGGCAAGTGGAGGTGACATTTTCGGCAACAAAGTGGAGAGGGGTATACACCAGTGATAAAGTACCTACTATGGGCCAGGCATCCTGCTAAGTACTTCCAAAATGTCACCGCATTGGACCCTTAGAACAGCCCTGGGAGCATCAGTCTCATTTTTCGGCTGAGGACACGGCAGCAGTGGTTACAGGACATGACCCAGATCTCACAGGCAGTGAGACCTAGAGTCAGGCATGCCCCAGATCTCCCTAACTTCAGGCCCAGGGCTCTTGCACCCTGGCACCTCCAGGCTGCCTCTGCTAACACCCTGAGTGTTGGGTGGGTGGGTCACTGTAGCTGAGTGGCTCTGAGCCCTAGGGGGCCCTTCTTGGGACTGAGAAGCTGAGGTGAAGTCACCCAACAGTAGTGTGAAAATTAGCCATATGTACCCCTCCCAGCACACGCATATACACACACACACACATACACACACACACACACAGAGGCAACAAGGGGCTCATTTACTTCTTCTCCATCTGTACTCTCAGCTCTGGACATAGGACATAGATCCCTTTCTGTGGAGTCTCTGAGACACCACAGTGGGTGAGGCTTCAGGATATGCCTTGTTGAGCTTTGACATTCCAAAGCAGCCATAGCAGGGGGCAGCTTCCTTAAGTAGAGTGCTGTGGGGAACCTGGAACCAAAAGGCCAGTGGCATTGATGTCACTCCTGGGTTTAAAAAGGCCCTCTGAGCAGCCCTGTGAGGTTGGGTTGGCCATTTTGGAGCAAGGACAGCACTGAAAGACACATAGCCTGCCTCTGGCCACTGGCTTCTGTCTACCTGGCTCCAGCCACAGTTCTTTCCCCACCACTCCACACCACTTCTCCAAGTGTAGGCGTACGTAATGTCCATCTGGCAAGTAGAGAGAAACGTAGAGCTTGTTGGGTACAAATCTTGAATTTTTAACACTATGATCCTGGGGCCCAGAGAGGAGCAGGGATCTGAGCAGGTCCTGCAGGGAGGAAGTTCCAAAGTCAGGACATGAACTGAGATTCTCAGACATCCAAGCCAGGGTTTCCTTCTCCTCTAGCTCCCCACCACCACACTGGCATAAGTGATAGGACTCCACAACAGAAAGAGAGCTCCTCCAGGCCCAGGTGTGGGATCTCATGTCAAAACACTGTAGACACTTAATCCCCTGGTATCTTTTGTACATTTGATGGCATTTACAACCAAAATACAACACTGTCATGAACTGGAACCCCTGGGACGGTAACTATTCAGGCTTTGTAGCTGACAGGGTATCAGTGGGTCGGAGTAATGTGAGTGGAAGTCCAGTAATGAGGACATCGTGAGAGCAGGTTTTTGGGAACTTCAGTGAGGACAGTGAAGTGAGAGAAGCTGTAGCAACCTGACTTACAGCCCCCAAAGAGGCCATGGCAGGCAGGTAGACAGATGCAAGGTAGGCAGATAGAGATTCCAGGCAGAAACCCTGTACAACTCTGTAATGGTAGCTCACTTAAGCAATCCAGGCTTCAGTGTGACCATCTGTCAGAAAGAAGCAGCATCACTTGTGGTATCTGCCTCACAGGGAAGCTGTGAAGAAAGTCACTGGGACAATGGAAAGGCCCTCGAAAGTGTGAGCTGTCACTGTTAGAGGGTTACTGGTCATAGGCAAGCCAGCAGTCAGCAGACTTTTGCTCAGGACGTATTCTGTATACTGTGCTAGGATCTGCAATTGATAACATGGAAGTGAATGGGTCCCTGTCTTCACAGTGACCACTTTCTACTGGGAGAGACAACAGGAATATAGACCAGCAGCACCAGCAGCTAATAATAATAAACATCTAGCTCTTTAAGGTTTACAAAACCCTTTTATTTTATCTTCACAGCAACTTTAAGGGGTATTGTTGCTGTTCAGTCATTTCAGCCATACCCAATTCTCCATGAACTCAGGTATTCATGATGCAGAGTCCCCAGCTCTAGCCACCCTGCACCCTGCTGCTTTATTCAGAAGAACATTTCTGAAGGAAAACACAAGTAGTTGGGGAAATCTAGAAAGGTGCCGAGTCTCAGTCACATTTTATAGGTGACTTTTCCTAGTTATCCTCCATGCTAGTGTAATGGCAAGCAAAGAAGTATTTAGCACCTTGTTTCAGCCACTTAAATATTTAGCACCTTGTTTGAACCCCTTGTGATTTGAAGATGGGAGGAACTTGTTGATGCAACAGGAAGGGATGGAACAGGAAGGAGAACCACCATATGTAAGGAGGAGCACAGCTGGGCCAGAGCAGAACTGAGAAAGGGAATGGTTGTGGAGGCCAGGCACTCTGTTTGTCTGTTCTATTGTGTTTGTGATACTTTGTACAAAAGGCCTGGGACTTTACTGGAAGCCCTGAAAGAGGATTTTCTTGTTGTCTTTTTATAGAAGTCCTGGAAGAGGGTTTCAGAGGTCCTGGGACTGTAGTGATGGTGTGTGTTGAGTTCTCAGATCTTGTTGGTGGGTCTATGTTGATTTCACAGACAAATAGTAAATTACAGATGGTGTTGGCAATGTGGATGGATGCTATTGTGGCTCTATCAAGCTTTGTCTTCCCACGAACAGAAGCTGTGAAGGACTTGAGGTGGATTGGACAATGTGAACTTCAATATAGAACTGGAATAGGAACTGGACGAGGAGTTGAGAGCTACCTACCTGTGAATCCAGGTGACAATTGGGTAGATTCAGGCAGGAGCTGGACCCATGGAAAAAGAACCATGAAATGCAGGAGCCAGCCTGGAGCCAAGATGAAAAGATCTCTCCTTCGGTACTTAGTGGTGACTGAGAAGATTATGATTTACTGTGATCTAGGGGTGGGAGAACTTTGTACTCTGTACCTTGTACCCCTTAAGGATGACTGACTTAAGGATGATTGAAAACTAATTTCCGATCAAAAGAAAGAAGACTTTTTGACTGAGAGAATAAGACAATGTGACCTAGGGGTGGGAAAACTTAGATCTTTTTACTTTGTGTCCCTTAGGGAGGATTGTTTCTTAAGGATGATTGGGTTAAAGACTTACTGAATGATACCTTTTGTTTAAAACTATGTGGCTACTTTAGTGATAAGTTGCTATGCGACATCATTGTGAATGCTGTACTTTTGTTTCTGTGAATATTTTGCATTAGTTTATTGCTGAATAAATAGAGAGCTCACTATACTATGTGATCAGAATCTTAGTGCTATCCACAGCAGCAGACCTCTGGAAAGCTGCTCGTGCTTGGCTTTACAGTTATATGCCCATAAATGCATATTTATATGAATACATGTGTGTACATATATTAAGTTCTATGCCTGTATATATAATGCATCCTGATACATGTATGTGTGTATACATGCATCTTGAATTCACACACACACACACACACATACACACACACAAAATGCAAGGAAAATCATTCACTCTCTTTGTACACAAAATAGCTTTCCTTCTCTCTCTAAACTCTATAACCAGTTGTTTCAAGAGTTCCGTTGGGCTTGATGATTTTTTCTTTCTATGTACATGACACCAATTCATATGTGTGTGTATATATATATATACACACACACACTATATATATATATACACACTATATATACACACATACAGAGAGACAGACAGACAGTGTGAATCACACATTATGCATGGAATTGTTTGTATGTTTTACTCCCTGTTAGAATGTGAGTTTCTCCACCATTTCTTGCTTTTCTTTGCAGGTCCAATGTTTAGCAATTTGCTTAGAACCTATTGTTGTTTTTCAGTTATTTTCAGTCTTGTGTGAATCTTTGTGACTCCATTTGGGATTTTCTTGTCAAAGATAGTGAAGTGGTTTGCCATTTCCTTCTCTATTTCATCTGACATATAAGGCAACTGAGGTAAACAGGGGGAAGGGACTTGCCCATGGTCACACAGGAAGTGTTTGAGGCCATATTTGAACTCGGGAAGATGAGTCTAACTCCAGGTCTGGAATGCCACTCACTGCACCATCTAGTGGGAAGAAACTTAGGGCAGGGGAACAAATCATAAGGCTTTTGCCATATATTATCCAGGTGAAAATTAATGAGCAACTGCTCCAGGATAGTGATAGAATGATAGAGATGCATATCAGGGATGTGAATGGAAAAAGGGAAACATATATACCAGGGATATTGTAAGGGATGTGTGGGGAAAAAGTCAGGAATGGAGCCTGATACAGAAGCTGTGAACCTATGTGAATGGAAGAATTATGGTGTCCTTATTAGAAATAGGAAAGTTTTGAAGAGTGGAGATGTGGGAGGGGCATATGAAGAGTTGTGTTTTGGAGCTGGAGATGCCTATGGGACACAAGGTTTTAGATCAGCAATTGATAATGTAAGACTATAGCTCAAGGGAGAAATGGGAGCCAGATTTATAAGAAGGGGAATCATGTACATAAAGGTGATCATCCATCCTTTGGGAACTTTTGATAAAGAGTGTAAGAGAGAGGAGGAAGGCCATTTCAATTCAATTTCAAAAGCAGGAATGTGATCTCGCTTGCTAGGTACAATTCCACAAACCCGTTTTCGGTAACATTGGGAAGTGTTCTGTACATTGGTCTTGAGTGAAGCCGATCATCAAAGACATGGCAGTAGTGTCTGCCTTTCCACCATGAATGGAAAGATAAACCCAAGGATAAAAAGGGTGTCAGAATATGAACACAGATGATGACTGAATAGAGTGATCAGGTAGAGACTCTATGCCTCTCTGGGCCTGTGTGAGAGAGGCAAGGGCACACAATATGAGAGAGACAACCTGCAGTCAGATCTTTGAACTGTTATTGAACATCTATGGGATCTTGAATTAGCTATATCTTTCCCCTCCTCACCATGTAGTTCATAACAAGCCTTTGTTTTTTTGGATTTCTTAATCTTAAAGCAAATGGGTGGCCATGTTTCTGATTGCCAGACTTTATATCCTGCCCTGGAATTCACAGTGTCCAAGTACAGACTGTTGTCTATGGAACATATTCATTTGGTCTAATAGAAGGTCTATAATTATTTTTCCCTTGCAGCCAATGTTGCTCATGAGCTGGAGTCATTTCCATGGAGGTTCTTTTGCTTTTCCTCATTATTATCCCCATAAGGTGAGATAGCCCAAGTGCAATAAATCATACTGCCTACTGCATCTGGGAGAAGACTGAAATCAGTTTCTCAGGCTCTTTTGTTTCAGCAATTCTTTCTTTGGGTGGCAACTTCCTCATGTTTTCTAGCATCATTTATAGTCAGAATGTCAATATTGATGTCATTCTATTCCTTCAGTTGCATATTAATTCAATGACTGATTGACAAAGATCTAACATTTGGAGAATGCACAGTAAATCAGTCCTTGCTAAATGCAGTAACACAGGTGACTTTGCCCAAGTATTGTTTGATCATCAATAGTCAGTGAGACTGAAAAGAGAGAGATGTACACTCATACAAAGAGTTTACTGCTGCTGGGTTGAATGTCTTGTAAAGTCCAGTTTGAAGGGTTGGGAATCTTTGTTTTGGGGAGAATTTTCTTTGGGTTTCTTTGCATTGGTTCCCAATACAGGGCCCCTTTAATGAAGCTTATGACTAGTCAGAGGATATTAATCTGCCCAACAATCTTACCAGAAGAGAGAATCGCTACTTCCAGGCTACAATGCCCAGATTCCTGGGCATACCGTTGAGTTAGACTATGAGAACACATATTTTGTACAGACATTGGTTGGGCTGTGAGCTATGTTCAGAACCATACAGAAGAGGCTAGATGCATTGAAGTTTATATATACTTATGCATATATACACACATATACATATATACAAATACATATATGTACATGTGTGCATATATATATACATATATGTCTATGCATGAAATTAGATGCAGTGAAGGATATATGTGTATATATGCATGTGTATGTATGTATATGTATTTGTATGTGTGTGTATATGTATATGTATATATATATATATATATATGTATATGTATTCCTTCTGATGTTTCATGGTTGTGAATTATTAAAAAACAAACAAACCAGCATCTGAAGAATAAAATGCCAGTGGCATCCAGTGAACCACAGAGAGAGAACCATAGTGTAAGGTTATATATGTTACACATGACATGTATAGGGAAGATGTATCATGAATGATTCCATTTAGGAAATGTACTATTGGAAAAGGAAGCAGGCTGGACATGGCATGAAATTATGTTATCAGAGACAGCCCTCATGCTACACTGGTTTCTGGAAAATGTTTAATAGAAAATGGAGGGAAAATAGCAGTTTTAGGTTGGTCTTCAATGGAGAAATGTAAAAGGGCAAGGGGAAGAATATTATAGGTCCAGAAGATGCTTAAGGATCACGTTTTGTTCTATTTCCATATGGAGAAGACCATATCCCATTTGGAGGATGGATCCTGTTTGGGAATTGCCATTTAGATAGGTATATATGTTGACTTTCTGATGATCAAAACACTCAGTAGCTTGGAAATCACATTTGTTATAGCATGTTTTATTTTCTTCTATGCTGTAAAATGCCAACTCATTGATGGAAAAAGCTGCTTCCATTTTTCCTTATGTTTCTCATGCCTGGCTTCTGTTGTAGAAGGACTGGTGCTTGAGCCACCTCATCCCCCTCACATGAGGACTTACCTGGTCCCCAGGGTGGCTCCTCCTTCCCACTCCATGTCTTTATGTTGACTTTTGTATATGTCAGATGTATTGATATATGGGGATATTGTTTTCAATAATTGAATAGAAGAACTATTTTGTGGTGAAGCTGTGTCCAGAGCCCAGAGCCTAGTTAGCAGTAGACCTGGAATATGTTAGCCACTCATTAAATGCTCATTGAATGAATGAAGGTTGAATGATGCCTTGTATACACTTTGTGCTTAAGGACTGCTTCTCAAATTGAATTGAATTTCCAGCCTGAATTTTTTTCAAGAATACAGGACCCCACTATCATTACCAACAAAAACAAAAATCAACAAGACTTTGGAGGTTGGGCCATTAGGAATTGGTCAAAGTCTATATTTTGTTTTCAAATAGAGTGCCCAGCTTAGATTGGAAACTAATTTTGTTATCAAAGTATGGGCTCCTTAATTAATACCATACAGAGAAAATTGGACCATGTTCATAATCACTTGACATATTTAATGCATTTGTTTGTTTCCTGTGGGATCTGAAGATATTAACATGTAAAAGAAACATTCAAGTGTAGTGTTTTATGTACTTCAAAATAAACTTGGATATTAATATTTTGCAATTAAAAAGCAAAGCTCTTGCATTTTGAATTGATGTTTTTATTTTTTTTTATTTTGTTTGGTTTTGCAACCATATTTTTTTTGAGAGTCTTCTATGGTTCTTAATGAATGTAGTTTTGAAATTTGCTGGTAATACATCTGAATAGATTGGATTCAGGGTCTTTCCTTTTTTTTTCCTCTATTAATTCTTTTAGTGATCTATCCTTTCTTTTCAATGCTTCTGAGGAAATTTCCTGGATGCTTTCCTGAGATAGTGGTCTGATTATTATCATCTTCATACTTTACTTGAAAGCTTGATAAACCAGATTTTCCCCTCCATGACATGTCATGGAGGTCAAAAAACTTCATTTCCTTTGCTTCCAAATGTCTGTTTTTCATAGTGGGTTACTTCCTGGCCTATATTTCCAGCTTCCATTTTTTGAGATCCGTCACCATTTTCCTATTGGTACAAACATTCTGTTCTTTTTGTTGATATTTTAAATTCCATCGATGTTCCCCATGTAGATTTCTAAAATTCACTTTTTTGCATAGCTGAAAGATGACTTAGATATATCCAATCATTCTTTATACTTCTTATAATCAATAAGTCTCTTTATCCATGTAAGGCCTTTGGTGCATCCAGGAGCTGGTTTAATTTATCTGCAGAAAGTATTTGTTCATTTCTGATGTTCCTGTTGAGATTGATTCATACATTTTCCTTCCCATTACATTACCTCTGCTTCTTTTAATCTATGATATTTTATAATTATATTAATTACCATATCTGAACGATTTCACTTGCTCATTGTTTTTGTTATTCTAATTTATTTTCAGAATTTCTGTCTTTATATTTTCTTTATGATATTTCTTTCAATGTATTTGGTGTTATCAATAAGGTATGCTCTACTGGGACTTCTTACATTATCTTCCCAGAGATCTAAAAATTTTTAAAAATTATTTCCATTGCAATTCATCAAAGACTTATAATCTTCCCCATCTAAAGTTGGCTCACCATTTTGATTTTTTTCCCCAATTTTATCTTTCATTTCTATGCTCCATGAGCCTTCTGCTACTGACAGATTACTCATTTTATCCTGAATGTGAGGGAATATTCATGCTCACCTTGAAATTCCTAGTTAGGGTCCTCTCCCTGCCTAGAATGGTGTCTCCATTGATTCATGTCCTACCCATCCTTTCAAGTCCCTGGTAATGTCCACCAGATTGTCTTACTGTACTCTATAGGCTCATGAGGTATCATTGCCCTCCCTTCTTTTTTTTGAACCTCACCATTTGAATGGATAGCTCAAACTGCTTATTAGTGCCTCTTTTATCCTCACAGCATCTTGTTATTTCATTTATTGGGCATGTGCCTTGCCTCCCTGTTTAGACAAGAAGAGCCACCAATGCAAGCACTGTGGTACAACAGCTGAATACCACAATGACTACCATAGGGTCATGTAGACAGTAGATGCCATCCTCTCCCAACCACCTCTGAAATAATGGCTCTGATAATTCTTTTGGAATGACAGTGTGGAGTCAGCATAGATTGTGGTGTTACTGTATCATGTGAAAATTAATTATTTCACAGACCCTACAACCCAAAAAATGAAGTTCATGTTCAGTGACTTCACAAAGAACTGTGGATTTGTTCAGTGTGGAGACTATGTTTTGTCAGGGACTTGTCAAGATCAGAGCTGAAAGAGCACCACCCCCCCATGTTGGGTGTTGTCTAGCCTGAACAGAAGGATCCTCACCACTGCATTGCTCAAAGGTGGTCATCTAGAGCCTTTGCTTGTAGACAAAACCTTCACAAAGGGGGAACCTACCACCTTCCCAGGCAAAACATTACATTAGAGGAAAGCTCTAAGGGTTACAAATATTTTGGGGGTTTTTAGACTAAATTTTCCTCTTTGTAGCTTCCACCCTCATTACTTGTTCTAAAACTTGTGGCCAAGCAGAGTATACTTTGTCTTGAGAATGATTAAATCTTCCTTAAACTTGCATAGAGAATCTTAGGAACAGAGAGCTGAATTCACTTACCCAAACCAATAGTAAGAACAAAAGGCAGAATTTGAACACAGGTCTTTCTGACTCCAAATTCAGCTTTTGTTCCACTGAGCCAAATTATGCATCATAAATATTATAAGCTAAGTAATCCTTGAAAAAAATAACCTCTTTTACATTGGCTGATGAGAAAATGATAAAACCAGAATGACTGATTTAGAAGGGACATCAGGTGCATCCAGTCTGATCCCCATAGGTGAACAGCAAACCCAAAAAGAAGATGTCCAACAGATAGCCAACTACCATTTATGGTAAATGCCCATTGAGGGAATAATCACTGTCACTCCACCCCCTCCCGCCCCAAGCAATCCATGCTATCTTTTGAATAATTATCTTTTAGGAATTCTTCCCCTGACCCCAATAATCCCAAGCAAAATTTGCAATTTTAGAACTAACTATGCCCCTACAATGTTAATGGAATATGAGATCTTCCCTATCCATTAACAGACCTCACATGGAAACCATTAAGGAAAGTATACTTAGGGGAGTCTTGCTTGTAGGAAGGCTCTCACACCTTTTGTTAATTTCTAATTAGGCATTTAATCACAAGGGTTGTCATGCTCTTTGGCTCTAAAAAGGGTATATATACTCTGACGTTAGCATTGTGCTTTGAAGTTTGCTCATTGGAAGAGTATTCTTGTGATTTGACCAGATGAAACTCTGCATAGCCACTAAGGTATCCCCTCTCCCCACTCCGACTTTGAAAAAACACAGATGCTGGTGCTTCTCTCTCTGGTAACCATGTATTTATTGCCTTGGTCAGATAATTGGATTTGTCTGTTGTCCTGTGCTCATTTATCAGACAGTTAGAAGTCCTGTCTGTTGGTCTTTATTTCTCTACTTGTATTTTCTCTGTTTGTATATTCTTTGAAGTTCAGGGTGTGACTTTCCCCTTGACCTAGTGAATGTGATTTAAAAAAAAAAAAAAAAGATTGTTGACTCCTTATATTTCCTAGTAAAGTAGATCTAAGAACCTGTGTTAGCAGCTATCCTGAGTATGCCAGTGTGGTTGATGCTCCCCAGAGAAAAAATGAAGAAAAGAGAGCATCATTATTAAACACTTAGCTTGTTTCTATTCTCCATTGCATCAATATTCCCCTTGAGTGTACAGAGCATGGAATAAGAATAATTATTTGAGGAATCATCCCCAAATAATTCATACTCAGATGTCATACTCAGAGTACAAATAGATGCCTTTCAATAATCCAAGTCATTAGGCACTGATGAACTTAGATCTTCAGGTGCTGAAAAAATTGAAAACTGTGATGGTGGAGCCAGTCAATGATCTCTGATGGGTGATCAAGAGAAACAGAATTAATAAAGGGCAAATTCTCTTGTCTTTCCAAATGGGAAGAGAATAAAGCCTGCAAATTCTAGACTAAGGAGTCTAATTTCTAGTGGAAATCCAAGGATGTGTTATTAAATATTATTAAATGAATTCTATCAAAGTTCTCTTGGGGCTGCTACATTGTGCAGTGGATAGAGAATGGGCTTAGAATCAGGAAGACCTGAGTTCAAGTTCAGCCTTAGACATGTACTAACTGTGTGACCCCGGCCAAGTCAGCTAACAATTGTTTATCTTCAAGAAAAGGCAGCTTGCTGGCTCAATGTGTAAGGGTTGCTCAGGAAGAATTAGCCACTCTGCTGTGAAGGCTGCTCATCCACCTTTGGTATCTGCCTTTCATCCAACTCTTAGCTGTGGTTCCTAGAAACTATAGCATGAGCAGCTACACATCCTGGTATAACCATTTTTGGAGAGAGGCTAACGCAGATTGATGATAACTGACAGACCTCAAGCCAATTGGCGAATTAGGGAGATATCTACCCCATGCACATGAAGATCTCCCCCTGGTGAAATGGGAGGATGAGAACAATTTGTTCCAAAATCCATGAAGGTGCGGGCGCAGGCACTGTGGAGTACTTAGAGCTTGGTCAGACACCCAAGACTCCGAGGTGATCCAGAGCAACAACCACCAAGGTTCTCATGATGGTTGTAAGTATAATATGAGTTTTTGATGGCTCTGAGAGGAGAAAACAATAGATGGGTTTTCAGACAAAGCTAGAAAGTCCCCAAACACAAGCCTGGTGTGTCGCAATTAGCAAACAACCAAAGATTGGCAAAGCTATGTTCAGAGAGATCAGAAGATTATCAGGGGTGATACTTTTTGTTTTATCACATAAACTCTTAAAGATACCTTAGACAGTCAATAAATGTTGATTAAATGCCTACTATGTACTAGGCAATGTGTGAAATACTCAAGATACAAAGAAAGTAAGAAGACATTCCCTAGTCCCCAAGAGTCCCTAAGGAGGTGGGAAGACAAGCATGCCATCAAGTATTTACAAATATGGTAAAGCCAGGATAATTTGGGTATAGTCTCGGAAGGAAGGCACCATCATTGAGAGGGACAGGGAAAGGTTGTTTGTATAAAGTAGGATTTTACCTTGAACTCTTAAGGAATGCCAAAAGGCAGAACTGAGAAAGAGGAGGATTCCAGGCATGGGGAACAGCCAAAGAAAATGCTCAGTACTGGAAACTGAAATGCTTTTGGATCACAGAGTCCATAGGGGCAGAAGGTTGGCAATATGTAAGAAGATTGTTGAGTTTAGAAAGGAGCAGGTTCTGAAGAGCTTGGAACACTAAATCAAGGATTTTTTTTCTTTAATCCTGTGTATGATATGAACCATTGGAGTTCATTGAGTGTTGGGGGATAGGGAAAGAGTGTGTTTGAAATAAGACCTGAAATTTAGGAATATCACTTTGACAACAGGGTGAAGGATGGACTGGAAGGAATAGAACTGTGAATCACAAGTGATTAAGGTCTGTGCTAGGGTGGTATCGGTGTCAGAGGAAAGAAGGGAAAGTGAACAAAAAATGATTTGAAGGTATAATCAACAGACTAGCAACAAATTGGATGCATGTGAGTGAAAAAGTAAGGAGTAGATGTTTGCACTTATGTTATAAGCCATGACAACTCGAAGGAAGCTTGTATCCTCTACAGTAATAGGAAAGTTGGGAAGGGAGTAGAAGAATGTGTGTGTGTGTGTGTGTGTGTGTGTGTGTGTGTGTGTGTGTGTACCCTAAGATATCCCAAGTCCTCCAGTTTTAAATGCCCAGTAGCAATTGCAAATGCAATACTTGGAGGTTAGCAGAAAGGCTGAGGTTGGATCAATACTTGATTTCAGAAGAGTTAAGATTTCAATCTACAGAGCAATTACCCACGTGGATACCTCATGAAATGATAGCAAGAATTAGTCAAATGAACATTGAGAAAAGGAAACGGCATGACAAGGAGCCAGCATGGCTTAATTACAAACATATTATGGGGGATGAAGCTCATTTCCTGTTTTGACAGGTGTGCTAGATGAGTCCAACAAGGGAATGCTCTAAGTTATGTAGATTTCAGCAAAGCACAACAAAATTTCTCATGCTTTTCTTTGTCAGGAAAATGGAGGTCTGTTGCATAGACAATCATACAATTAAACGGAATGGAACAGAAAAGCATTTTACTGTATGCCACACACTAAATACTAGGATAACATATTAAAAGGTGAGGGGTGGGGAGGGAATAGTCCCTCCTCGCAAAGAATTCAGATTCTCATTAAGGGAGATATCACATAACAGAGTGTTCAGATGCTGGGTGATAAAAGGTCTAGAAGTCTATAGGACACAGCAACTGGAAGATTTGGAACTGTTTGACTTGATAGTGTGATTTCAGCTTGTAAGTAGGACTCTTTTGGACTATCTCAGGGTCTAGGCTTGTGATATTTTCCATCTAATGTTTTAAATAAAGGTGTCAATGACTTGATCATCACATCTAATACTGTGATACACACATTCATCCAGGAGATGAAATACATGATGACCCAGCAAAGGACGATGAGGAGCATTTAGGCAGGGGGACAATCACAAGAGCATAGTTAAAATAAAGGACAGGGAGGAAAGAACATCCAGGAGCAGGAAAAAGTCAACAGTAATCAAAGAATTCAAAATATTGCAGTGTTTGTAAAGGATGAGGACTGAGGAAAAAAACTGACTCTCATCCAATGAAGATTCTGCTGAGGCTTTATCCACCAGCCTCCCAAACACTCCTTCCTTCAGGAGAATCAGTCCTTGTCTTATGATCTTTCTCCTCTTTCCAATTCCTATTCTCATACTAGGGGACGTTAACAGATATTCTGACATTCATGTAAACACTTTCAACTCCCAGGTCTCCAACTTACTCATTTCACATGACCTAGTCCCCTTCCCATTCTCAGCTACCTAATGGAGATGCTTAGGTACATGGCCTTGCCATCTCCACAGATGCTTCGCTCCTATGAATTCTGAAGTTGATCAGATCATATTCTGTTGCTATTCCAAATCTCCCTCTCTCCTAATCCTGTTCTTGGTCTTCAATGTGACCTCGATTCCCTCCACTTCTCACTGCTCTCCTAGACCCCCATTGTTACACTAACTACACTTCTCCTCCCTCTACATTCTTGACCCAAATCATTTCAAATTAACACTGATCTCTTCTCTTGAGTTCCTTGGCCCCTTACCAAGCCTTAACCTTGGATTTTGCCCACCATCCATGGACTCTGCTCCTTATCACATGTTACTGAAATGAAATGGAGAAAATCAGGAAGTCAGTCTGAGTGTGTCCACTACAAATGCTTCCTTTATGTAATCTTAACTAGATGTTCACTACAGCAAACTGATCCTTTTACACATCTGTAATCCATTCACTATTGAATTCTCCACCACAGCTTATCCAAACCCTTTCCTCCTTCCTCAGCCCTTTGATGACTCTCAGCTGGCCTCCACCACTGAGCCGAGAACCTTATTTCATGTTTCACTGCAAAAACTGAGACCATTCAACAGAACTCCCTCTGCTCTCTTCCCCTTCATCCTGTATCATTCAGACACTTCCTGATAATGGCTCTTCTGCCATTGGCTCAGACAAAGAGACTACCCCTCTCTGCCAAGGATAAGACAACCCCTCTACATGTCTAGGAGATTTCATTGGGTTCCATCTTTTCCAGCACATTTCCCCTTTTATCATCTGACTCTCTGACTTGTCTTCAACATCTCCCTGTCTATTGGAGACTTTCAAACTGCTTGCAAACACACCATTATCTTCATTACACTAAAAAAACCGTCTTGTTTGGTCCATCGATTTCTGGTAGCTGTCTGGTATCCCTCCTCCCTTTTGTAGCTAAATTTCTTGAGAAGGCCATCAACAATTGATGTCTCCACTCCTTTTCACATACTCTCTTCTTCACTGTGCAGCCTGGCTTCCAATCTCATAATTCAAATGGCAGGTACTATGTACCAAGAACTTTGCTAAGCAGTGGGAATATAAATGCCCAAATGGGAAAGGGAAGAGAGATGGGGCCATGGCAGAGAAAGTATCTGAGGAGAATTGAGAGCGTACCATGGAGAAGAATGGAGATGTGGTTACCATGGGTGCTGGGATCAACCAGCCAGCAGAGGGAGAGGCCATAGGGGCCCAGGATAATTTGGGTGATCTTCCAGAGGGAAGTGGTAGAGAAAGGCTCAAGGACTTTCTTTTACCCTTTTTTGTAACCCAAGAGCTTAGCGCAGTGCCCAACATAGAGGTAATGTTTAACACGCGCTTGTTTATTGACAGACTGACTCGCTGACAGATGAAGAAGCAGCTGTTAGAGGACAGCAGTGTACCAGGAGCCCAACTTCATGTATGAGGCACATGCTCTGAGGCTGCTCAGTAATGCCAGGACTGTAAATGATTAAGCACGAGTCATTCTCCATTTTCCCATAGCATTCCTTTAATCATTTGTGTGTACCACAGAGGGGCTAGTTTGCTTGGAAACTGAGAAAATTGTCACGCCTTTTCCTTTCCTCAACTCCTCACCAGTCTTGTTATTTGGCTTTCTCTCTAGTGAAGTTTTATCTGAAAGAGTTAATGCAGAATGTCAACCTAGTCATTATTCCTGTTGTATGCCTTAAAGAGATCCCCAACACCTACCTAGTATGTGGCATCTGGAGTCGTCTGATTATGCAGAAACTTGCTTCCTTTTCACTCAGACAATATGCTTGATGCAAGAAAGGAGGAGAGCATCACAAAATGCCTTGACTTTAAAGAGCCCCCTTGGAAGCTCTGGAGGGAATCCCTTGTTAAACACTCTAGCTGATGGCTCAACTTCCTGGGCTGGGCTAGGGGTGCGCTCCTGAACCTCAAGACTTCTCACTGTTCTTTCCATCTTGCTCTCTGCTCTGGAGGTACTTTCCTTTGGGAAGATTTGGTCAAGGAATGAATTGGAAATGGTCCCTTGCATAATGTGGAGCCATTTTTGGAAAGTATTGACATAGGGACTTTCGTGGTCACCTTTTAGTTTGTTATTCCTAAGTTTTTTTGCAACTGCTTATTTTACTGGGTTCCTGTACTTTAACCCAATTATGGGCATTGATCTTGTCATCAATGAGTTATGCTCATTAAACAAGTATAGTGAGTGATGCTGTCCCAGCTCCAAGACAAGCAGGTCTGAGCTTAGTGGTGAAAGCTGCTGGGGAGGGGGTTGCTGAGGTGGAGGGGTGGGGTGGGCACAGGCAGGCATGGTGTTGCTTTCCTATGAATAGTGATAAAAATTGTGGTTTTTGTAAAAAGCTAAGCAAAGATTTGTGCATGGGAAACAGGCCCTATCATTCCTGAACTAAGACTGATTTATTCAGATTCTACAATGATGCTACTTGCCAGTTGTTACAAATGTCTCACAAAGAAAATGCTGATAGTGATGGATTCTTAGATTTGTTCTGAGAAGATGGGACACACCTTACAGTATCATGGTATTAGGTTGTGTATGTTTGCTTCACAACAGGCCTTCTGAGGCCTAGTTTGATAGAGCTGGTAAGTGACAGAAAATCACATTTGGAGCCCTGATAATGGGAAAATGAAATTCTGCTAGGCAGGACCTTGCCTTCTAAATGTTGTCAGTAAGTGAACTTTTAGTAAAGTGCGGCTCTGTGGCCTGTTATAACCATAGCCAAACAGCTGCAGACCAGAAGTGCGTGTGGAAAAAAAAAAAACATTCTTGGGTTCAGGATTTTTTGTGTCATTGTCTGTGGCTTCTTAGGAAATATCAGTGAAAACTCTGTAGACACTGAGTTGCTGCCATATTCCCTCTTAGCCTCTTTTAGCCTTTTGATTTGGGCAGCAAGGTGGTACAGGTCCCTCCTAAATCACTGTGTTGTCATGGTGAAGGGGCTTGTATAGCCCAATAAAACTCTGAGTTATTCCATGTAGTGTTACCCAAGAAAGACGAGTCAGAGAGGAAAGTTCTGGTAAAGGATGACCCGCTGCAGGAGGAAATGACAAGCCGCTGCAGCACGTTTGCCAAGAAAACCCAAATGACAGAAGAGATCAGGAGATAATCCCCTTGGGTTGAAAGGTGTCCAAGAAGGAAATGGATGGGCCGAAGCAAAAAGGAAGCTCAATTGAGCATGGGTTTGGTGACAAAAGGAAAGTCCGATGCTCTAAAATTCAATATTAAATTAGAACTATGAATCAATGTGAGCTGGATGTGGTTAAATAAATAGATTAATCATCACCATCTTGTCAGTGAGGTTAAATGGACAGGAATGGGTGAATTTAATCTAGGGGATCATTCCATCTATTGCTATACACAAGAATCTCTTAGAAGGAATGGAGTAGCCCCACAGTCAATAAAAGAGTGGGATAAGCTGCCCTGGGGAATAATCTCAAAAAAAGACAGAACAATCTCTGTTCTAATCTAAAGCAAACCATTCAGCATCATGGTAATACAATTCTGTGTTCCAGCCACTGATGCCAAAGAGGTCTAAGGTGCTCAGATCTATAAAGACCTGAGCATTTTCTAGAACAACATTTTCTAGAAATAACGGTAAAAAAAATGTCACATTCATCATAAGGGATTAGAGCAGTAATATAGTAAATAAAAAGATTTTTGGAATAACTGGGAAGATTAGCCTTGGAGTACCAAATAAAGCAGGGCAGAAGCTAATGGAATTTTGTCCAGATAACTCCCTCGTTGGTCATGGCAAATACTCTTTTTCAACAACCTAAAAGGCGACTCTGCACATGGACATCACCCGCTGGGCAATATCTAAGTCAGATCAATTGTATACTTTGCAGTCAAAGGTGGAGAAGTGCCATACAGTCCATTAAAATGAGACCTGGAGCTGACTGTGACTCAGAACATAAACTTCTCATGGCAAAATTCACACCCCACAGGTATGGCCTGCCCTTATGAATATGATATGCAAGTGCTGAACAGATTTAAGAGATTACATCTTGTCTCTAGGGTACAAGAAGAACATGAACAAAGATTCCCAATCCTGTCCAGGAGGCAGCAACAAAACCATCACAAAGAAAAAGAACAAGAAAGCAAAATGGATGTCTGATGAGGCTTCACAAATAGTTGTGGGAAGTAAAGGAGAGGAGAAATGGAAGGATATACCCAACTCAATGCAGACCGAAGGAGAATAGCAAGGAGATATAAAATAATTTCCTCAAATGAACAATGCAAAGAAAAAGAAGATAACAAAAGAATGCAAAAACAAGAGATTGCTCCAAGAAAACCAATTGCCAGCGTTATGTTTTGTGTAAAAATTGGCATGAAAGAAGACAGAAATGTTAGGTACTTAACAAAAATAGAAGAGATTAAGTAGAGGTGGTAGAAATTACAGAAAAGGGCTATGGTGACCATCCCCAATGAGCAGGATGGTGTGATTACTGAACTAGAGCCAGACGTCTTATAGAATGAAGGCAAATGGGCCATAGGAAGCATGGCTAACCATAAGGCAGGCAGAGAAGATGGAATTCTAGCTGAGCTATTTAAAATCCAAAAGGGTGATGCTATCTAAGTGCTGTGCTCATGGTGCTGGCAGATTTGGAAAACTCAACAGTGCCCCCTTGTAATGGTTATGGGATTTGAAGCTCTTCCATGCTCCTTGAACTTGCTGATATATCAGGAAGGGGTGGGACAGGAGGAAGCCAGGGCCCAGCTGCAGCCAGCACAGTGACTGGAAGAGGCAGTGGGAGGGGTGGGGGGCAGGGCAAACTCCTTTTTTCGATCAAGCCAGAATTTCATGCTAAGGACTCCTGCTGGGGATGGGAACCGCAGGGGGCTGGGGCTGCTGGGAGTGAGCTGTGTGGATGCTAAGCAGTTACTGTGAGTGAGGAGAGGAGGATCTTTGCTTGAGGTAGCCTGTTCTGTTTTGAAGGCTTGAGAATGTGCGTTTTTACTGCATTAACTGTGTGTGCCAACTCCATAGCTACTGTGATGGCTTTGATTTTCTGGTTTGGGGACTCAGTTTTCTAGTATTTGAATAAATATTCTAGCTTTGTCCCCCATGCAGAGAGCCTGTTATATTTTGTGATTAATAACCATATCAGCATATTTATAGTTTCTGTAGGCATTATGAATAATTCATTGTTGATGCACCCCTGGATGGAAGGAGACCAGTTCATATCCCAATCCTAAAGAAGGGCTAGGCCAAAGAATTTTCAAATTACTGACCAAGTGCTGCCATTTCACAGGACAGCAAGGTTATGCTTAAGATTCTGCAAGTGAGGCTTCAGCAATATGTGAACTGAGAATTATCAGAAGAGATGAGAGATTATCAAAGAGGCGAGAAGCCAGAGACCAGATTTTCATCATTTGCTGGATTATGAAGAGAGCAAGGAAGTTCCCCACAAATCATCTGCTTCTGCTTCATTGATTATACCAAAGTCTTTGTGTGCATCAAAACAAAATGTCTCAAAGAGATGAGAGGACCTTATCTGATTTGCCTCCTGAGGAACCTGTATGTGGGCTAAGACATTTAGAACCAAATCTAGAACAACTGGTTGGTTTAAGATTGGAAAAGGAATATAACAAGGTATATCAGCAAGCACCCTAGCATACCCAGGGTGGCTGCTAGCAGAGGTTCTTAGATCTGCTTTTCTAAAGGAAAGCAACTCAAAATGGGTTAACAATCTTAATTTAATCAATCAAACAAATATCATTTACCTAGCTCAGGGGAAAAAGTCAGTACCCTGAACTTCAGAGAATACAAACACAAGTTACAAACAGAAGTTACAAGCAAACAAAGAAACAGATCAGCAGACGGGCTTCCAGCATCTGACCATTACATCCATACCTATTCAGTTACCAGGGAGGGAAGCACCAACATTTGGGTTTTTCAAAGGAGGGAGGGTGGGGGGCTCAACAGCTTCCCAGAGTCTCATCTGGCCAAATCACACAACTCTTTCCAAAGTGAGCCCCAAAGCAAAACCTCACATCAGGGTATATATAGCCTTCTCTGGATTGGAGAATGTCACAGCCCTCTTGACCCACTGCCCAATCACAAAGTAACAAGGTGTGGGCATTTCCAAAAAACAAGCCTCCCGCCACAGGCTCCACGTGACCACATGCAGCCTATGAGGGGCAGAGTATACTTTCAAATCAGGGAAGGTTCTCAGAGTCATGTAGCCACTTAAGCCTATCAAAGGACCTAGTGGCAAGGAAGATCTTCAGATTCTCATAACACAAGGCTGTCCATTTTCACCTTATTTATTTAATTTATTTCTAGAGTACTGCACGTGAAATGCCAGGATGGATGAATCAAAAGTTGGGAATAAATAATAGTAATAAAAGGTTGCCAGGATAAATCACCAGAATCGCAGATATGCAGAAGATACTGCTCTGGTGGCAGAAAGTGAAGGAGAATTAAGCCTCTTGATGAGGGTGAAAGAGGAGAGTGTAAAAGCTGGCTGGAGGGTTAACAGAAAACAAAACAAAGGTAAGATATTGGCATCTGATCCCATCATTTCCCGGCAAATGGAAGCAGTGTCTGATTTTACATTTTATATTCTCGGGCTCATAGATCACTGCAGACAGGGACTCCAGCCATGAAATTAAAAGTTTCTTGCTCCTCAGAAGGAAAACCATGGCAGCGGGGCAGCAGACTGAAAAGCAGAGATATCACCTTCCCTACAAAAGTTCGTTTAGTAAAAGCAATGTTTTTTTCTGGTAGCAATCTATGGCAGTTGAGAGTTGGACAATAAGGGAAGAAGACCGCTACAGAATCAGTTTTGAATTGTATGGCTGGAGAAGACTTTGGAGAATCCCTTGGAATGCAATGAGATCAATGCAGTCAATGCTCAAAGAAATCAGTTCAGACTATTTTCTGGGAAGGCAAATACTGAAACTGAAGCTTCAATACTTTGGTCATGTAATGACAAGACAGGATTCTTGGAAAAGACCCTGATGCTGGGAAAGATTGAAGGCAAAAGGAGAAGGAGATGGCAGAGGATGAGATGGAAAGATAGGGTCAGAAAAGCAATGAACATAAGTTTGGAAAGATATCAGGACACAGTGGAGGATAAAAGGGGCTGGCCCACAATGATTCACAGAGTCCTGCAAAGTCAGACATGACTAGGATGACTGAACAATGCCAAGGTGGTGCAGTAGATAAGAGTTCTGGGCAAGAAGTCAGGAGCACTTATCTTCCTGAGTTCAAATCTGACCTCAAACTCTTACTAACTGTCTGCCTCAGTTCCTCATCTGTAAAAATGAGCTGGATGAGAAAATGGCCAACTACGACATGCCAAGAAATTCTCAAATGGAGTCAGATAGAGGCAGATTCAACTAAACAAAAAGAAGGAAGCCACTTTGGATCAATAATCTGTGTCCTTTCATTTGAAGTAAGATATTGAACAACTTTGACCAATTCATGAAAAATAATTTTAGCCATTCTGTCCTGTCTTAAAAATAATTTTTAAAAATGCATCTGTGACTTTTAAAGATTGTACTTTTGTTTAAGAACCTGATACCATCTTTGACTTTGTGGTGTCTGTACTGAGAGCAGTGATTTGTAAATGTGGAATGATCTGAAATACGGCTTTTTATGCATGGAAATAACTGGTGTGAAGTGTCCTATTTGAGAAGAGATCATACAGAAATGGATGATTTCTAGTCAAAGGGGGTGTGGTGGGTTCATGAACCATGCTTTGGTCCTTCATATCTTGTCTTAGAAGAGGATTGTATTCATGTCTCTGAAGGTTTCAATTTATCTTAAACAAAAATAAAGTGTTTTTCTAAGAAAAAAAATAAAGAAACTTCTATGGCCAACTCCTGTGTACTACTATTGCCAAGGCTGCAAATGGCAGCAGCTGGGCAAAGATGCCAACACCCCTAAAATTCAGAACCATCATGGTTCCTGTCTTCTCCCTCATCCCTACACTGTGCCAGGGCCATGTTACTTGAGCAGAATTTACACAGGTGGAGGCTGGTGAGCTTTGAGTAGGTAGAGATTTATATCAATATAAGGGAGGTACTACTATAGATATGTATCTTACCAGCAAACTGGCAAAGCTTAAGTTGGAGATGGCATCTGAAAGAAGTATGTTCTGTGTGTGTGTGTGTGTACACGTGTGTGTGAGGGTTGGTGGAGCTCAGTTCCACCCAGTGATTGCTTATAACTCATCTTCCAAGTATGTTCCAGGCTCTCTATTAGGTAATAGATGTGCCAAGGCCACTGATAAAGCAAGCTCCATATTCAGGGATCTCTGAGAAGAATTTTCATTCTATTGATGAAAATGTCCCTGCCAGAGTCCACTGTTGGGATAGCAAAGCCCCCCACAGATGAAAGCTGAAAGAAGGACTTTTGATTCATGTTCTTTGAGAGACCCCCCAAACGAAAGAAAAACAAGCAGGAAAACAAACACAAGAAGACAGTTTGATGTTCATAGGGCTGGTGTGTGGTGTGGGGGTTTCCTTCCCCATGCCATCTGTCTGCCTGTCTCTGTGGGAGCTGTGCCCTGACCATCGTGGTCTCACTCCATGACGCAGGCCCCTCACTCCCCTGGCTCTCTCCCTCACCTCTCTTCTCAGAATCATTCAACTCCTGAACTTTCCCCCATCTCCCAAACTCCTTAGAAAGCGACAGTCATATGAAGAGTGAAGCCAGGATCCCCTATACGTGTTCTGTATCTCTCTGCTAAGCTGCAGATTTGACCTTGAACTTGTGTTACGGGGGATCCTGCCTCACCTGCTCAGGAGTCCCATTGCCCTTCCCAGCCCCTCTTGCAGCTACGGCTCAAAGATGAGGGGCCTGGCCATAGGCACAAACTCAAAAGCTATGGGACTGTAACTGAAAGAAAAAAATATCCATTAAAACTTTTTAAAGAACCATCTTTTCTGCTTGCAAATGGCATACGGCAGTCATGTGTCTACTGAGCCTGCCCCAGGCCCAAGGAATGTCATGAAAAGGAAGAGTTTTAGTTCAATGGAAACCTGGGGGACAGCTTTGTGAGGGCTCTCCTCCTTAACCATATTCTGTTTTCTGTGGCTGGGCTAAGTGTTTATCCTAAATTGGGATGCAGAGCTAGGGCCAGAATATCGATCTCCCTTCAGACCTGTGGTCTTCCTCACTGCTCTGCTTCTGATAGCTGCTGAAAGATTGGGAGCAAGCCCTCTGCCTGCCACATTTCCTCAGGCCTCTGTTCTTTTGGGCCTTAACCAAGGCACTCTCTGAGATAATCCCAGAAACCATTGTTGGCAAGGCCCAATCAGGGACTGTGTCGATGGGCCTGCATGGAGATACTGAAGCTGCCTCCAGAGAAAGCGCGAGGCCATCAGAGAGAAGAATGGGCTCTGAGAGGCAGGCGGTCCTGGATTTTAGCTCCAAGTTTGCCTCTTAGAAAATGTCTGATCATGGACAAAATACTTTGCATCTCTGGGCCTTGGATTCCTCCTCTGTAGAAGCCATTCAGTGTTGCTCTCTTAGACCCCAGCCCATCAGAAGCCGTAAATGGAGCTCTCAGCTGAGTAGAGGGGGGCTCATTACAGTCACTGGGGACCATCTGCCTTTCCCATAGGCCAGGGTGGTTCTTAGTCTCTTGGGGATCAAACTGATGGGCCTCTCTGCAGAAGAATATTTTTAAGTGAAATATATAATATTATACAAATAAAAATGTTTCCCCCCCACCCAAGTTTATGGCCCCCTGCAATCTTTCCATGGATTCCTTGGGTGGAGGGGGGAGAGTGTTGTTCATGGACCCCAAGTTAAGAAGCTATGGTTTAGATGACCCTTTTCTGACTTACTCTGGGGCAATTAAATAATGCAGTGGGTAGGGAGCAGGGCCTGTAGTCAGAAAGACCTGAGTTAAAATGCCATCTTGTTTTTATGACCCTGGGCAGTTCATTTAATGTTTGCCTCAATTTCCTTAATTGTCAAATGAGGCTAATATTAGCACCCACTTCCCAGGGTTGTTATTTGAAGATCAAATGATGCAATATTTGGCGAGCGCTAAGCACAGCGCCCGGCAGGTAGTGCCTAGCTATTGTCATTGTCACACTGTGCTGATGCCCGTGAGTGCATGGAAGGATGAACAGGATGCCACGTAAGTCAATGGTTGAATCCTCACAAAGCAGCCCCGGAGCTCCCTTCCCCACTGGAGCTGGGAAGGAGGATTCAAGGAAGAACCTTGGTCAACCCTGACCCTGCTCTGTGGGTGGCTCAGGGGGAAAGCTAGGGCCTTGCGCTCTCCATTTCAAGAGTGCTGAATGTCGACACATTCCAGTATGAGCACACGTGTAGCTATCCATGCTGTAGTCAGAGCTAGCCGTGCACACGTCTGATCTCCAGAGAGACCATTCAGCCTGTGTGCATGGCCATCCTTACAGCACATGACTGAAGGATTAGCCATGTGGTTACTGTGTTTTTCTGGCATTTGCTGCTTTGGCTCCAGTATGCCAAAAAGCAGAGCAGTGGATGTTGAGGTGAGTGTGGTGGGTTTGAACGTCACAAAGCAGCTTAGATCTCTGCAGGTGCCCTCCTCCACTGAGAAGGAAGCAACTTTCTTTCTTCCTTTTTGGCCTCTTAAACTCTGCCCTCAGCTCAGGTTTCAGTGTGTGTGTGTGTGTGTGTGTGTGTGTGTGTGTGTGTGTGTGTGTGTGTGTGTGAGTGTGTGCACATGTATGTGAGTGTGTGTGCATGTGTGTGTGTGCGTGTGTGTGTGTGATAATCTGCAATTAGGCATCCACTTGCTTTTTCCTGTGTGCAGAGTTAGGCTGAAGTCTTCTGAGTATCTGTTAGCTATGTAAATCAAACTTGGGTGATCAGTCCAGTATGTTTCACAACCAGGGTTACCTGGAATACCTCACCTTCCATTGGACACTTAAACCAGTGAGGGCCTCTTGGGAGCATCTTTGGTGAGCAGACATCTTCCTGCTCCAGGGTTGTTGAACACAGCTCTGAGTGGGGTGGCATCTTTCTAGGAATCAGGACTGATTTTTAAATTTAATACCTGTGGGAGAGTCTTTCAAGAGGCACATCTTCTAGGCTCCAGTTTGGGCTCTGGAGTTTGCCGATTCCTTCCAGTCCACACACAATGACTAGAGAACAACCCTTCCTTCTTTCCCCTTTTCTATCAAATGGGGCATGGGGGTGAGTGTAGAAAACCATTGCTGAAAGTTGGCCTTTGTATGGCCCCCTCATCTAGGCACTAGAGTATTGATTTTCAGGATGTTTTAAAGGGACAAAATCACTAAATTATTGTGTGTATGTGTATGTGGGGGAAATTGAGAGAATATTTATAATGTTTTAGACCATGATTATAATTATAACTATATTATATTAATTATATATCATATATACTTCCATGTTAATTATATAATTATTATATTAGTATAATTATATTATAATAATAATCTCTTGTATAGACACTTTGTGAGAATGCTATGAAGGAATTTTCCTTCTGATTACAGTTAGTTGAAGAAAAATAAAAGTGTCTGCTGTGGTGGGGATGAAGCTACGGGAGCAGGTCCTGCCAAATGTCTGCTGAATGTTGCATGAATGACTGGAAAAGACCATTTGGGGACATTGAGGAGTCTACAGTATGATCGACAAGCTTCTGGGAGAGGTGACATGGTGGGGAGAGCCTGGAATTAGAGCCAAGGTCTGCATCCAATAATCACTGCATGACCATAGACTTGCCTGAGCTTTTCATCCATAAAATGGGGATAATAAGGCCAATGTTTTTTCCATAGTAGGGTGATTGCAGGACTCATCCGTGACTGAGTATGTGAGGTGAGGTATCTCACCCAATTTTAAATCCTTTGTAGAGGTTAGAGAGGTTTTTCCTTTGTCTTTACAAGCCTGGTGCTCAGTGATTAATGCAACATATGGATACCCAAAAGGATGCTACCAGAGAGGATAGGACAGAGCAGCAAAGGGCTCTGGGATTCTATTGACCGGTGTGTGGCAGCTGGAAGGAAAGGGAGCAGGGACCTCAGGGCTGGCTTCAAGGAAGTTGGGGATCCCTGAACTAGTCCTGGAAAGCAGAGAATAATATTGCTCAGTATGGGAAGCCTAGGACCCATTGTAATGTTAATGGATTTAAGATCTTCCTGGCCCTCTAATAGGCCTCCTATGGAGCCCATTAAGGGAAGCTTGCTTAGGGGTGGCTTGCTTGTAAGAAGGCTTTACACCTTTTGTTAATTTCTAAATAGACAATGAGTCACTTGTGATTCCTTCTGACTCTGAGAAGTGTATATATACTCTGAATCGGTGTTTTTCCTTGGGCGCTCACTCATGAGAAGGATCTTGTGATTCCCTAGTTGAGATTCTGAGTGGCTCTATGTTCAGAGCTCCTGAAGTGATCAGATGTAAAGGCTTTCTCAAACAGGGACTGTATGTAAAGTGTATAGTTGATTTGGGCAGTCAGAGCCCTCTCTGTTGTTCTTTATTTCTCTGCTTGTATTTTCTGTTTGTATTTTGTCTGAAATTCAGGGTGCTGACTTTTCCCCTGCTAAACTAGTGAATGTAGTTTAAAAAAGATTGTTGACACCTTAAACAACTATCTTTCCTCCTTGGGCTAGTGATTATCCTGGGTATGCCAGTGTGGTTGCCACTGTATCCATGCAGACCTAGAGGCTGTTGGAAAATATAATTAGGCCCATGACAGACTCCCAGTGACATCAGGGCTGTCCATGATCTAGGAACCAAGTGTGTGTCAGGATGGGCCCTCAGACCAAACCAGGAAAAGGATGTATTATCTGAGAAAGGAGATATCCTGAGAATAGCCAGGAGAGGAAAGGCCAGGAAGCTACAGGAAACAGACATCATCTGAGGATAGTAAATAGAGTAGGTGATGTCACTTGGTATTGAATAGGCAGATTTTCTAGTGCAACCCAGCTGAGTAATTTGCTCTAGGCAGAAACAGAGATAGCGAGAAAGGACCAAGGTCAAGAGTGAGATCTTTTGAGGGGCAGAGCCAAGATGGCGGCGTAGCAGCAGCAATATATCGCAGCTCTCACATAGCCACCCCAAAATACCCATAAAATAGGACTCTAAACCAAACCTACAACTCCAAAACGCACACAAGGTTACTTCCCACTAAATTCAGCTCGGCTACGAGGAACCATATCAGCACTG
>CM053589.1:206332413-206358404 GCA_028646515.1 Pseudochirops corinnae
GGGGGTTGAATGACCCTTTCACAGGCATCGCCTAAGACCATCAGAAAACACATATTTTGCATGGTCTTAGGAACCGAGACTCTGTTCCTCTATCTGTCTCCAGGAGGGTCTGCCCACATGCAGATACTCCCACATACAAGTATTAAAGGGTCGCAGCATTAGAAAGGTTGAGAACCACTGCTCTAGATAAATAGCTCTGGCCTCCCTTCTCCCTCCCTCACCAGCTTCAGTGGCCACCCAGGAAAGCCCTAGAATACTGCTCGTTGGAAAACCAAGGGACCCAAGGAATCAAGACTGGCCCAGGGGAATCCAGGCCAGGGATGCTTCCCCACCACCCTCCCATTTTGGGAGTATGATGTGGAGTTAACTTGGCTGAACATTTCTAATATGAATTCCATAATGTGTGAATTTTGTTGCTTGACTTGAGAGGTCAGAAAATCTGCAAGGATTTTGGCAGACACTGAAGGGAAAGAGAGCCACTAATCTGGGAAGCCCCTCTCCCCAGTCAGAGCCCTCCTGAAAGGCAAGGGCTATCTCTTCTGCTCGGGGGTCTCACTACCTAAAACTTTTCAGCAAACACTGGAGGACCATATGGTGGGGGAGGGGCTAAACTATAAGAGATTTTTACTTAAATATGCATTTGTAAAAGGAAGTCATTTCCTTCTGTCCCTGAGATACTACATCTCTGTCTCTAAATTCTGCCTTATTCCCTCAAGCACTCCCTGAATGTTCAAGGAGACTTTCCACAGCTACGGATTTGGGGCAGCGATAGCAGGCCTTCTGATTTTGTCTTGAGCTCTATTTGAAGACTAAGAAATTTAGAACCTCCTAGTTTTACTTAAGATCAATGAGTTCAATTCCTCCATTTAATAGAGAGAGAAACTAAGGCTCAGGGAAGAGAAAGGACTTTCACAGTAAGTCAAACAGGCCACACATAGGCCAGATGAGTGATCCCAGTGCTGAGACTCAAGACAGTGAGCTCTGAGGAGTGACCCATTCCTTGCTGCATTCAGGCTTCCAGCCTCTGATCTCCTTGCTCTTTCTGCCAAAACTAAAGTAACCAGACTTTACAGAAAATGCCTGTGTTCAAGAAAAGAAAACATACCTTCAAGATTTCTTTGAATAAAGACTATCCCTTCATTTGGAGTTTGGAAATAGAGTCTCTATATGCCTGCCATTGATGTTCTTCTTCTTCAGATTCACTTCATTTCAATTAAAATTTATTAAGCACCATTGGCATGACAGGCTTTGGGCTGAAGATGCAAAGGCAAATAGGAGCAGTGCCTGGACACAGGGAGATTATCTTTTTTCAGTAGGAAACATCACCATCCATGAGGAATAAGGAAACCCAAAGATGAGGGAATAGAAGACCCTGAATATGTGGCAATGCAGAATCAGTGAGGGGTCCCAGGATCTTCCATGGGGCAGCCAAAGGCAGTCAGTCTGGAGAGATGAAGGGCTTCCTGACCATTGAGGAGGGGACTTTTTTGCTCTTCTGACTCACTTCAAGTTGCAGGTCAGGAAAATTGTTTTAATGAATCTGGAATCTTCTGGTTTGGGTATCATTATTGCTCTTTCTATACAAATGAATGAGGGATCAAAAACTCTCTTTTCTGGCTATTTTTCTTCTCTGTGATTTAATGATTTACTATAACAAACCACAGTAACTGCCTTGGATCGGGTAATTAGCAGGTAGAACAAGGACCCCATTACCTACAAAGAAGAGCAAGCCTTGCTGCAAAACATGGCCATTTCTGTCTCCTAGCAGGAAGACTCTGCTTGTCACTAGGGGCCACCTTGGAGGAATAGGTGGCATAGTTAAGTTGAGTCTGGCAGAAGACACATTAAATTCATCTGGAAGAGAAAGAGAAGAGTAAAAGGGGGTCTAAGTTAGCAACAGAAAGAAAAAACATAAGTTTATGGAGCAAATGATCCTTGCTCCATGATATGAGGTCTTTCCTTCAGGTACTAGGGCCCAATCTTGCCAAAGAGAGAGGCAATGTGGTACACTGGAGAATACAAGGCCCTTAGAAGGTGAGGTACCCTTGGGCAAATCACCCCACCTCTCTGTGTCTTCATTTCCTTATCTGTATAATGGGGATGATCATGGCTAGCATACCTCACTCAGATCGCTAGAGTGACCAGAGAAGATAATCTATTTGCACCCATTTTGCAGACTTGTAATAAGTGTGATTGATTATCGTAGTAAGATTCAGGAAAGGAGGATTCTTTTATAACATAGTCCTCTCTGTACCCTATTCCCACAATGCCCCTCCCCCTAAGTATGCCTTTAGCCTCTCCCATCACAAAGGGAGGGACTGATTAGAGATGTCTCTAGGCTGCTTTGCCTGAGGTTGCTATCTGTCCATTAGAGCCAGACTCTTTGGGCTCCCTCATTTCTTCAGTCTTCAAAGACTGCAGCCCTTACCTGGAGTACCAGGTGACATCGACCTGAAAAGTCACCAAACTGCATTTTTGCCAGTCATACCTGGGATTTACAGGGTTGTTTTTGGAGTCCTTCATTCCTCACTTCCAAAGGATCCATTGCACCTTCCTTTGCTGGTCGTGCCCAGCCCCTCTGTCTCATGTAGGAAATATCCACTGAGGGATCATTTCTTAGAGAAGCCATGGAGCAGACCCACCATGAAGGGACAGAATCTGGTGATGTCGTGAATGATGGTCCTACTCAGTAACTGAATCTGGAAGGTCAGATTTCCCTAGAAAGGAGCTTTCCTCTAGTGAGGCACACGTGACCTTGGAAAGAGAGAAGAAAGAGAATATTATGAAAGAGAAAGAGAGAGAAGAACTGGGGCCTACCCAGGTGGATGGGGCCTTGGTCTAACAGTCATATTTTTATCTGAATCTCACTTCATTCTTCTTGAACAATAATGTAGACAGCGTCCAAGGCATGGTGATCATGATGGTGGGAGACCTTGAAATTGCCTCCTATGGGAACTGAATAAAGGAACTGGGAATGTGTCTCTTAGGAAAGAGGACTTAGGAAGGACAGGACAGGAAGGTCACATGGGGGCTTGGGCATTCTTTGTCTCTTCCATGGTCTCTGAAATGCACCAGACTCTCTTTATGTCTCCTCATGCTGGACTTCCAATTTCCTGTCTCTGTACCTATGTATCAGTTATCCACAGTGCCTAGAAAGCCATCCCTCTTCACCTCTTACCCATAATTCCTCACTCACTTCAAAGCTCAGCTCAGTCATTACCTCTGACATGGGGCCTTTCCTGATGCCCCAGACAGTAGAGCCACTCCCTACCCACCATTTTGGACTCATATATTTCATCTGTGATATGATATT
Source organism: Pseudochirops corinnae (assembly GCA_028646515.1). Lineage (NCBI taxonomy): Eukaryota > Metazoa > Chordata > Mammalia > Diprotodontia > Pseudocheiridae > Pseudochirops > Pseudochirops corinnae. The sequence continues at coordinate 206,335,727 of CM053589.1, forward strand.
GCAGATGGGAAGCTGTCCTCTGAGACAAGACTCCCTTGATCAATAAATATTTATGAAGCCCTTCAAATCCCAGGCTCTATGCTAGGCACTTGGTATCCAAGTGCAATAAATGAAGCAATTCCTGATTGCAAGGAAGTTAGATTCTAGCAGTGGAGACTCTATGTTAGAAATAGAGAGCACAATCAGGAAAAACAAATGGAATAAAGGAAGGGGGACACTGGAGGCCAAAGGGATTAGGAGATGATTCATGCAGAAGGGGGAACTGGAAGGTATGTCTGGACTAAGAGAAGGATGCCATAAGGCAGAAGTATGGGTGGTGGACATTCCAGACACAAGGGACACAGCACTGCTGAGGCTAAGCACAGCAGTGTTAGGTGTGAGGAACAGACAAGGGTTATTGGACTGGATCACAGACTGTAGGGAGAGGATTAGTGTCTCTCTTAGACACTAAGGGCAAGGTTGTGAAGGGGAGTCTAACTTACCAGGGGAGTCTGCACTTGAAACAAGTCCAGTGGGAAGCCACTAGGGTTTATTGATTACAGAGTTCAGTACATAAGGACAGTCCCTGGTAGCTATGAAGAAAAATGGACTGAAGTGAGGAGAGAAAGGGATAGTAATTGGGTGGTACTGCTATAACTCAGGTGAGAGTTGATGACAGTCTGCATGTTAGTAGGTGTGATTGGAGAGAATGGGTCAGAGGGGAAGATGGTACGGTTGTAGAGAATGCAAGATTTGAAGTTTAATTGGGAGGGGGCCAGGGAGGAAGAAGGAGTTGGACATAAATAGTAAAGTTACAAACCTGGGATCCTGGGAAGAAATGAAGAACCTCAGAGAAGAGGTGGGTTGGAGGGCAAAGATAATGAGGGTTATGTTTTGGACATGTTGACTTTGTGATATCTCCAGGACATCCAGTTTGAAATGTCCAATAAGCAGCCAGTGATGCAAGATTGAAGTTCAGAGATGAGACTGGAGCTATATAGAGAGATCTGAGAGTCATTGGCCTAGATATAGCATTATAATTTAACTCTTAGCGGCTAAGTTAATGTAGAGAGACAGAAACAGAAGAGAGAGAGACACAGAGAGAGAGAGACAGAGAGAGAGAGACTAAACCAGAGTGAGACAGAGGATAGAAAGGGAGAGACAGAGACAGAGAAACAGAGACAGACAGAGAAAAAGGGAGAGAGAGAGAGGGAGAGGGAGACAGAGAGACAGAGAAAGAGAGAGAGACAGAGAGAGAGAGTAGTTGATACTATATGAAATATAAATCTTCCAGACTCGGTAGGGGGAGTTTCTTATATCAACAAAATCACGGGTCCTGGCACTTATGCCATGTTTGCCTTAATGTTTACATGTACTTGTCATGTAATATAGCACAATGCTAGGCACATAGTAAACACTTAATGCATGTTCATTGACTGACTGATGTCTCCCCTCCTTCCCTCAAAGGAGAGAAGTTCCTTGATGACAAAAACTCTTCCACTCTTGTCTTTGTATTCATAATGCTTAGGCCAATGGCTGACATCTAGGGAGTTTAAAAGAAAAAGTGTTTGTCCCTTCTTTGCTTGAGCAGGATCAGATCTGTTCTGCCTGGCCTGATAGTAAACTCAGAAACAGTGAATGGACATTGAGAAAGACCAAGGCTCAGAATTAGGGAAAATATCCTGGCGAAGAGAATTGCCCTCAAAATGGAAGGCAACAGGTCCTCCTTTACTCTAGGAAAAGGTTAATGAGCACTTGATGTTAGAGATTTGAGGTCAGATCCAGACTAGAGGCCTATGTGTCCTCCAGCTCTGAGACTATGGGAGACTTAGCTCTTCCCAGTCCCTTTTAAAAGGTGGATTTGGATGCTGATGTTGGTTATTGGTGTTGCTGTTGTGTTCATCATGGAGCAGAACTGTTTCTGAGCCATTACAATGAAGTGTTCATGTCAGTCTGGGTTGCCCCAGCTCCTCTCTGTGGGGCCATGAAGTCTGGCCATTTAGAAGGGGTCCCTGCTGGCTTTGGGGATGACTTCAATGATTCAGTTGGTAAATCAGCAGAAAGCTTGCAATATTCTAGAAGGGGGCTTGGTTTTCTGCCCCTTCTTTGGGGGGGGAAGTCAGGATCTTTCTTGACAATCAGTCGGGTGAAGCCTACAGAACCCAGCTAGAATTTCATTGTTTAAATGCAGAACAAGCCTACATAAGACTACAAAGAAAGCCAAACACAGTGAAATATAGTCAAACTCTGAAAAGAGGGAAATTGACAGGGAATGAGTAGGCCCCAAGATAAGAACCCCTGCCCTGGTTCACCAGGCTTCCTGGTGCATCCTTCACATTAACCGAAGGGGCATCATTAGAGGGATCATTAGCCCCATCTGAAAGACAGGGAAGCACAGGCCCAGAGAACCCCAGTGATTCACCTTTGCCCATGCTATCGGGGAGCCAACATCCAGCACTGGGCTCAGGGCTTCATACCTTAGCTGTGTATTCCCCTGCAGTGTAACCTTATCTCTAGAAAACCCATGACTCTTGTGACAGCTACTGAAAAGTCTGAATCCCTTTGGGGCTTGTTTTTTAAATTTTTCAGAACTACGTTCAAAGAGTTTGCTGAGAAATATGGCCGAGATCAGAGGTTCCGCCTTGTTCAGAAGAAGAAGGACCAAGAGCACTTTTTCAACCAATTCATACTGCTCCTTAAAAAGAGAGACAAAGAAAATCGAATCAGACTCCGCAAAATGAGATAAGAGTGTGGAGGGAGCTGCCTTTGCCCCAGGTCATCCTGTGGCTTCCTGAGAGCCCAGGGAGAGCCAGCTTCTGGGTCCAGATTTCACCCTGGAGCAGAGCCAAGGACTTGTGGAGGAAAACCTTTGAGCCTCAGGCCTGCCTGGGCCCTTCTCCCCTAGGCCCAGGGGGCATCTAGTCTCAAAGGATCACTGTTTCATATTGAAGCTCTCTTTTGTACAACATTCAGCGTCTGATGTATTTCTAATTGCCATGATATGTCAATCCCTTAATTGTTTTAATTATGCAAATATCTTGTAATATACACAAATTATAAATCCAATGCAGATTTGTAATTGAACAGAAACAGATGTTGTATCTGCCTTCTCCAGACTCTTAACCTTTGTTTGAAGAGTTCTTTGCATCCACATGGTTCTTGGGAAGGGCGGCTGCCCTCTCGGGGCCTCCGGGACTCCAGCGTCCACAGGTCGATGTCTCATTTTCGGAGTAGTCATCTTAGTGTCTTAGTCATCAATCACAGTGATGAGCGTGCCCATCTTGCCACATGCACCTTGGAGGACAATGGCAGTTTACAGGTGAAGGCTGTCCCATTATTTGGAAAGGTGCTTTCAAGCACAGAGAGGGAAACAAAACCATCCTTTGGATTTCTTGTTTAAAATAATTTTAAAATTGGTTTATTTTGTAAAAAAAAAATTATCATGTGAATATTTCAGTTACTTATTATTGTATGCCAAGCATTTGCATGAGATTTTTCTCATCATCTTTGTAGAAATAAATATTTTAACTTTTTTTTTTATTTAATAAATATTTTAAACCAGAGTTGTCCCCCCTGCATTCTCTGGCATCATCCCACAGTCTTGGAGCCTTCAAAAACAGAGACGATGTTTCCCTTTTCTCAAAATTTAAATGAAAATGATGTTACTTGCACTGAGGAATAGAATAATCATCCATATTCCAGAAGAAACCTCACTTAGCTTTAATCTGAATTTCAAAAGACGAATCTGACTTAATTGTGATTTTAAAGACTAAGCAATTGCAGGTTTCATTTCTATATTTCAGTTTCTGTTTCATGAAATTAAGCTGTGAGATTTTTCCCAGGCCCTGAGAGTGGACAAGATTGAGAAAAATAAAATGAAATGAAGATGCGCCAGATTTTCAGTGGAATTCTCCTTTCCACTCCTTCCAGGCGGAGAGAGGCTCAGGGCCAAGGGAGTCTCAATTGTGTTCCTGTGTGGATGTCTTGTGCCTAACGGGGGATAGCTCAGTGATCACACACACACACATACCTCTTTCACTTTGCCATTTCTCTCACATTTTCTTGTCACTTCAAGACAAATCAGTCTAATTGAGAATCAAAACAGCTTGGCAGAAGCAGAAAGATGCATAATTCCAAGATTCAGAAGTAGGGGAAGCATGGTTAGAGAACAGTCTGTTTTGGTCAACTGGAATGGCCATGTGAATCCAAAGTGTCCTGAGGCACCCAAGAGAAGCCACTGAGGATCCTGGGCTGCGTTAAGAGAGGCAGGAGACCCACCACAGTGGGGTGAGATCCCTTCTGGTGCCACCCATAGGGGGGCTTATATGAAACTCTGGAAGCTGCCATTTCAGGAGATTGATGAAATGTCCAGGGAAGGGTAACCAGGACATGTGATATGGGAATTAGGGGGAGATTCGGGGTTGCTTAGCCTGGAGAAGTCCACACGGCGGGGAGGCGGTTGATAGCTGTCTTAAAGTCTGGAGAGACTCTTATGTGGAGGAAGAAATGTACGTACTGGGTTGTCCCAGTCCTGGTTTGGCTTTAGAAGAAATGGGGAAATTCTGTTTCTTGCCTTCAGCAGGTAATTCTTCCTACAGTTCTGGTTCCTCAATATAATTGAATGTAAAGAAGACATCTTTAACCCCTGAAGTCTGTAAGGTTCTACATTTAGCCCTGCAGAGAAATGACACGGACTGATTCATCCTGCTTATGAGGCAAGTGGGAAAAGGGTAAATAAGGAGTGACTGACATGAAGAAGTGTTGACCACTGGTCCAGGAGAAGCCTAGGCAAACCCACTCAGGTCTTTGAGGAGGGAGGGGCTGCTTTCAGTGGGGAGGGCCTAGAACTGCTCCAGGAAGCAGGTGGCAGCTTAGCTGCGATGTTGGAAAAGGGCTTCAGCAGATGGAGACAGGGTTGGTGGCAGAGGGATTCCCAGTCCTGTGCTTGGGCAGGGAGACCAAGGGCCATTTGATGGAAAGGGCAGGGAGAGGGGAGGGAAGGGAGCCCTTTTGGTCATTTAGAATGTGAAATGCACAGTGGGGAGAAGGAAGATGCAGGATTGGAGACACAGATCGGGGTGACCATATGGATGACTCTGAAAACTGTGATTCAGAGTTTATGCTTAAGACATGGACGGTGATAACTGAAGATTTTTGAACTGAGGAGAGATGTGATCACAGCAGGATTCCATGACAGGGGGTGAAGAAGAGGGAACAAGCGCAGTGATGATTGTGGTGCCTTTGCTAAGATCAGAGGGTCTGTACTCGGGCCTGAGGCCCCACTGGTTGGAGGGTGGGGTGGAACTTGGATTCTCCCCATCTCACTCCATGACTGCTGACTGAGGACTCACAGAGTGACCAAAATCTGTTTGACACGTTATCCAAGGATTGATAGGAGATATTCAGGAGGAGCCACAGGACAGATACAGAAGGTATCTCAACCTGCATGATGGTACAGCCTTCAAGGCAGGAGGGGTCTGGGTTCAAGTCTTGCCTAAGACACCTATGTATGTTTGAGTACATACAAGTTACTCTACCTTTGAGTCAAGACCTGAGGAAAATCTCCCAGGTTCCCACCATCACTTCCCCATTCTCCTCTTACTGTTTTCTGTCTAGACCTCTTTATGTAAGCCTGGGGCTGTTCACACTCCAGTCAGCATTTCGACACAAAATGAAGGCTACTTTGTCAGCTGGGTATTGTGCACTGACTGTCTGGTTGTCTTTGTGTAATAAAAGTCATAAACATGCTCTTTCTCATCCAGATGTGGATCCTGGCTTCCATACCCCAGGCATTTCCGAGCACAGATCACTTCACAAATGCATACCCAACTTGTCAGTGAAGTGGTGCCTTCTCTTCTGTGGAGGTGACTGACTCAGGGTCCTGGAGGCATTTTCTCAATTAGAGGGTCTTCAGTGGTCATTAGGCACTGAATAAGCGTGAGCTGGTTGGGAGTAGTGAGGCGGCATCCAGTTAGGACTGTGGTGACCTTTAGCCATTTGTGGATGCTGTTCCGTGAGCTCCCAGCAGGGGGTCCCTGTGTCAGCCATTTGTGTGGGTTGATTTTGTAACTTTCTCCGCTTGTGGCAGCTCGGTTTTGTTGAGTTACTGCTCTCCCTCCTAACTCCCAGAAGTGAAAACTGCTTAAAAGTCTCCAATTATTTGGAAGAATTGATGGCGTTAGAGAACTTACTATGAAATACTATTAAAATCCACCAGGACACAAGTTCCAGCTTTTCAGTGGGATATGTTTGTACCAACTCATCTCTAGATGTTGACCCGGACCCTTCAACATTGTCTAAACAGGGAGTAACACACCCTGGCATCATTCAGAGCATTCCCTTAGGGAAGCAGAGGCCAATGTTGATGATCCCACTGCTAGACTCGGCTGTCCTGTTGTTCTCTCCTATGTCACTTCATCTCTTCCAAAGCCCATGTCTCTTTGCTGGACTCACCTCCCTTTACCTCTCCACAGAGTTGGACAGAATTGTCCAGTCCCTCTTTCTTGACCTTTTCCCTGGGCTTCTGAACATTCTTTTCTGTTTTTCTTATGATGTCTCTGAACACTGATCATCCCCACATGTACCTTTAAAAAAAAAAAAGGATCCATTGTCTTCATTTTGCTACCTGAGAGTAGATGCCTTCCTAAGCTCTCTCAGGTGACTTTAGTCTTGAATCTTTCTACCCTCTGTTCCTTTGAAATCTCATTTACTCTCAGGGCTTCAGTGTTCATCATCTGTGCAGACAAGACACATCCATTTCTCCATCCTCATCTTCTACCCAGAAGCCCAACCCTATGGTTCCACTTCCTTCCTGGAGATTGTAAGGAAGATGTCTCCCTCTAGCATATGTGTATCTATGTATAATATATGTATGTACAGTCTATTTACACACTTATGCACACATTTATGTAGACATGACACTTGTGTATTTACACTCTTCATTTCCAAATACAACCTCCTACTCTCACCTCAATCAATCAGCAAATATTTATTGAGTACCTCTCTGGACCAGGCATTGTGCTGGGTACCAGGGATAAAATAGGAACAAGCTTTCATGAAGACTTGTTCCAATGGATGGATCTATCCAGAGAATCATCCCTGTAAGAAAGAATACGAGAGCCCCAGAGGTAGCGAGGCAAAGAAGATAAGCAAAACGAAGCCGTGTGTGCAATGAGTCCAATGGTATATGAGCACCTCCATCTCCCTACTCTCCTACCTGAAAACAAAGGAAGTGTGGGGGAGGGACACTCTTGTCTCTCCTCCAGGACTGATCACATTCAGTGTATCATGTGCTTTACCCAAAACAAATTAGTGGGGGAGTGAATCTTACCTCCATTTTATAGATGGGAAAACTGACTCTCAGAGAATCCCACAAGGAGTAGGGAACAAACCAAGGTTTCAGATAGAGTCCATGTCGCACTCATAAGCAGGTTGTGGAGATATCCCCATTACCATCTCATAGATGAGGCCCCTGAGGCTCTGAGATTGTATTTGACTTGACCAATACCTTCTAGTTAACATGTGGCAGAGATCTTACTGCTCTGTCCCGCTGGCTCAAGCTTCTCTCATGATCAGGAGAACAAAGGAATGGATGGAGACTTCACTAGTATTTGTTTACACTCAATTACTTTGAACTGCTGACATATGGTCGGAGTCCAGCACTCAGGCCTCACACCCTCCATTCAGCCCCTGGCTCAGCCTCATCTGCTCTTCCTAAATGCAGGTAGTTTAAGAGACTCTGTTCCATATGGAGTAATCGCCGTGCTGGTGACCTGTGGGGCAAAGAGCACCCCTGCATCTATGGACATGTTTGAGATTCTACACTGTGAGGGTAAACACCTATCTCCTTGAGAAGGAGCTCAGCAGGGTGGGTAATAGAGAAGCCACATGATGCCCATCATCCCAGGAGCTACTAGGTCACATAGAGCCCAGCTTAAAACAAACAAACCCAACCCAGAGCCTCTCATCTGTGTGGCTGGGAATTGTAGGTGAAGGCAGGGTCACCCTCACCCCTGGGAGCTCAGACCTCATCTGAAACCGCCCAGGCAAGACTTGTTGTTATGACCCCAGCAGCCCCTGTTCTAAATAGCAATCAGCAGACATCAGATCCCAGGACATCACGTTCTCTCCTAGGAGAAAAACCAAGTCACAGCCTAAAATCTTTTTTAAAAATGGTGCCTACCAAAAAAAAAAAAAAAAAAAAAAAAAAAAAAGGACTGTCTGAGGATGACTGTTATTGGGGCGGCCAGGTGGTGCAGTGAATAGAGCACTGGCCCTGGAGTCAGGAAGACCTGAGTTCAAATTTGACCTCAGACACTTAACACAAAACTAGTTGTGTGACCTTGGGCAAGTCACTTAACCCCAATTGCCTTGCCTTCACCTTCCAAAAAACAAAAGGTACCTGAATGGAATCCTCTCCTCAGACAAGCATCTCCTTTTTCCACCAGAGTTATACCAACTTATACCAAGCAAGGCCCCTGGCCATCTCTTACTGGCCAGTCCTTTCAGTCCCATGAGACTCTTCTTGACTCCATTTGGGGTTTTCCTGGCAAATAAGCTGCCATTCTCTTCTCCAGCTCATTTTACAGGTGAAGAAACTGAGGCAAACAAGGTGACCTGACTGGCCCAGTATCATACACCTGGTCTGTGTCTGAGATCACATCCGAACTCAGCAAAGTGGATTCCAAGGCCTGGAACCCCACATGCCCCCTGCGTGCCCCGCACCCCACATGCCTCACCGGCCCTTTCCATCTCTATGGAAAGCAAGGAAACTCCAGGCCATGTGTCCCCTCCTCAATCCTACCTCACAGAGCTCCCTCCTCAGGATGCACCTTTCCATTCTTTGGCTCTTGAATATCAGAGCAGGGCACCTGTCTCACCCTGGACCTTTTCTAATTAAGTTCTAAACACTTTTTATGTGTAAAAAATGGAAGATTAAGATGCTGTACTTTTGTAGGGAAAACAAAAGCCAGCTTGCTTGAGTATCATATTGGTGTTTGAAATTGAGGCCCTCCAGGCTAATCTGGTCTGACCTCAGGGCCCTCGAAGGCCCCTGGGAACCCTGAGATCTGATGATTCTGTGGCTGTGCCTTGGCTGTCCTAATCTATTTCCAGTAGGAGCTAAGTCAGATACCACTTCCTCTGCCCAATGAGGGTTCAAGGCCTCTTGGTTCCACCTTCTATGATGGTAACTCAGGCCACTGTGATGGGAACACCACTGGACCTCGAGGCAGAGGACAGTATTGGTTCTTTTGATGAATAGTTGGAATGCTTTTCTTTTCTCATTTTCCCCAACTGTAAGAAGAAGGTATGTAAGATCCTCTCTAGGGCCCTTTGCAGCTATCATTCCTTTGATTGGATTCAGAAGCGTGGGAGTGATCACTCACCATTTAAGGGGTGATCTGGTCCCTCCTCCCAGGTAAGCCAGGTGGACATACATTTTGTAAGGATTTGCCACAATAGCTGTGGACATACTTCCCCCAACAGATGTGCTCCGCTTCATTCAATTAAATTCATTTCAAGTGAACATGCAGTGATTAAGACGTTCTGGTGTGCCAGACACTAGCCTAGATACTGAATGAAACAGCCCCTGCCCTCAGGGTACCTCCATTCTAATGGTGGTAAAGAGTGCCACCATTTACTCAGCTCGGTGTATTATATTCTAAGTCAGTCTCAACCTTCTAGCTAATTGTCTCTAAGTTGCCTCCCATGTTACAAACCTGAGCATTTGGAGGAATGGGGATGTTACAGATAGAAATGAAGAAGTTAGAAGAGATGAGCAGAGGGGAAGGATTAAGCTGAATTCATTCGAATATATTGAATTTAAGACACTAGTGCCAAAGCCCAAGTGAGCATGTGCAGTGGGCATTCCAAGCCATGGGTGTGGAGCTCAGGGCTTGACTTGAGAGCAGCCCGGGACCCAGCCTAGAGCACGATGCCCCTGTGATGCCCCTGTCATTAGCACTTTAGGGAGCAGCCTCTGATGAAGCAAGGGGGTATTTGGAAGCTGACGTTTGTTGTTCCCCGTAGAGCTGCTGGGAACTCAGCCAGGACTCAGGACTCAAGTGGTATGTGCTGTTTCCTCTAATAGGCTCAGTTCCTTAAGCCCAGGAGCCTGGTGCCATAGTGGATAAAGTGTTAGTCCTGGAGGTGGGAATATCTGAGTCCAAATCCAGGCTCAGATACTTGTTGTGTGTAGGGGTTTGCCTCAGTTTCTTTATCTGTAAAATTGGGATAATAGCAGCTACCTACCACAGCAGCTACATGGTAGGGTGGATAGAGCACCAGGCCTGGAGTCAGGAAGATTCATGTTCCTGAGTTCAAATCAGATCTCAGATACTTATTAACGGTGTTAATTGATCAACTTTTAATTATTTAATTAAATTAATTAAATTGAATTAATAATTCAATATTGATATTATATAATATGTATTTATTATTTATATATAAATTATATTTATATATTTTTATATATAATTATATATAATATTAAGTTATTAATATAATAATATTAATAAAATAAAATTCAAATTGATTAATAATTAACAGTTAATTAACTGGGCAAGTCACTTCACCATGCCTGCCTCAGTTCCCTAATCTATAAAGGAAATATTACATCACACCTGTATCTCTGCCAAGAAAACCCCCAACTGGGTCATGGGTAGCAAAGAACAATGCCAGGGTTGTTATGAGGCTTACAGGGGAATCATTGTCCAGCGCCTAAGACAACACCCGGCCCAGCGCAGGCACTGTCTAAATGGTGGCCCTTGTTAGGAATTCTTTCATTTGTCTTGGGCCTTTCTACCTCCAGCTGCTATCACAGATTTCGGCACTTAGTAGGCATCTCATCAATGCTTGTTTACATAACCAACTGAACAGCATTAATTCGGCACACAGGGCACGCCCTCAGCTCAGCACCGGGGACAGAGATGGCACGGGTAGTAACTCAGGCTGAATACACAAGAGCTTTGGATATGTAGTGCTGCAGGAGGGAAGTCACTGGCCAACTCCTTGAACAATGCTGACAATGCTGAGCTTGCTACTATTAATGACAGTTCAGGAACAGCGCCCATGCTGGGTTTTTATTTGGATAAATCCCCAAAATAAATGAAAAAAAAAACATTTAAAAAGTACATAGGCAGACTTAGTGCCTTCTCCCCTTGCCACCCATACTCCTGGTTGCGCTAGTCGCTAATTAAATAGCACCTGAGACTAGCATTGCTAAGTCACCTGATGCCAATGGTTACAGGCCCACAGGCAAGGGAACTTCCTATACTCCCCTTCCCCAGTTACACTGCAAACAGTCACAGAAAGAGAAGAATGGAAGCAAGTTAAGGAGCATTTGTGATTCATCAACCATTCACCAGGCATGTTGCTAAACAATTTCCAAGTATCATCTCCTTTGATGGTCACAAGAACTCTGGAAGGTAAGTACTCCCGCTATCCCCATTTACAGTGGAACCTTATCTTTACAGTGCCCCAGAGGAAGCTGAGGCAAGCTAGAGTTAAGAGATTTGCCTGGGTCTAGTAAGTGTCTGATTTCAGATCCAAACTCATGTCCTCAAGGCTCCACACTCAGCACTCTCTATCCTGTGTCACTTGGGTGCCTCAGAGAGGGTCCAGGAGGCAGTCACATGCCTGCCTCACTCCAAAAGTCACAGCACAAAGGCAACCACCATCTGGATCCTTCCTGCTTATTGGTGTCTCCCTCACCACCATGAAGCAATGTGTCAGGGGGCTTCATGCACTAGACCAGGGATGGGGAACCTGCAGCCTCAAGGCCACATGTGGCCTTCCAGATCCTCAACTGCAGCCTTTTGGCTGACTCCAATTTCCCACAACAAATCCACTTAATAAAAGGATTTGTACTGCAAAACCTGGACTTACTCAAGGACTTAGAAGGCCGTATGTTGCCTCAATGCAGCAGCTTCCCCACCTTTCTACTAGATCAAGCAGATGGGTCAGTGTTTATTTCAAGGGAAATCCTTCTGGACCCCCAGTTACACCATAGGATCACCTGTCTCTGCTACCTTCTGGGGAGACAATTCTGGAATCATTCATTGCAGTGGTCAATTTAAAATGATGTGTATTTCTTTCAAAAAATACTTTTCTTAGCTGTGGCAGCATGACTTTCAGTGTGGAAGCACAATCCCTAGGCATATTAGTTGGGGGCAAGCAAGAAACCTCCTTTATACGACCTTCTGAATTTGATATCCCTCTCTCCACAACTAACTCTGTCCCATTGTCATCTGGGACTAACAAGGGACACATGGAGAATGTGGAGAGAAGTCTGAGAGGTGGATCGGAAGGAAGGACATAAAAAAGTTTTTAAGCTATAAGCAAACCTTCTGGGCAGTTTTCCCACCAATTGTTCAGCAGACAAAATCTAGCCTTCACGGTGTGTTAACTCTCATCAGATTCTGCTGGCTCCTTGGTTTCTGTAGGCTTGCAAGGCCACCCCATCCCAACCTGGGGTCCAGATTTACTTCAAAAATGGGGTTGTGCACATGGAAGGAAATGTGGGTAGATGTTTCCCCTGAGCATGAGGAGATGCTGCGTGCAGCCCAAGGGATGGCACCATGTCATTTTGGAAAGAATTTGTATCACTCACTTTCAGTTTGACTTTTCCTTTCATGCCTGTTTTCTGTAAATTTCCTGTTCATGTGGAGTTCCTTGGGGATCATGATCTTGCTTTGAACATTATTTGGAGAGGTAATATCTCTAGATGAAGTTCCAAGCAGCCAGGGAAATGAAAACAAATGAAGGTCCCGCTCCCAAAAGAGAACAGATTCTTTTTCTTTCCTTGAAGTGAGATGCTCTGGGTTTTCTTCTGTGGGTAATTTACCTTGATTCATCTTTGCAACCATCTGAGATGGATCTATACATTTTATTCCTTTAGCGATATCTGTGAGGCCAAGAAATGTTGGCTCTCCATATGCTTTGGGCAATAAATAACCTTCTGGCAAGTTTGTGCAGATATGAATCATATTTAGTGCCATTCCAACTTCTTCCACTTCTCCAATACTTATACTTAATAACAAATTTAGGGATCTACAATCTCATATTGGTCGCTCAGAATGCAGCCCCTTCCAAACAGACTTGAAAGGATCTCTTTCTGCACAGGAGATGCTGTTTTATCTGCCACATCTAGAGTTCTCGAGATGGGAATTCTCATTCAGCAGTGGCTTTTCCATGCTGTTGACCTGTTTCATTAACTGATTTATGTTTTCCTCTCTTATACTTTGGGAAGCTGATGCACTTTTCTCTATCTCACAGCTCTCTATCTCTGTCCAAGGCTTAATTCTGGACAACTAGGGTGTTTCAATCCTAATAGATATTTACCTTTGTGAAATCATGTGCAGTGATACATGGTGATAGGCTCCAATGATGGGTGGGAGCTTGCTGCTACCATAGCTCACTTTCATGGCCACTAAATCTCCACTAAGTCATGTAGCCCAGGCCATAATCCAGAGATATATAAAAAATCTCCACCAGCCACATTGGATTTTAGGTTTTATTTGGGATATAAAAGGAATCTTTATGATGGCTCCACGAACAATAAATATTCCTTACCATATGCATGATCATTTTAAACCTTTCCCCGTATTTCAGAAGTAGAAACGAGCACATAAAGACCACAGATATTTTAGTGTGAATGAATCAAGATCACGGGATGCCTTTGAACTTGGAGAATTATGGTGCTCCACTCCTTCCAGGGTATCCTCTGGCATTTACAGCCCATGCATTTCATCATTTGTATTGCTCATACATTAAGCTAACGCGTCTTCATCACATAGGAACTTGGGCTGCAACAACTTTCCCCTAAATCTAGGGTCAGCAATCCCTGAGGGAGAAACTCCATTAGATTTTTCACCAAGACTACTTATCTGATGATCGTTCTTTCAATTTTTCAAATACACACACAAGTTAGCTTCAAGGATGTGTACATATAAATATAGATAGATAGATAGATGCATGTATATGCACATATCATATATACATATAACACACACTTGAACACTTGTTTTATATAGACACAAATACACATACACATATTATACATACATATTTGCTTGGGCTATATGGGTGTTCAAGGAAGGCTATCTCACCTCTAATGTGAGGGCTTGTCAAGCCTTTTTCAGGGCTGTTCTTTGCCCTTTGTTTCTACCTGGCATTCAACTCACCTGTGACTCCAAGAAGTTACAGCAGGTGCAGTGGTCACACCCAGTGAACCATCTTGGCAGAAGGTTATATCAGGTTGAGGGTTAACCTGCAGTGAGGTAGTGGGGCATTTACCCTGAGCATGAAAAGACTTCCCCTGGTGGAATGGATGGATAATAATCCTCCCTCCACCACCACCAATGGCCATGAAGGTGGCTGAAGAAGGTACCATGGAGTGCTTAGAGCTTGGTCACACATCGAAGACTCCAAAGTTACCCACTGTGTTCTAGACCATTGCCTGTCAGCCTGATTTTTGTCTGGCCATTGGACTTGGATTACTCCGACTCACATGCAAATCAAGGCATGAACTGTGATGCCAGCGACCGTCTTTGAAAATGAAGGGCAAACAGCAACATACACATGCTTCATAGGATACTATGTGTGTTTCATTGTTCATTTGTTTCAGGAATTTCCAGCTCTTGGTGACCCCATTCGAGGTTTTCTTGGCAAAGGTACTAGAGCAATTTGCCATTTCCTTCTCCAGCTCTTTTTATAGATAAGGAAACTGAAGCAAATAGTGTTGAGTGACTTGTCTAGGGTCACACATCTAGTAAATTACTGAATCCAGATTTTAATTAAGGAAGATGAGTCTTCCTGACTCCAGGCTCAGCACCACCTAGCTATATACTCACACATATGTACTCAGAACCTGGAAATGATATTCTACAGTCTGTCTCCACTAGGACTGGGAATCATGTCCCAAATAAGTTGCTAATATCTGTGAACTTAAACTCAGTATTTTGTACATAGGGGACTCACATTTCCTTAATTTTAAAATGAGGGGGTTGGAATTGAGAATTTCTAGGGTCACTTTCAGTTCTCAACTATTTTGGGTTTTCGTAGCAAGATGCTGCATTGCCAATTTCAGGAAAGGGTGAGGATTGCCCTTCCTTCCCTCCTTTCCCCACCCCATCCCAGAAACATGAAGAGGGGAGGCACAGGAAGTCAGCTCTATCCCCAGACTTCAGCACAGAGTGGGAGAGTTTCTTATTAGCTGAGAGATCAGAGAGGATTTCCAGTGGAATGGGAATTTAATCTCTCTGAGCCATCTATAATCAGACTGGAAAGGGAGGCTTTAGCCTGCTCGTGAAGGGATTGTAAATTGCAAACAGAGTTTGTTTTTTCTTAGAAGAAATGGGGAGCCACTGGAGCTTATTGAGTGAGGGAAAGTCATGGTCAGCTGTGAAGCAGTAGGAAATCCCTGTGACAAGCTGGGAAGGATGGCTTGGAGTGGAGAGACTTGAAGCAGGGAAAGATTCAAGAAGATGCTGGAAACAGTCCACTCATGAAATGATGAAGGTCATGCAAGTAGAGAAAACAGGTCAGATATGGGAGATGTTGGTGCGATAAAAAATGACAATTATTTGCAAATTGATTAGTGTTGTTGGATGAAGGGAAGTGAAGAGCCAAGGACAATGACAGTATTGTAAACCTGGGAGACAGGTAGGACGATGTGCCCCTTGATACAAAAACTGAGTGATGAAAAGGAAGGGGTTTGAGAGGAAATCTATTTGGGGTGGGTGCTGGGGTATGTTGAGTTTGAGATTCCTCAGGGACATTTAGTTTAAAATGTTCAATATGCAATTATCGAGGTGGGCCTAAATGCCCAGGCTCAGGCGTGACCTGCATGAGATGCCAGTTAAACCCATGAGAGCTGAGGAAGTCTCTGAGTGTGAGTATCCAGAGAGAAGAGGGCTCAGGAAAGGGCCTTGTGTCAGGCATCACTGGAATGATGAAAAACAGATAGCTGGCCATGCTCTTTCTGAATATTTCCAAAGGAGAGCCCACACACTGCCAAGTCACTCGGCTCTTACACCTAAGGAAGGTGTTTAGTTTAGTTTTGTTTTAATTTCCATAAGCTGGATTTTATTCTTGCCAGCTCTCACCCATCATTCTTCCCTATGTACTCTGGAGCCAAGAAGGATAGTCTCACTTCCATTCTCAGTGACAACCTTTCAAATACTAGAAGACAATTGTAAGGTCTCCTTCCAGATCTTCTCTTCTCTGGCTAAACATGCCTGGGTTTTCCCAGCAATCCCTGCACCACGTGTTTCCAATCTTTTCTCAACTCCTGTTGTTCTCTTCTGGAAACTGCTTAGCTGCTCTCTGCTCTTCCTACAATGGGATACCCAGAGCTGAGCACAGCCCTGCAGATCCCGCTGACTGACACAGAAAGCCGTGGGAATCTCATCAGGTTTTTCTCGGCCAATCTTTGGGCAGCCCAGCCTATCCACAGTTTGAGGTTTGCAGTTCTTTTTGTTTTGGCTTCCACACTGTACCGTTGGCACATTTAGCTCACAGTACACTAGAACCTCCATGTCTTTAGGCAAACTGATATCACATATGCCCATCACCCTTCATACTTTTAGAGGGGTTTGCTTTGGTTTGGTTTTCACTTGAAACAATTGATCGTGTGTCTGGTTAAATGTCTTTCCCAAGATCACACAGCTCAGGAGCCACGCAAGCACCAAGGCCCCTCTTCTTGCCTTGACTTCCAAACCAAGGCTCTCGGCACTTTCCCGTGATGCTCTGTGGTTGAACTTTGATAGGAATGGTGCAGTCTGTTTTGAGAAGAATCATGCTACTGATGGTAGTGACGAGGGATCATAGGTGTTTCAGGGACCCCAATGACCAAAGTTCCTGGTTGGGCAGTCTGGAATGAATTCACAGACTCAACCATTCTGAGTCAAGTTGGTAAAAGTTTATTGTTACACTATATAGCCAGCAGGAGGTCTTAGGGAACCTGCAACTTTAAAGGCGTAGAGGTAAAGTTTTTATAGGATAATCTTTAGTATAACCTGCGCCAATAATGCTAACTAGATAAGTAAGGGTAGGATTAGGGAGGATTTAATGAGAGATGAGTGCTTAAAAGATTATGCACTTTTAACATCTACTGCAGATGTATATTGCCCATAATTCACTGGGAAATAGTCCAAAGAGGAGTGGGCTGTATGGAGGTGTGGTTTTAGGCTTGAAACGCTAGCGGTCAGGGCTGACCGAGAAGTGTCCAGTCTGCTAGCCATCAATGTCATGTTTGACAAGATGGATGCTGGGGGTACACATATGTCCCAAGCTAACGAGGGATCTAGGATGTGTATAATGGCTAGGGAGTTACTCATAGATAATCTAGTGAAGGATTCATAGGTGCAGCTGGTTAGTATACTAATGGGAGATAAACAGTTCATGCATGGTTGCTAGGCAGAGTGCTAGCATGGGAGAAGGGGCAGAGATAATGCTCTGAGCCTGGGGAGATTTGAGCCTAGGGAGAAATGTGATTTTGCAAACTGATGTAATTTTACAAACGGTGGTTCAAGCACAGACACCCAAGCACCCCATCAGTTGTGGTATTGGGAGAAACACATCCAGCTTCAGTGTCACTATCCTTTGCTCATGATTCTTTCATTTTTAGGATACCCTCGCTTAGCACTGCCTTCAAGCCCTTCACTCTACTTTTCCCCTATCACCTTCTCCTGTTCCTGGGATGGTTTTTGGCCCCGTGGTCTAAGTTCCCTTGAGTTAACTGCGCATGGCAAATGCATGTGCCTGAGCTGAGGTGGTTCACTTTCCACAGGGTTGGCTATGGGACTCCAGAGGGGAGGAGGGGGTCATGCAAGGGACTCCCCTGGAACTATTTTCTTAAGTCCTTGGGTAAGAGTTAATGAAAGTTCTCTGCCATCATCTTCCTTCTTCCCCTTTCTCCTCTGTGAAAGCAGGAGTCTGGCTTTGCAGGGAGACAGAACCAGTCTCTCTGCTCTTCTCCAGATCAGCCTCACTTCAGAATTAAATATAGCATGCTGTGTCACAGATAATGAGCTGAAAAATGCTGAGCCTTGAAGCCTGATTGTTGTTTCTGCACGTCCTCAGTTCTGTGGGCATTTACATAATCCCCTGCTCTCTGTTTACTCCAGAAGGAGGAGGAAGAAATATTGATTAATTGATTTAAGGGAAAAAATGTTCTTTCCATTGGTGGTGAACAGCACGTTTCAATCCCCGAATGCCCAGGTCTATTTGCCAACTCCAAAGTTAACTCATCACCCAAATCACTGAAGACTTAATGATGTGGTGGGGGAAGGAATTTCCTAATGTTTTCCCCCAATTCCCCCCTCCCCACAAAGCTCACAGAACCATTGACAATATTGATCCAGTTCATGGCTAGAGTGTTATTCATTTCCTTGGCTTTTACAAGATGCAGAGAAGGCAATGTTTTTGAGAACTAGACTACCTCAGGATGCTGGAAAAAATGTGGAGAAATTATGAGCAATGAGTTTTAGAAAAGATCCAGTTTCAGAGAAAGAGACAATCCCATGGATCCCCTTTGGAGTAGAGCTTCACTGATGCAAGCAAGCACTGGCCTCACCTTCTTTCACCATTTTGACCTCTTCCAGGTAGTAATCTCCCCCAGATGTAAATGTGTCAATATGCTCTAGCCACTGTGGAGCTGAGCACAGTACATCCTTTGGGGAGTGGGCTTCAGACATGGCAAGGAGGTCGATACACATCACAGGGGAATATGGGAATGAGCTGGCATGATCAGCCTGGAGAAGAGTAAATTCAGAGGAAACAAACTCATCGTCTTCAAGGATTGGAAGGGCTTTCCTGGGAGGACCAATTAGATTTGTTCATTTGATACCAAAGGGCACAGCTGGGAATTAGGTGGGGATGGGGGGATATGGCAGAAAGGCCTGGTTGGTTTGATGTCTGGAGGCAAAAACAAAGGAGGAAAGGAAAGGTGGTGAGCCTCCTTCCATGGTCTTCAAGCAGACCCCGGATCATGGCTGCTCAGGAGGTTACCCGATGTGGTTCTGATGTGGATTGGAGGAGTCAACCACTAAGGTCATGTTCTACTCTCAAGTTCTGAGACTCTATGAAACTTGGAGGTTTTGTTAACTCACAAGTATTGGCGGAATTTTCCTGACCTTGGCCTATTGTCTAGGAAATGTGTCTGGACTCCTTTGCGTCACATTTGGTCTTAGGTAAGGGAAGTGGCTATCATTGGATCCATTTACTTAAAATGAGTTAAAGAAAGTGAGCAAAGCTAACTTCAAGAAGGCAGACCTCATACACATGAGGAAAAATATTGAATTTAATTCATAAATATACGTTTTATTTATTGTGAGCTATGGACAGTTTATTAGAACACAATATTTCTGGCTCCTAAGTCAGGATCTTTTTCTATTGCAAAGCTTGACTCCCTCCCCAACATGGGGCTCCATAAAATACCCTTATGCTGGCTTACTTTGTCCAGTTGTCGTCGAGTTTGGAATAAATTCACAGCCTAGTTCTGGAGGCAGAGAGAGTACTGACTGTAGTCAGAGATCCTGGGTTCAGTTCTGACTCTGCCACAGACTACCCAAATGACCCACAACCATACTGGCACTTTTCCTGGCCTCCTATAAACACAAGACCAGAAGATCTCCAATCTTGCAGCTTTCGGTCTTTCTTTAAAAAAATTCATCTTTGTTTTGAAATATAGATGCGGTGTATCAATATGTTATCTAGATATGGCATATTCTATATTATCCATATATATGCCTCTCTCTCCTACCATATACCAGAAATATGCATTTTTTTTTATCTTTTTTAAAAATTGTTTCAATCATGTCCAACTCTTTGTGACTCATTTGGAGTTTTCTTGGCAAAGACACCAGAAGCGTTTGCCATTTCCTTCTCCAGCTCATTTTACAGATAAAAAAACTGAGGCACACAGGGGAAGTGACTTGTCAAGTCACACAGCTGCTAAGTGTCTGAGGCTCGCTTTGAACTCAGGTCTTCCTGACTCTGGGCCCAGAGCTCTGGCTACTGCACCATTGACCTGCCCCTCAGACCATGACACACTTTAGTGCGCCAGGGCCCCGTGCTCTTAGGGATTAAACACTTTGTACAAAGTGTTTGCAGAGGCAGAGAAATCCCTCCTTGTCTCTTAAGTGTGTCTTCATTTCAATGATGATCTGTATCTTCCATTCCTTTGCATTCACTGCAGGCCATAGTGGCTGGACAACTCTTTGGTTGTATGTGTGTGTTCTGTGTGTGCACACATGTGTCATGCATACATGTGCATGCATGTGCATGTCTAGGTGTGTTCTCTGTGTGTCACGTGTGCATGTATGCATGTGTGTGTGTGAGATGCTTGCTGCCACTGTCCAATAAAACCAAAACAAATGCTCATGAGGCTGCTCTGTGCCAGACAGGCCAGTGAACACTGGCCATGAGAGCAGCAGATCCACATTTTCATCTTTGCTCTCCTCCCTGGGCACCTCATTTTTCTGCTCTGTAAAATGGGGTAGCTAGATGAAATGTTTGACAAGACTTTTTCCCTGGCTTAAGTAACATGGCAGCTTGGGAATGGGTGGAGGGCTTCATCTCACTGGAAGGCCACACCAAGCTCTCCCTTCCCTGAAATAGACTCCCCCTGGCTTCAATTGATGCCTGAACTTTGGCCATTTGAGAGGATCATTGGGGCTCATGTGCAGAAAACACCTCCCCAAAGTCAGATCAGTCTCAGAAGATGTGTGCCAATGTGGCCCTTGAGGGTTAGCACCTTCACAAGGGTGAGGCTGAGAAGCAGCAAAGCTGGGTGCTGGGTGGCAGCCAGCATGGCCAGCCCTCCTTTCCAGGGTCTCCTGTCACACCCAGCTGGGCCAGTCCACTGGCATGAGCCCCTCAGCTTTCCCATGTCTTTTTTTTTGCTTGTTTGTTTGCTTTTGGGTTGTTGTTCTTTTTTTTTTTCTTTTGGAAAAGGGGAAGGTAGGGCAATTGGGGTTAAGTGACTTGCCAAAGTTCACATGGCTAGTTTCATGTTTGTGTTAAGTGTCTGAGGCCAGATTTGAACTCAGGTCCTCCTGACTCCAGGGCTGGTGCTCTATTCCCTGCACCACCCAGCCACTCCCAGGTTCCTCATATCTTAATTGGGGGAGATGATGCTTGTCAGCTCTACTCCTGGAGCTGTTGGGAAACTTCAATGAGGCGATGTCTCTAAAACATTTTGCAGACCTTGGAATAGTCATTGCTGAGTCTGGAAAGATGCCTCGAAAGTGTGCAGGGTGTGCAGGTCCATCCTGGAGGCCACCGGACAGATGCAGGTTGCAGATATGAGTTCATGTCAACAGGGTCTTATCTGTACCATATGCAACTAGATCTTAAGCAGAGCCTTCAGTAACTGGCCCATGGGGCCAGTGTATGCCTCTGGCCAGACCAGTCCTGTGAGGCCATGGGATCTGGAGGGAAGGGAGCACTAAAAGGGGCTCCTGGAAAACCTTGGCTCATCAGATTCTGAAGAAACCTGCATCTAGCCATGTGTGTCCCCAGAAACCCTCCAGTGATGGCTGTTCTGTTGTGTAAATAACAAGCTAATTTGGCCTCAAAAAAAGCCCTGCTCTTCGTTGGTTGGGTGATTAATAAATTACCCCTGTTGATGGGCAGTAAAAGGGCTAAGCAGAGCTGAATAGATCATTAGTGGAGATGTGACATTTAGGGGAGACAGGAGGGGCAGAGCCCTGAAGAGGCGAGAAGCTTCACAAGGCCCAGAACTAAG
Source organism: Pseudochirops corinnae (assembly GCA_028646515.1). Taxonomy (NCBI): domain Eukaryota; kingdom Metazoa; phylum Chordata; class Mammalia; order Diprotodontia; family Pseudocheiridae; genus Pseudochirops; species Pseudochirops corinnae. The sequence goes on from CM053589.1 coordinate 206,357,457, forward strand.
GCTGACACTTGCAGTCCACAGACAATATTTTTGTCAGATGCTATTTGCACACATTTCAACTAATTAAGAAATTATTAAATATTTTAGCACTCCATCATTTCTGAGTCCTGCACAAGCCCTGGTAGTTTGCTTCAATGAGAGGAGGGGGCGGAAGAGTGGGAGCACGTTGTGGATGCCAAGCTGGAAGGGGGGGGAAGGAAGGAGGAGGGAGTCAGCAGTCTGGGATCCTCACATCCCTGCCCATGCTTAAGTCCAGTTTGTTTGCCTTCCTGGTTGTTTGGTAACATTGTTTAATTCCATATTTGGAATGATTTCTTTGAATTAAAGAGGTGTATCATACTGAACAGCTCGTCTACAAGCTCCCATGCTAGTTAGCAGCAAAGTGGAAAATCCATACAAATATTCTCTAATTTTCATCAGATCGTGGCTTGGTTGTTTTCTCACAGACTGGTTGTTTTGATTTTAAGGTACCTTAGGGCTATTTAGTTTCATGGCCTGTGTATGGACAAACATATTCTTTTTTAGAAAAAAAAAAGTTTACATATGTATATACATATATGTGTGCATGTGTGTATACATGTATGTATAAGTATGCATGCTTACTTCTTGGTTTAATGGTTCCATAAGTGCTGAGATATGTGTCACTGTGCTTTGTGTGGTAGACAAAAAGAAGTCAAGCAGGTGTTCTTCGATTGGAGTTGGAACAAACTAGGTACATAAAGGCAATGCAGCATATCATCAGGAAACAATGTAAATGAAGCATTCAGGGAACCTTGGAAACCCACATAGGGGCTGGTGCCAAACAAGGTGGGGAGTCCCTATAGAGGCCACACGATTTCTCCTTCCTCCCAGGCGGCATGTGGTGGACTACAGGTGTGAAATCAGGCATGCACTGTCCAGGGTGCCCTTGGGCTCATTTATTTGGCAAACCTCTACCTCTTTGGGAAA
>CM053589.1:206358504-206380995 GCA_028646515.1 Pseudochirops corinnae
GAAGAAGAAGAAGAAGAAGAAGAAGAAGAAGAAGAAGAAGAAGAAGAAGAAGAAGAATGTAGAACTTCAGGAAGATGAATCTGGCAAGAGAACCTGGCTGGCTCAGAGGAGGATGAGTTCAGAAGGAAGAAGACCCAGTAAGAATCTGGCATGCTATTCCACCCATGAAATGATTTAGGGTTAAAGTCCATTGCTTTTGTGTTGCAAGAGAGAAATGACAGGAGAAATACATCCTAGGTGGAGGTTTGTGCCTGTTTAGAGTAGAGATATTAAAGGATCCATAATGGAGGTTTGAGTTCCACCTCTGGCTAACATGCTGGAATTTAGATGAGTGTTCCAGCTTGCCAGGGAGGCAGCTGCTGGAGGTGAAGCCCATCAAACTGCACTCCTGTGGAGCATGAGCTCCCATGTTTTCCTCTATTGCCATTGTCATGGACAGATGAGTTTTCCAAAGGTGACTCCTCAGAATCTTGAGGTGTAGGAACAATTTGGCTTCCTTTCTTTTTTTTTTTAATTTCATATTTTCTCCCAATTTCATGCAAAATTTTTAACATCTATAAAAAATTGATATCTAAATTTTCTCTGCTCTTCCCCTCCCCTCATTGAGATTATGCAAATGTAGTCATGTAAACCATATTTCTATTGCTTCTGCTGATTCACTCCCCCTAAAGCCCTCCTGCTGGTTTATCAGGGCTTAGGCTACACTGATTGTGCTCCCCTCTCACTCAATACAACAGGTTTTTCCTGCTGACCTTCTAAGTTGTTTTGGGCTGGACAATCATTTCACTCTGTCCTTTTTTTCTGCCACTCCATAATTTGTTTTGGGGCATTGTTTAAAGTTCTTTGGAGGGCTTATGAGGAGGGCTTAGGAGAGTCCTTGTCTCCATCTCATTGACTCTACCCCAGTAGTGATTTTTCTACTTATATTTCTCATGAGTCCCATTTCCAAGATTTTCATACCTAGGATAATATCATTGTTCACACCTAGTCCATACTCTGCCAATTAATCCCACCAAGAAATCTTTGTCACCCTCTTCCTCCTTGATGGGTCAGCAGAAGATCTAGATGAAACATTTTCCACAGTAATATAACCATAACTTCTGTTGCTTTCACAGGATCTGAGAGTTGGGAGACTGTGGAGATTCTCTACCCAGTATATGAGTAGAGTATGTCATGTAGGCTATCAACATGTGACCCTTCCCAAAGCCCTGCAAGTAAAAGAGTGTAGAGTTTAGGAAGGCTCTCATGTCCCTTGACATATGGGTGCTCCTTGCCTCTCACTACTGTTCTAACTGCTTCCTCTCTTCTTATCACCCAGCATCCTCCCTTCTTCCAACTCCCCACTTTAAATTCCTCCTGTGATTTCATTAGAGTTCCCATTGATTCTTTATAATCCTAAGTGATTTAAATCTTGAACTCTCCCCAGAGTTCCAGCATCCTTCCATGAACTAACTAGATATTCTAGTGCAGTATCACATCTTGAGCCTGAACCCTACAAACTTCCTGGGTCTCCTAGGTAATCAGTCTCAAGAAGGCTCTCTGCCTTCTACCTCTGACTCTCACCCCACCCCAACCTCATTCATTACTGACCATTTGCCAAGTCTTGTTGCTGCTATCTCCAAAAGACCTTTCACATTCACCCTCCTTTTCTCTACTTACGTGGCCACCATCCTGGTTATTATACTCTGGAGCTTTCCTTTTACTATCATGGGCATTAGCCAATGAGAGTCCAACCCTAGAGTCATAGACAATAGGGTCAGCCTATTAACGATGTATGTGGGGTGGGCTTTGTTGACCTGGAATATGGAAAAATGTGATTACACAGAAGGGAAGTTTGCCTCTCTGGCATCTAGAACAGACTCTCACCAACCCATGCTTACCACACACCCTTTTTGCATCTGAGAACACTGAGGCTTGAAAAATGTTTATAGTTTTTGCAAACTAACTGGGCAACACAACTAATACTTGTGGTATCTGACCTAAACCCAGATCTTCCAGTTCCAAATGTGTCCTCTTTCTGCCACATCAGTCAGTGCAGAAAGGAGAGGGGCCATGCATTGGAGAAGGGCTTCAATAACACTTGAAGAATCCTGGGAGTGCCTGTGTTTCAGGAAAAAGCCTCTATGCTAGAAGCAGTCAGACATGGGAGGTGCTGGAGAACAGTTATGTCCTCCCAAGAGAGGTCACTGGCTCACTCCTGGATCCTGGAGAATCATGGCGATAGCTTTCCCATGGGAAGAATGAGGCGAGACATAGATTTGTTCATTCAATGACACAGTGAACTCTTTTCTCCCCTACTTTCTGAGAAATGTAAGTGTTTAGATGAAAGAGGCCATGAATGTTATTAAATGCATAATTTCTCAGTGAAACATTAAGATTATTTAGAATAAAATTTCCTTTAATGAGCATATAAACCTCTAATGTCAAAAAGTTCTTGTATAAACACAAGCATGAGTATGTACATTAGTGCTGAGCAATATTACAAACATAATTTTAAAGACATACAGTGTTGAGGTGGCTGTTCTTTTTTCTTTTCTCTTTCCATTCCCTTTCTTCCTTTCCCTTCCCATCCTTTTCAATTTTAAACAAATGCCTCATCTAGATAGGAAGGAGAGCCTCGAAAAGAGCCAGGGCCGGGAGCCAGCCTGGGAGGAGGGGCCCATCCCGGCAGCTCGGACAGAGATGATTTCCTCCGAGCTCAGCCATGAACCTGCTGGCAAATTAGCTTCTGTGTCATCTGTGGGAAAGAGGGGGATTGTGTTGACCTATTTTCCCAAGGTATTTCAAGAAAATGTTTTGACAAATGTTTTTGTCTCAACCTTTCTACAGAGGATTCAGTGGTAGCCTCAACAGACAATAGATGACAGATAGATAAGTCAGTGCATAATTGCATATGGAGGAGATTGGGAGGGCATTGCACCAGGGAACTCTGAGGGAAGAACGTCCCTCTCTACCAGCATAGGCTGGTACTTTCTTTGCAATTCACAGTTGTAGGGAGCCTCCTAGAATGCTGAAGTGAAGTGACTTGGCCGGGGTCACACAATCAGTAATAGTCAATAAACATTGATTAAATACCTACTAAGTGCCAGGTATACAGTAAGCTGTGAAAACCCAGCCTGGTGTTGGAGGCAGGATTGAAATCAGGTCAGTCCAGCCTTGACTGGCTTTCCTTCCATGTCACACGGCCTTATATGTATGTGCACACACATGTGAATTGAGGGTGGAGTGGAAAAGGGCACTGGCTCTGAGCCCTTCAGTGAGACCCCCTTTGGAGACTTGTCCCAAGACACACTTCACCCAAAAACTGTCATGGCTCCAGGGGCTCCCACGGCTGCAGAGCTATGTGAGGATGCTCAGGCCCTAAGCCAGGAGGAGCTGCCCTCTCGGGCCCCGTTAATAGCATCAGCAAGAAAGGCCCTGGCCCCTTATCTGAGCATGTCACATCAAAGGACTTTGTCCCTACTTTGGACTGCAGTGACTAGACAAAGTGGTGCTTGTGTGTGTGTGTGCGTGTGTGTGTGTGTGTGTGTGTGTGTGTGTGTGTGTGTGTGTGAGAGAGAGAGAGAGAGAGAGAGAGAAAGGGAGAGAGAGAGAAACAGAGAGAGAGAGAAAGAGAGAAAGAGAGAGAGGGAGGGAGAGAGAGAAACAGAGACAGAAAGAAGGAGGGAGGGAGGGAGGGAGAGAGAGAAAGATCCAGTTGATTGGCACTCATTCACTGAGTGCCTGCCATGTGTCAGGTCCTGTGTCAAACACTACAGGCACAAGGCAGCTCAAAACAGCCCCGGGTCCAAGCAGTTCACAATCTAAAAGACAAGATGCAAACTATTTACAGGCAAGATGTAGACAGGATGAATTAGAGAAAATCAACAGAGAGAAGGTGAAGGCGGAGAGGAGCCTGGGGAAAGGCCTTTGTTAGGTAGGTGGTGGGGGGAGGAGGCTGGGATGACACAGTCAGACTGAATTTGGGAGGGTCTGTTTGCCAGCTGAATGGAGGGTGCACTGGGGGGGAGGGGAGGAGGCAGGAACCCCCCCTTACCCCAGCAGCTCTGGCCATATTCCAGGGGTGAGGGAATAAGAGCCTTCACAGGGGTGGATGCAGGGTCAGAATAGAGAAGGGGGTGCATAGGAGACTGTGAAAGTTGCAAAAATCCACAGAATTTGTCAACAGATTTGAATTGGGCCTGCAAAGGAGGAGCACAGTCAGATTATGAGGCAGTGTGACCTGGAGGCTGGTGGAGCCCTGGCCAGTCAGAAGGCAATTAAGAAGAAGAGAGGATTTTGAGAGAAAGGTGATACCTTAGTTGTGGACATCATGTTCCTTTGGAGAAGGATGGCATAGGCTGGCTGGTAATACAGGCCGAAGCATGAGAGCTGAAGAAACAGTGGCCTCCCAAGTGCAGTAATTAAAGACGCCCTGGCCCCAAGGCCAGAGGTCTTCAGTGAAAGACCCTCAGAGGCAGCTGTTTAGCCCGTTAAAACATTTTTGTCAATGGCTCAGGCAAAGGCTTGATGTTCTGCTTCTTAATTTCACAGGACACAAAGTTGGGGAAAAGAACTCTGGAAGACAGTGAGGGTCCAACAAGATCTTTACAGGCTAAGCCTCTGGGCTTCACCTGATAAGATGAAATTCAATCAGGAATAAATCTGAGGTTGTGTGCTTAGGTTAAACAATCAGTTTTACAACTCCTAGATGGGCAAGGCAGAGATGGCAATTGTTCTGCAAGAGATTGAGGCAACTTAGCAGCCCAATATGAGGCAACGTTGGGAGCCAGCAGCCTAGAAGGCCAATGTGCTTGTGAAGGAGGCATGGGCTCCAGGGATGAGGAGGTAGCAGACCCTGGGCCAGACTCCCTCTGGCACAGTGTGGTATGATATGGTCCAAGGACTTGGGGAGGCTGTTAACCATCTGGGGACATTTTGAAATAGGGAAACCAGTATGGGGAAGCAGCTGGAATCCATGCCTCATATAGATAACAGGAATGTTTCACCTGCAGAAGAGAAGGCATGGCAGGGTTGGGACAGCTGTCATGAGGGATTGCCACATGGAAGAGGCATTTGATTTGGACTGTTTGCCTCGAGAAGTAGAAGGCAAGATGAGATTAATTTCGGCTTAACATCCATAGAATTAGAAGTTCTGTAAATGGAAAGTGTGCCCTCCTCTGAACCCCTCCTTCCACAGCACCCACACCCACCATATTCATGCCTAGCCATATGTAACTTCAATAATCCATAACTCATGAAGGCTGTAGTCAATGACTTCTGGTGCAAGTGTCCATCCTCAATTCTCCGCGTTGGGCCTCAGCTGCATGGCTGGGGCCCCTGGGCTTGAGATGAAGCCCGTCACCACCCAACAGACAATGGGTAGATAGCTGGAGATGGGGAAAAACCTCCTTTTGTTGTCAAACTAATTCTAAAATGTTTAATTAAATGTTAATTCCATGTTGGTGCTAGAAGAAGGCCGTGGGCAGGGATGTTTTCTCGCACTTTCAGCAGCTGCCAAGTTTCTGGCTGTGACTTTTTGTCCTACCTGAGAAATGCCAGGGCCCTGGTGAACACAGGTGTGCCTTTATGTGCACTTTCGGGCTGCCCACTACATCCAGATTGGCAGAAAAGGTGCAGCCAAACATCTACTCTTGGACATATCTGCCACAGAACAAGAACATTGCACATGTCAGCAGATTCTTTATGATCTTAATATCTAGAAATATCAAAGTCTCAGTGCAAAAAGTTGCACATAGAAGGAAAATAGGTTCACCTATGCTCCAAAAGCTCAATGTAGAAGAAACTCCAGCTGCCATCGATATGCCTTTGGGTAAATTCTTTTCAATGCAATAGAGTTGGAGTGGGATGCTAATGGAAACTGAATATCACACTATTGGACGGATCCTGGACCCACGTGAGTGGAAACTTTGCCACCTCTCTGGGCCCTGGCTCTCCCCAGACTCAGGCAGAAGCCTCATTACCCAGGGAATATTTCCCATGATGAGACATTTCCTGGTTCCCCCACAATCATGTATACCTTCAAACTGTCCATGGAGGTAGGATATTGGTTGAAATCCTTCCCACTGATGTTAGCCAACATCACTTACTATGTGATGAATCGCTGAAATCGGCCATAAACAAATGATCTGGGCACAGTGAGGGCATCCAAGGATGTTGGCAGAAATGGGAACTTGGAACAAAGACATTCCCCAGATTGAGGATCTACTCTTCTCATCACTCAAGAAAGAGAAATGGCATAATAGACCCTAGCTAAACTCCAAGGTGTCTAATGAAAATCAAACAGCATGGTACAGGGACAGCATCTAATCCTCCTCCTCTGTACACATCAGTTCACTTCAAGTACAGAAGGAGATGCACTGCTTCCCAGCCTGCTCAGGCCAATTGATCCACTGGCCTGCTGCCCCCTTTGATGTCTCTGGTGCTAAATGTGTAGTTGGGATTCTGAGCATCAGGGGACAATAGCAGCCATAAGTGCCCATGCAGAGATCTAAGCAACACTCACCTGTTCGATGACCAATGCTTGGCCGTAGAATTGAAGTGAGCTGATTCTGGTACAAAACGCTCTGCCCCGGTTCACCTGAGACCTGTCTCCCAAAGGGTAGCTCTGACTAGTACACAGCTGAGAGGAGAAGAAATAGGCAGGAACGCTTGCAATTTGTCTGTAAATCACCTCTTGAAACGACCCCTTGTCTGGATGCCAGTTATCCATCCCCCTTACATGAGCTACCATCGCTGCTCCTTGGCTCCAGTAATGGAGCATCTCAGGCTTCCTCCAAGTCTCGCCACTAGTGACAAAGTCTCTTGAGAAGCCGGCCCCAGTCTCTTTCCTATCCCAAGTTTCTATCAGCCTCCAATGAGCTTCTTTTTATTTCTTTATTTATTTTTGTTAAGGACTAGCTACAGGGAGTCCCTGATCTATGGATAAGTTCTCCCAGTCAACATGACAAGCACAATAGCAACCATTTTATACAGTGCATTAAGGACTGCAAAGGGCATTAAAAGGATCTCATTTCATCCTCATTACTATCCTGGGAGCCATGGGCTATTTATCCACTTTTGCAGAACAGGAAACTGAAGGAGTTAGACAGCTACTAAGTGTCTGATGTCAGATTTGAACTCAGATCTCCCTGACTCCAGCTCCAGTACTTTACTGACTGAACTCTAGCTGCCTCTGATAAGTTTACAGGCATGGGTCTTTGTTTGGAGGCATCCCCACAGAAAGTGGACACGTGGAACAGCACACGGAAACGTGGTGCCTACATAGCACCCCCTATCCTCAGCAGCACCACTGCACCAGGAACCATGATGGCGGGTTTCTGATGGGGGAGACTTCACATCACCTGTGCAGCAACCAGTTGGTGCCCAGCTATTTAGACAGTGAGCCACCGCCAGTACCCTTACCTCTGTAGAGTCTCATTCATTAGAATGTAAGCCCCTGAGGATGGGCTTGCATTGCCTGTATTTGTATCCACACGTAACTCATTTTCTGTCACATAGTAAAGGCCTAATAAATATAAACATCCTGTCCCTGTCTCTGTCTGTCTGAAGCTCTGTGTCTCTTCCACTCTATGGATCTCATACACAAGTATAACATTCCTAACGGAATGGCATCTAGGGTTTACTCAAAGATGCTTTCCAGGAGGAAAGCACATTTGCACCGAGACAGGCAATCAACTTGGGCCAGCTCTAATTAGGAGTTTCCTTAGCATCAGGCAGAACCAGCTTCTTTGCAACTTCTGTTATTTCTTCAGACTCTGCCTTCCTTCTTCTATATGGAAACTAATGGGGAATGAGAGCAATGATCTTGGGCTGAATAATCTTGAATTTAGGAGAGAAGGATGATCAGAAGGACAATGGAGGTAGTAATGGGAGAACACCCCGCTCCACAGCCCAAGATAAGCAAGCATTCGAGACTAGCGAACAATACAGAATTCACCATGGCTAAAGGTGACCCCAAGAAACCAAAGGGCAAGATGTCTGCTTATGCCTTCTTTGTGCAAACTTGTCAGAAAGAGCACAAGAAGAAGAATCCAGAGGTTCCTGTTAACTTTGCAGAATTTTCTAAAAAGGGTACAGAGAGGTAGAAGACTATGTCCGGGAAAGAGAAATTCAAGTTTAATGAGATGGCCAAAGCTGATAAGGTACGATATGATAGAGAAATAAAAGACTATGGACCATCAAAGGGTGGCAAAAAGAAGGATCCTAATGCATCTAAACAGCCACCATCTGGCTTCTTCCCGTTCCATTCAGAATTTCGTCCCAAGATTAAGTCTACAAACCCTGGCATATCCATTGGGGGTGTGGCAAAGAAGCATGGAGAAACGTGGAACAGTCTGAGTGACGATGAGAAGCAACCTTATAATAATAAGGCAGCCAAATTGAAGGAGAAATATGAGAAGGATGTCGCAGATTCTAAGTTGAAAGGGAAGTTCAGTGGGGTAAAGGGGGCAGCTAAAGCTGCCCAGAAAAAGGTAGAGGAGGAAGACAAGGAGGACGAGGAAGATGAGGAGGAGGAGGAGGATGAAGAAGATGACGAATGAAACTGTACCATATTGTCTCCATGTGAATACCACAGAGTAGGGGAAACACCTTTAAATTCGTGGTGTCGATTGCCCTCATTAGGCTTAATGGCTTCTGAGCACATAGCTTCTCATAAGTGCTTCTAGATAGATGTTGTAACTGGTTTACATGAAGTGACTATGGCTATCTTGGAGCACCCAGAAACTGTATCAAAGTTGTACATAATTCCAATCATTTTTAAAAATGAAACGGCAGTCTCATGTTCTCCTCAAAAAAAAAAAAAAAAAAAGAGATGAGCAAGCTAAGTCTCATAGTGCTGGTCTGATTGGCATGGCCGGAGACCCTAGGAGCCTCCCAAAGACACCACCCATCCAGTCATGTGCATCTGTGTGTGCTTGTATCCAGAACTCAAGCCACAAAGGGCTTGGTATTTTGTTGTTGTTGTTGTTGCTATTGTTGCTGTGTTGTTGATGTTGTTTTCTGCTAAATTAGACAATTTGTGGCAGAGCCTAATCTAATAATTCAGAAGCGAAGATAGATTATTCACTTACCATATTCAATATATTGAGCTAAAAGCTGGAGAGTAGAAAAAATGGAAAAACTGACTCATCGCTTCCTTCAGGTAGCTGGCATTGTGATGGGACAGACACCATATAAAGCTGGGTACACACCAGATGGACCCAAAGTAGATGTGAGCTAATATCAGCCAGGAAGCTGCATTTCTGGAGCCTGGGAAAGGCCTTCTGCAAACACTGACTCTGAGGGAGTCTGGAAGAGATCCAGAAACTTCCAGAAGAAATCATACAACACAAGGAAATTCAGACCCAAAGAAAGCCAGTCAGGGAAAAGAGAGAGCCCTCTTCAATGACACTTCTCTGCTTCACATTGCCCTCTTCAGCACACACAGCTTGCTTTGCATCAGCCCTGGGGATCCAGAATCTGCTCCTGTGATATATTGATTACGGGCAGCCTTGAGAAGACAGGAAGGCAGGAGGGGGCCTTCATTAGGGCTCTTGGTAGCTTAAGCTACTTTCCTACCCCCAAGGAAACTGCCTGGTCAGTCAGTCAGTCAGTTAATGAATATTAACTAAGCACCTATTATGTGCCAGATGCTTTCCTGATCATGACAATGCCAAAGCAACCTCCTTGGTATCATGGGGAGACTGGGGAATCCCAGATGGGTGGAAGAAGGACTTGGTAAGAGTAGCTGCTTTTATCCCTTTTTCACATTGAAGGTCATACTGTGGAAGAGAAAAAGCAATTGGGAAAAGAAAGGCTGCCTTCAGAACTGGACAGTGTTAATTTATTCATGAGTCATTGTGTAACATGGTGCAATGTTGGGCTGCTTCTAAGGAAGAGAGCAACAGGGCGTGGGTGTGAACTAATGTTCCCCAGTGTTGGGGGCTTTCTTCCCTTTCTTCCTCAATTTATGCCCCAGTGGCTCCTTTCTCGGTTCTCTTGCTGATGACAATCCAAAGGCTGGAGCGGGGATGGAAGGGGGTGGGGGGGAAAGTTCCAGTTCTCTCTTTGTCTTTCTACTCAGTCACTGAATTTCAATACTGATGCCATATTCTTCCAAAGCCTCAGTTCAGGCACCCATGACAGTAATGGCTTTCCCCTTCTAACCTCCAGAATAGCATTTGCTCATTATTCTTTGCTTCAGGGAGGCAGGTAAGGCTCTCTAATACACACCTAAATTGAAATGACCAAGCATTTAATTTGCCAGGCACACTATGTTTGGCATTAGCAATTCAAAGATAAAAATAGTCAACTGGAGAAGCTGTTGTTCTGGGGTAATCCAATTTTCCCAAGAACATTCAGTCCCTTGATTTTCCTGATGAGGAGAGAGATTTTGAGATGGAAAGTGGCATGCCCAAAGTCATTAGTTACATTACTGCTGGAATCTCATGATATCTGTCCTTTCTCCAATGGAAGCCTCTCTCCTCCTAGATAGCTAGCTTCCAGGCTTCTGGAGGAGAGGACCTTGGTCTCACCTCACAGTTCTAGCTGTATACTCAATGCTTTCAATATATAGTAGCTACTTAATTGTTGAAGCAATGAAATCTGACCCCAATCCCAGGATCGCACCATTCTTTATAAACATTGTTTTTTGAAATTATTGTACTAAGGTAGCAGCTAGCCACTGGCTGCTGAGTTCATGATACTCACTCAAACTCTGGTGAGAGGAATTTGAAAGAAAGAGGACATTACACTAGTAGACAAAGGCCCTGCCCTCATGGTATATATTTCCCAATATATAACATGTGCCATGTTCTGTACTGATGATCAAATCAAGGTGAGTTAAAACTTGAGACAGCTGAGGCAACCTGCTCTGGGAGGAGCAGGAAATCTTATGAAAAAGGAAGAGCAGAAATGCACCAGTCATGACTCGATCACCTTGAGAGGCTGGAGGCCCCGTAAGGGAATGATGCAGCATGCCCTGCATTGGCACCTTTGGCTCTCTGAGGAGGGCAGTCATGGTCTATGATATAGGCCTTGTCCTCTTGTCCAAGTACATTGGGGTACTTCTTGTCCTGAAGAAAAATCCCTGCTTTATCTAATAACTGAGTTCTTAAGCTCCACTAATGTCAGTACTCAATAAATACATAATTCTTTCTTAAATACAGCCACCATCCTGGCCCTACAATTAGCTACACAGGATCCACAAAGGAGCCTTTGACACCATTAGCATTCATACTCAAAATATATTTCCCTTCAATCTGCAAAGTAATCTAAATTGCCCTGTGAAATTGCTAGGCCTATCATCTTTGGAAGGCACGGCAGGGAGGCAGATTCCCCCAGGGCCTGTTCCCTCACTGCCTCACTATTTGCACGAACATTGGCATGTGTCCACCTCCTTCTGATTAGCCTCGATTAACCACATAGTGAATTCCAGCTGGCACCTTTTTTAATGAAATGCCCAAGTTGGATGATGCATTTCCTTTTTTTCTTCAACAGCAAAATCAGCTTAATCAGAGAGCTTTTCAAAGGCACATTAAGCAATGTGTTTCTATGGCATTGTAAAGTTTGCAAAGCACTTGGCATGCATTATTTCATATGCACCCTATGTTCCTCCACCAGATTGGTGGGTGTTAAAATGAGCAACATTTTATAGTTTTGAAAGAGAATTTAAGTAAAACTGGAGTAAACTCAGAGAGACCATGCTGCTCCTGGACAAAGACAACCCGACAGTGGCCAGAGGTAAGAGCCCTCTCAGAGCTGAGGAGTAACTGCTCCTGTCCTGTTTATGTGGCCTCTGTCCTGGACCCTCCCCAGTGCTTGGATGGATTCTCTCTTAATGAACAGGTTATGCCATGTGGCCAGGGCTTAGAAGGCCTGAAGATGCGCACTAGGGTGCTTTGATGACATGCAGCAGACAAGGCCCAATGACGTGTTGCTTCCTCTGGAATCACTATTTTCTTTGCTTTCCTTCTGACATGAGCTGGAATTGAAAGTGTCTATTAACAAACAGCAACTAGAAAATAGCTTCATATTTCTAGGAAGGAGATGATAGAACCATACCCAAGAGACCGAGCGGCCTCCAGCTAAGAGCTCCGGCTGCCAGTTAAAGACTCTAGTCACCAGGAGATTCCTCAGCCCCCAACACACAGGCATAAACTGCTTCTGTTTCTCTTTGTTGAGTTCAAACTAGGTCAGCTCTGAGACAAGCTGGACACTTTATTTCTGAAATCACAATTTTAGGGCCCATGGGAGGCCTGATCATAAAGCCTTCTGAATGTGAAATATACCCATCAGTTTTAAAAGACAGGAGGTGATAATTCTGCTCTCTTGTCTAATACCAAGGATTTGGCTCAAATGAAAAAGTGAACTGATAGTGAGTTTGCTGTATCTAATATTCCCAATATTATTTTGGGCTAGAGATTGCTTAATCCCTGTATCATGTCCAGCCCTCAAATTTGGAGTGATAAAGGTGAAATGAATTCTTGTGTGCAGAATGCCTTTGGATCCCAGGGTACCAGGGCACAGTTGCTGTATGGAACAGGAAAGCCATCAGTGGCTATTTTTGTCCCAAGGGATGATACAGTGATTGGAAAGAAGTAGCATTCCAGAAAAGGGAAGAGCTTTCTTTCTTCTCTTTCCCTTTCCTTTCCCTTTCCCTTTCCCTTTCTCTTTCCCTTTTCTTCCTTTTCATTTCCCTCTACCTTCCTTCCTTCCTGAGTGAGAAATGAGAATATGAATTTATGAAAGGGGTTTGGCTCATTTTGTTCTGGGTCTCTCAAATTATCTGGATTTATGCAGTTAGAGGGGTGGTTTGTATTCTGACCAGAGCAGATATACATAGAAGAAATCTGTTCCTGGGTCACCAGAACTCTGATACTTTCAAAGAAGGGGAAAATCAAAGTAATATATAGAGTCAGAAGACATCAGTAACATCTATCAATTATTAAGGAAAGGTAGGTCTCCTGGACAAACACTTTGGGGGCATCTCTGTCTAGCACATGAAAGCTAGGGGAATATCATGGGGGGTGGTTGTCAACTTGGCTCATGAAAAATGCTTTTTGAAGAACAGCTAAATGGAGAATTACGTGATGGACATTGATGATGTTCGCTTACTGTTGCTAGCCTCTGTGTGTGTCCATGTGGTATGTGTCTAAGTGGGGTGGGCTGATATTGGACAGGAAGAGAGGGAAAAAGGGAAAGTGATAAATACGCAGGATCCCGCTTCCTCTGTGCAAAGGAAAGAGAGGCTGCGTGTAACTTCCCAATGACATAATACTCAATACTTAAACAAATCCGTGATCTCATTGGTTTGGCAATTTCTCCCATTAATAAAAATCTAAATCCATCATCATCTGCCTTGCTTGTTTCCCTGTGGTCCATATTACCATCAGAATCTATTCACCATGCTGCCAACCCTCCTCTTTTTGGAGATTATCAGAGAAGCTCTCTGGCTGGCTGCCTGCTGCTCCTCACTCACCACAAAGGTCATTCCATCCCTCTATGGCATCCAGACTCTTTTCTTAGATCGTGTCAGCTCCTCTCCAGAACAAAACAATGGACCCTTAAAAAGGACACATTATAAGGTAGAGTTCAGTTGCTCAGGAATTTGGAAACCAATGAATCAATTGTGGTTCCATTTTTCTTTGTCATAAGCAAGCTCCACTAGTTCAGAAACCATCCAATTTGGCCTGAAGTAAGATGACCTCTTATAGCAACAGAGCAAGAGAATTGCTTCTGACCATTTACAGATTCCATCAGACAAGAAGTGTAGATGAGTTTCTTTCTCAGAGCACAAAAAGTGGACTGAGGTCAGATTGTTGATTGTATTTGGATTGGGGTCACATTCAATGAAGATAAGGGCACTTAAAGGGCAATGACCACAGTTTGCCAGCATAAACAAGGGTATGAGCAAGAAAGGGACTTCGACCTGAATTATTAACTCCTTTCAATCTGCTATGCCCTTCTCTGCCCTTTGTCTTCCCCATTATCTTCTCTCTCTCTCTCTCTCTCTCTCTCTCTCTCTCTCTCTCTCTCTCTCTCTCTGTCTCCCTCTCTGTCTCTCTCTGTCTCTCTCTCTTTCTCTCCCCCCCCCCCATTGGTTTAGAAATCCTTCCCATTTTCTCTCTGCATTAGTCAATGACTTCCTTTTCAATATGACTTCCTCCAAAGAAAAAACGCACATCTAGAAGAGAGAGAAGAGAACAAGGGGGAGGAGAAGAAGATGAAGAGAGAGAGAGAGGTGTAGTCTGTGTCCTCCACTGGAAACAATACAATGACAGGAAACCAAAAGAAGTCCCACAACACATTTGATGAACTCAGTGGAGGGGATTTGGGGGAAATCCAAGAGAAGAGTCCCCCAGGAATAGAAAGTGTAGATGAACAGCATTACACATTGATGAAGGAAGGGCTCCTCATTAATTCAGTTGCAGCTCACAGAAAGATACTAAAGAATCAATAATCATATTGAAATGTTGTAATGCGAAGATGAGTATTTATTTTCTTATGAACAGGAATTCAATAAAGAAAAAAATCACTCTTTTCTTAAGTAGGAGTTATTATATATGCATGTAAATATTATGCATGTGTATATATTTCCTAATTAAGAAAAGGATGTATATATACATATATAATATACAAAATATATACACATATGTGTGTATATATTCCACAAAGGTGGACTGTCTATGCTCCTTCACATTCTAGTCTGAAAACTTAATTGTGTAAATGTGTATATATGTACATACATATATATACATCTATTTGTCATATATCTTTAAACAATATACTCAAACATATGTGCTTGTATATATGCATATACACATACATATATAATTGAGACTTAAATTTGCCATTTAGATCAACTGCTTTCTTTGCTAGAAACAAGAGAGTCCACTGGACACCCCCAACCCTGCCAATTCCTTGAACTGACATCTCCTCTGCAGGACATTGCTCTTCCCCTTTGCCCACAATTGTGTGGAGAGAAGAAGAGCAGTCATCTCCATTCACATCTGTTCATCTTTTCCCTCCTCAGGGATTCACCTGCTAATCAGGGAGTGAACAGAACTGATTCTTCCAATGGATTGAATGTTATTTTGGCTGAATTGTCCTAATTAACTCAATTCAATAGCAATTCATTTAACATCGACAATGTTGATGTTTAAAGCCCCTGAGCTTGGTGCTTGTGGCAATGCAGAGATAATCAACAACATAGTTCTTGGTCCAAAGGAGTAGTTTGTCCATCTCTGAAGCATCCATGGTTTCAAACTCAGTGTTATCTAAAATGCTCTCATGAGCAAAACATCTAGCCCAGTCCAAGGGGTTTCAGAGTAAATTAGAATTGATTGATTTTGCGAGATCGTTTGTCACTCACCCATGTGTCAGTATGAAATGAATTGTGCCCATCCCATTATCTCTTTTGTCTGTCTGACCTGTCTGATCACAGCTCCAAATGATTTTTTTTGATGGTTCACCTGGAAACATGCTTTTGCTATAGAACCAGGTGAATTAGATTATTCTTGGGAGTGCTGTAGGTCAGTGTCATCAGGGAGATTCCAGGTCAATTTTCCATAGTTGTCTCACATCTTATTTTGTCTGTTCAGCATTGTGAGACTTGGTCTACAGAAACACCTTTGTATTCTTGACTGAGGCAAATGAATCTCTTTAATAATTGGTACTATGCCTTAATTCTGCCAATAAGCACTTAGGTGTCTACCATGTGATAGACTAGAAGGGGCATAGCTCTGAATCAAACTGTGGAGTGGGTTGATCAATTTATCATCTTACAACGACATTAAGGAAAAAATATATTGGGGCTGGATAAAGCGGAGAGATGAAAGAGAGATAATAAAGGGAGGAAGGGACAAATATTTAATTAAGCTCCTAATATGTGCCAAGCACTTTCAAATACCTCCCTTAATCCTCATAACAACTCTGAGAGGTAGATTCTATTATAATTCCCACTTTATAACTGAGGAACCTGAGGAAGGCAGAGGTTAAGGGATTTGCCCAGGGTCACACAACTAAGACGTGTCTGAGGTCAGATATGAAATCAGATGTTCCTGACCCTAGGCTCAGAGGTTAACCATACCATCTCTCTCCTTTGACACCTTTCATTAGGGTTTTACATAAAGTCAAGAAAGTGTCACCAATGCCTTTCATGTCAGGAAACTGATGGACCACTTGACTTTGATGTGGAATAAATCAGGCTTTCTTTTTGGTGATTGACATTATCAGTAAAACCACGAGCCACTTAAGCTCAGTTTCAGCACCAATCTTAGTTCTCTTATTTAAATTATCTTTGGTTATCTGCTGGTACCTGAAATGCACTATCAGAGTGATGGGCACAGTGACAATGTCCTTACTCCAGCATTTTCTTGCAAATTTCCTTTATTAGCAGTCTTCTCTTTAAAGGATTTTTTTTTAATTTTATTTTTCTCAATTATACATAAATTCTAACATTTTAAAAATAATTTTAAGTACCAAATTCTCTTTCCCCCCTTCATTGAGAAGGCAAGAACTTCGATATAGATTACACATGTGCAGTCATGCAAAACGTATTTCCACATTAGCCACGTCGCAAAAGAGAAGAGAGACAAAAAAAAAAAATATAAGTAAAAATAGTTGCAATTCTTACAGCACAATAGTATTCTTTCACAATCATATGCTAAAACATTCAACCATTTCCCAGTTGATGGACATGCCCTCAATTTCTAATTGCCACTGCAACAATAGTTGCTGTAAATATTTTTGTACATATAGGGGCTTTTCCTTTTCCTTTGATCTCCTTGTGATATAGACCTAGTAGTGACATTGCTATATTAAAGGATAGACACAGTTTTATAGTTCCAAACTGTTCTTCAAAATAGTTGGATCAGTTCACAACTTCACCAAGAGTGCATTAGTGTCCCAGTTTTTCTATATCCCCTCTTGTAGCACAAACATGATATTCACATCACCTACAACAGCTATGAATATGCTGGTGTAATTCTGAATCACAAAATATAACAGATTCTCCACACAGAGAGAATCATAACATTTATTTAAACAGCAGAAAGTCAAATCTATCATTGAAACAAAGATATCTATATGCAATAACAATGCAGAGGTCGCTACCATCCCCAAGCCTTCCCTATGCTAGGGCATCCCCACAAACAAACACCCATAATCTGCTGCCTGCTTCCTTTCTCTCCCTCAGCTCTAAATGCTCTGACCAACATCCTCTGGACTCTGCTCCACCCTTCCTTCTCCACTCATTCGGCATACACAGGCCTCATGTGGCTCAAACATATGTGACTTAGGTTTCCATGAGCTTCAGCAGGTCACATGGGCGTATTAATGGATGGGAAAGATCTTCCCATTTACATTATCATTATACCTCCAACATTTCTCATTTTCCCTTTCTATAATATTAGCCAATATTATAGATGTTGGATATTACCTCAGAGGTCATTTAATTTGTATTTCTATACTATAATAGTGACTTAAAGCATTTTTCATGACTATAAATAGGCTTAATGCCTTCTGAAAATTATCAGTTCATAGCCTTTGACCATTTCTAGATTGGGGAATCGCTTGCATTTTTATAAATTTGATGCAATTCTCTAGATATTTTAGAAATGAGACCCTTATCAAAGGAATATTCTATAGAAATTGTTTTCCCAAATCCCAGCTCTCATTCTAATCTTGTCTGGTTTTGTTTGTGTAAAAGTTTTTTGTTTTTTTTATTTTAATTTAATGTGATCAAAATTATTCACCTTACATACTGTAAAGCTTGTTATCTTTTGTCTGGTATCAGTTAGTCTTAAAAATGGGAGACCTCTGTCTGTATATACACAGAGAGGTGCCTAATCTTTTTTTTTTCCTCTTTTTTTGAAATTATTTATTTATTTTTAGTTTGTGACATTCATTTCCACAATATTTTGAGTTACAATTTTTTCTCTCTCCATCTTTCCCATACCCTCACCCCAAAATAGCAAGCCTACTGAATACCCCTTCCCTCAATCTGTTCTTTCTTATATCCTCTCTCATCTCCCTCTCCCCAATTTCTAGTAGGGCAATATGAATTTCTATACCATACCTCCTGAATATCTTATTTCTCAGTTGCAAGTAAAAAACATTAAAAAAAAAAACATTTGTTTTTAAAACTTTGAATTGAAGAATTTTTTCTCTTCTTCCCTCTTCACCCATTTGCACTGGGAAGATAAGCAATTCAATATTGGTTGTACATGTGTAGTTACCCAAATAATTTCCGTAGTAGTTATATTCGGAAAAACTAACTGTATTTCCCTCCATCCTATCCCACACCTCACTTATTCTACTTTCTCCTTTTACCCTATCCATTTTCAAAAGTGTTTTCTTCTAAATAGCCTCTTCCTTAATTTGCCCTCCCTTCTATCATCCCCCCTCTTATTCCATAGCTCCCTGTTTTCCTATAGAATAAGATACCCAATTGAGTGTGTAGGTTATTCCCTCGTTAAGCCAAATTCAATGAGAGTAATGTTTTCCCATTCCCTTTCACCTTCCTGCTCTTCCCCTCCATTGTAACAGTATTCTCTTGCCTCTTTTATATGAGATAATTTACCATAATCTATCACTCCCTTTCTCCTTCTCCCAATTAATTCCTCCCTCACCTCTTAATTTTATTTTTTAGATACCATCCCTTCATATTCAACCCATCCTGTGCCCTCTGTCTATGTATACATGAACATACATATGCCCACACTCACATATATATATATATATATTTATATACACATATACCCTCCTATACATATGTATATATGTATGTATACATATATACATATATATTCCCTTCAACTATCCCCATACTGAGAAAAGTCTCATGAGTTACAATCGTCATTTTTCCAGGTAGGAACATAAATAGTTCAACTTTAATAGGTTCCTTATGATTTCTTTTTCCTGTTTATTTTCTCATGCTTCTCTTGCTTCTTGTACTTGCAAGTCAAATTTTCTGTTCAGCTCTTTTTTTTTTTCATCAAGAACACATGAAAGTCCTCTATTTCATTGAATGACCATATTTTCCCCTGAAATAAAATTGTACTCAGTTTTACTGGATAGGTGATTCTTAGTTTTAGTCCTAGTTCCTATGAACTCTGGAATATCATATTCCAAGCCCTTCAATCCCTTAATGTAGAAGCTGCTAGATCTTGTGTTATCCTTATTGTGTTTCCACAGTACTCAAAGTGTTTCTTCCGTATTGCTTGCAGTATTTTCTCCTTGACCTGGAAACTCTGGAATTTGGCTATGATATTCCTAGGAGTTTACTTTTGGGGATCTTTTTCAAGAGGTGAAAGGTGAATTCTTTCAATTTCTATTTTGCTCTCTGGTTCTAGAGTATCAGGGCAATTTTGCTTGACAATTTCTTGAAAGATGTTGTCTAGGCTCTTTTTCTGTTCGTGGCTTTTAGGTAGTCCAATAATTTTTAAATTATCTCTTCTAGATCTATTTTCCATATCAGTTGTTTTTCCAATGAGATATTTCACATTGCCTTCTATTTTTCATTTGTTTGAATTTTTTAAAATAATTTCTTGATTTCTCATAAAATCATTACCTTCCCTTTGCTCAAATCTAATTTTCAAGGAGTTATTCTGTTCAGTGAAATTTTGCAATTCCTTTTCCATCTGCCAATTTTGGCTTTTTAAGGCTTTCTTCTGATTGGCTTTTAGTCCTCTTTTGCCATTTGAGTTAGTCTATTTTTCAAGGCGTTATTTTCTTCAGTGTATTTTTGGGTCTCCTTTAGCAGGCTGTTGACTTGCTTTTCCTGATTTTCTTGCATCATTCTCTTTTCTCTTCCCAATTTTTCTTCTCCTTCTCTTACTTGATTTTCAAAATCTTTCTTGAGCTGTTCCACAGCCTGCAACCAGTTCATATTTTTCTTGGAGGCTTCTGATGTAGGAGTTCTGACTTGACTGTCTTCCTCCCCCTCTTTGCCTTGATCCTTTTCCCCCAAAAAAAGGATACTGTTGTCTGTTTTTGCTTCCTCAACTTGCTCATATATCCATCCAATTACTGTCTTCCTCCCGCTCTTTGCCTTGATCCTTTCCCTCCCCCCCAAAAAAAAACAATAGAATAATCAAACTTCCACCCATGGGGCAACTCAATACTTAATCAATTCACAATAGAATAATCAAACTTCCACTCATGGGGCAACCATTAACTTAATCAGTCACTATTCTAGATTCACAATTTCTAAATATCATTGATCACAAATACAGTTATTAGAAAACCACACAAACCCTCCACCCCTCAGTGTCCAGCAAACCTCAATTTCATCCAAGGGGAGGGCTTTTCTTCATCTTGACTCTGGGCGGTCTCTCTGATCCCCTGGATCCCCTTCCATGGTCCCAGCTCCCTCCTGAATCCACCAAAAAGTCACCTGGATTCAGAAGCAAACAGCTCCAAAGTCCTTGTCCAATCCTTAGAGGCAGACAGCTTCCAGGTCTTTGTCCAGTCCTCAGGGCAGTCCCTGGCACACACTGAAGTTCACAGGGTCCAGCACATCTCAAACTCTTCACCACTTCTCCTGCCTGGAACTAAAGGATCAGCCAGGCCACAAACAAACAAAGTCTTATCCTGGTCATGTTTCTTCAGTCCTCCAGCACTTCAGCTGGTCCTAGGACCCAGAACGAATATCAGCCTTCCAGGCAAGTCCTCTTAGCCTTCCAGGAAAGCCCTCTCAGCCGTCCAGGTGGCCCTCACCAGATTCTGGTCTCAGGAAAATTCCATCTCACTTCTCAGTCAGTTCTCAGCTTCCAGATGCTGGGAGAGAAACTCACTCTCTCTTTCTCTCTCTCTCTCTCTATCTCAGCCGGCTTCAGTCTCCTTGATTCTTCCTTCACCACGAGAACAGTTCCAATTTTGTCTCTATGTCTCTGGAATTCTTGCTTATGTGCACACCTCAGCCAATCCCCTTCCACATCAACAGGGGAGTTCCTGGCTTCTCAACAGTGGGACAGAGTTTGCACCTTCTACACTTAGCCCCAAGGTACTAAGTGAGAAGTATCTGCTAAACTGATTGCTATTACAGGGGTCAAGTTTCTTCAAGTTTGGTCAAGACTACTTTTAGGGTATTTGCAAGAAAGTGATTACAGGCTTATCTCCCTCCTTCTTATCACTGAGCATGTAGGGATGTGTAGGGGAATTGAATTTATTTTCCTTCACCAGTCAGTGGATTTTACCATAATACGTTGAGGAGAGTCCTTCCTGTGACATCTCTTGGTCTTGGATGGGAAAGACAAAGCCTGATCTTTCTTACGTATGTGGAGATAAGACTCACTCAAGTATCTTAGAGCCTGAGTAAAAGTCAGAGATGATTTGGGTCCATTTTCTGTATGCCTTTGAACTTGAATTCCAGGGTTATAATAGCCAGGCTCATGGCCCAAGAGAAAGAGAGCTCCAGTTCCTCGCAAGGAACATTCAATTGTAAATTGTTTAAGGATGTGCCTTTTGACTTGTTCCAATTCTTTTCCCTTATACAATGAACTGATAGATTTAAATTTTATTTATTTTTATTTTGGACTTTAATCACCAGGTAATATAACAGGAGCATTTCCTTATACAAAGCAGGGCAGAAACCATGGATTAAGCATGAAACTTTGTGACATAAAGTTTGCATTCATATATAGAATGTGTCCCAATGGTCTTAGTGCAGGTTTTACCTTCAGGGGGATGTACACTGTATACTTTGCCAGAACAACATTTAATAGATTAATTTCTTACATTATTAAAATAATATTATATTTCCTATCAAGTTATGAGATGACCACTGCTTATGTACACATTTCAATAACTAATTTTTTGAACTTTGTAAAAACAAAACAAAACAAAACTAATACACAAACACAAATGTTTTATCAGCTGCTCATCAAAGACCAAAAGAGTTGCACTTGTAAACCTAGCTTTAATATCATGCAAAGAAAGAGGTTTGGATGAATACATGACAGCTTAATATGAACTCACAAAAAGGCCTAATGGAGAAAGATCAGGTGACTGAG
This sequence comes from Pseudochirops corinnae, assembly GCA_028646515.1. Lineage (NCBI taxonomy): Eukaryota > Metazoa > Chordata > Mammalia > Diprotodontia > Pseudocheiridae > Pseudochirops > Pseudochirops corinnae. The sequence goes on from CM053589.1 coordinate 206,380,503, forward strand.
TTGGTCAAGCAAGAGAACCCTCTTTACAGATCTCTTGGTCTGAGAGTTTCTTTCAGGACTTTCCTCCCATGCAATGACCAAAGAAAGAGTGACCAGGCTTATTAATATTAAATATATATTGATGATAATTCACAAAACTAAATGAATGTAAAAGAAAAATAGCTGAAGTTTCAAGTAATATTTTGCAAGTTTATAGTGTTTATAATTCTGAGGTTATTAGAAATTTAAACTGTGCTAACATGATTGATATAACATGTGTGACTGTGCCTACAGCTGCAGACCAGTGTGTGGATTTCTATAGGGTTATACAGACAAATAAACCAAATAAATCTTGCTTCACTATGGATCTTTCAGTGAAGCATTATTCGGACTTTTCATTTTCTTCCCTGTGTTTTCTTTTGGGGCGAGTGTAAATGTTTCAATGATTTTCTTTTTTTTCCTTCCTTTCTTCCTTCCTTCCTTCCTTCCTTCCTTCCTTCCTTCCTTCCTTCCT
>CM053589.1:206381495-206400049 GCA_028646515.1 Pseudochirops corinnae
TTCTCTTCAGTGAGCTTTTGAGATTCTTTTTCCATTGAGCAAGTTTTACTTTTTAAGGCATTCTTCTCCTCATTGGCTTTTTGGGCCTCTTTTGCCATTTGAGTTAATCTATTTTTTAAGGTGTTATTTTCTTCAGTCAGGTTGCTGACTCTCTTTTCATGATTTTCTTGCATCATTCTCATTTCTCTTCCCAAGTTTTCCTCCACTTCTCTTATTTGGTTTTCAAAATCCTTCTTAAGCTGATTTATGGCTTTTATGCAGTCTTCATGTTTCTTGGAAGCTTTTGGTGTAGGAGTTCTGACTGTGTTGTCTTTGTCCTATTCCATGCTTTGATCCTTTTTCTCCCCGAAGAAGGAATATAAAGTTCAGTTGCTGTTCTTACTTTGCTTCCTTTGCCTGCTCATGTTGCCAGTGAATTACTTGATTTTTTTTTAGCTCTCTGTAACTCTGCTTCCAGAGGGGAAAGCTCTGTCCCAAATTGCTGGGGTTTTCCCAGCTGCTGGTGCTTTTAGGGGGCTGCTGCAGCCCCCACCAGCTTTGGCTCAGTGAAAATGCACCCCAAGATCACCACCCAAGATCACCATGTGGATCCAAGCCACTCAACACAAGAGCAATTAGCATCTGAATGATGGCTTGGCCCCCCTGCAGTCTGCAGGCTGAGAGCTCTGAAGCAGCCATGTGGAGGTGGCTGCAGGGCCTCCGCTTCTGCTGCTTCCTTGCCCTGGAGGTAGTACAGGCCAGACCACTTTTCTCCCTCAAATTTAGCTCAGTTCAACTGACCTTTCACTTGGTCCTTTTTTGTATGGCTTCATAAGTCTGGAAACTTCCACAGCTGCTGCTGATCCACTCTCCTGAACGCACCAGCTGAGGTTCGTCCTAGCTGCCCCAGGGCCCAGCCACAGTTTCAGGCCAGGCTGGTTTTGGCTCCTAGTGTGCTGTGATGAGTGCTTCCTGCCTAGCTGCCTTCAGCATGGGATGTGTTTTTTCTGTATTTTTGTGAGTTTTGGAGCCTAAAATTTGTTTAGAGTCATATATTATGGGTATTTGAGGTGGCAATGTGGGAGCTGCATAACCAACTTCCCAAGGAGATTTTTAGTGCAAGGAGATGACGATCACATGATGTGTACTTGTCAGTGGGTACATGGGAACCATCTTACAATAACTATGATGCCATATCATGTTCTTAGCTCTTGTTCTCACCATATAAAAGTAGAATCCCACTCTATTGTGGATACAATCTCCTACATGGGCATCCACAGTTTTAGATATAACTTTATTTGCAGTCTTAAAATATCATATCAATAGAAAATAACCCAGAAAAATAAAACCTTAAACATAATTCAAATCACTCTCATTAGGAATTCACATAGGCTCTCATCCTAAGAAAAAAGCAAAAAAAAAAAAAAATGAATCCCAGTTCTCAGATGAATTCTTTTACCTTTATGGGCTTTTCTTATGTTTCTTCCCCTTCAGCCTCACTTTCTCCAGTTGTGTCATTTGGGGATTCTCTCCTTGCCTCCAAACATTTACGATTTTTATCAATTATCATTTTTTAAAAATTTCCTCATCCATCTGTTTTTTGTCTTTGTATCTTTAGTGCAGTTCCTATTACATAATAAATGCTTAATAAATGTTTGTTGATTGATAATTTTATTGCTTTGGAAAATGTGATTTTTTTTTTAAAGTATGTTCTGTCTTAAAACATTAGTCCTAGTTTCCTTCTTGAAGATGGAGTATGAAGCACTGCTTGCCTTGCCTATGGACAAGGTACCTTCTAACCATTTCCATATTTTCTCTTGTTTGGTCAATATTCCTTTCTGTTTCAAGCTTGAGTTCTTGTTAGGTGGTATTTTCTCCCTTCTTACCTGATTTCAAACCCTCTATTCATGGAGTTTTTGAGTTTTATCAGCCTGTGTCTGGGTAAGCAGTTATAGATGATTCTCTATTAAATGCACAGCTCTAGACCTATATGAGGGATTTTCATATTCTGGTCTTCATTTCACGTGATCCTTCTACAGGGCTTCATTGGGCTTCATCCTTATACAGTTATCTGTCTTTGAAAGTCTGTTCCACAACCACCCCACCCCAAAGATGGGGAGCCTCTCTGCTTCTTGGTTTGGTTTCCTGGTTTGTTTGAGTGTTCAGTAACTGGAATTATCTCTGACCTCTGTCTCTGGTTTTGTACCTGCCTACTGGGGCATTACCTTTGCTCATAAAACCATCTAGCTTTTAGTTCATTCAGTGGTCCTTTGATCTCCAGACTTCACTTCTTCTACTTCTTTCAAATCTCTTCCCAGGGTGATGTTGGTTCCCATTGTTCATGTGTTAAAATATCATCAGTCAAGTCACCAGGCATTTTTTAAGAAGCTCTTATGTGCCTGGCACTACGCTGAATACTACATGTAAATAGCTGTACATATATAAATAGGATCTATTCATGATAAACCTTTCAGACATTATTCAGAAAATTAAGAAATTATTTAGATAATTCCAGAGACAAAGTATTAGAATGAAGGAAGATGGAGAAAAGGTTCTTAAAAAAGATGAGATTTTTGCTGAGACTTAAAAATGCCAGAAAACTTAGGAGGTAAAGATAAGGATGGAGAACATTCCAAGAATGGGGCACAGCAGGTGGAAACACCTGGCTGTGCTAAATGGAGTGTCCTGTGCCAAGAACATAGAGAAGGTTAATAGCCCTGAATAACAGACAGCACTAAGAAATAAGAAAGTTAGAAGGGGAGGGAAAAGACCAAGTTATGAGAGGCTGAAAAAGACAAACAGAAGACTTTATATTTGACCCTGGAGGTAATAGGGAGCCATTGGAGTTTAGTGAATGGGAAGAGGAAAGCAGGTAATGTTGTCAGCTTATTTATTTTTTTCTTTTCTTTTTAATTATTTTGATTTGTTAGAATTCCATTTGGTCTCATGAAGAATTAAATTCACCATGGATAACTGGTGGGAAAAATGCATATCTAAGTGAAATGCTTTTTGTTTATTTATTTATTTATTTATTTATTTATTTATTTATTTATTTATTTTAGTTCACAACATTCAGTTCCACAATCCCTTGATATCCAAATTTTCTTCCCCTCCCTGTCCTTCCCCCTCAGCACGCATAATTGCCATGCAATCCTATATAGGTTCTGCAAATTCCTACACATTAAACATTAATCAACATGTAAAGAAGAATTATAAGTAATGGAATGAACAATAAGAAAGAAGGGACAAAACAAATCAAAAAAATTTTAAAAAGAGAGAGCAAGTAGTTTGCTCTCATCTGTATTCGGACACTGTAGTTCTTTCTATGGACGTGGATAGCCTTTCCATCATGAGTCTTTTGGAGTTGACTTACAGCCTTGGATAGCAGAGAAGAGCCCAGTCTCTCAAAGTTAGTCATCACAGATACAATGTGTCTGTAACTGTGAACACGGTTCTCTTGGTTCTGCTCTCCTCACTCAGCATCAGTTTATATATGTCTCTCCATGTTATTATGAAGTCTGCCTGCTCCCCACTTTTTATAGCACAATAATATTCCATTACATTTATATACTACAATTTGTTCAGCCATTCCCCAACTGATGGACATCCTTTTGATTTCCAGTTCTTTGCCACTACAAAAAGAGCTGCTATAAATATTTTTGTACATATGAGTCCTTTTCTACATGTAAGATCTCTTTGGTATACCGCCCTAGAAGTGGAATTGCTGGGTCAAAGGGGATGCACATTTTTATAGCCCTATGGGCATGGTTTCAAATTGCTTTCCAGAATGGTTGAATCAGTTCACAACTCCACCAATAATGCATTAGTGTTCCAATTTTCCCATATCTTCTCCAGCATTTATCATTTTCCTGTTTTGTCATCTTAACCAATCTGACTGTGAGATGTGGTGCCTCAGAGTTGTTTTGATTTGTGTTTCTCTAATCGATAGTGATTTGAAGCATTTTTTTGTATGCTTATAGATATCTTTAATTTCTTCCTCTGAAAACTACCTATTCATATCCTTTGATCATTTATCAATTGGGGAATGACTTGTATTCTTTTAAATTTGATTAAGTTCTCTGTATATTTTAGAAATGAGGTCTTTATCAAAAACACTGGTTATAAAAATTCTTCCCTAATTTTCCACTTCCCACCTAAGCTTGGTTACATTGACTTCATTTGTACAAAAACTTTTAAGTTTAATGTAATCAAAGTTATTCATAATGCTCTCTGTCTCTTGTTTGGTCATAAATTGTTCCCTTCTCCTTAAATATGACGGGTAAACTATTCCTTGCTCTCCCAGATTGCTTACAGTTTCAGCCCTTATATGTAAATCATGAACACATTTAAACTTTATTTTGGTATATGGTGTAAGATATTGGTCTATGCTCAGTTTCTGCCATACTATTTTCCAGTTTTCTCAGAAATTTTTGTCAAATAGTGAGTTCTTGTCTCAGAAGCTAAGGTCTTTGGATTTAATCAAACAGTAGATCACTATAGTCATTGACTACATGTCTCATGTACCTAATCTGTTCCATTGATTCACTACTCTATTCATCAGGCAATACCAAGTAGTTTTGGTGACTGCCACTTTATAATACAGATTAAAATCTGGTATGGCCAGGCCACCTTCCCTAGCATTTCTTTTCATGAATTCCTTTGATATTCTGGACCCTTCATTCTTCCAGATGAATTTTGTTACTATGTTTTCTAGCTCTATAAAATAATATTTTGGTAGATTGATTGGTATGGCACTAAATAGGTAAATTAATTTGTGTAAAATTGTCATTTTCGTTATATTAGCTTGACCTAGCCATGAACTACTGCTGTTTTTTCCAGTTATTTACATCTGACTTTATTTGTGTGAAAAGTGTTTTGTAATTGTGTTCACATTGGTCCTGGGTTTGTTTTGGCAGGCAAATTGAATGTGGTCAAATTTTATCAACTTCTCCAGCAATTTCCTTCACACTTTCTTTTGCTCTCTTACTCCTGTTTATTCCAGCTTATTATGAACATCAGAACAAATTTCATTCAGTCCGACATGTGTTTATAAAGGGTATCGGATATGCCTGTGATTTCACTGGTTAAAGGAACTCCTTGGGGAGGAAACTTCCTCCATCAGTGCAGACTGCCACATTCTCTACAACCTGATCTTAGAGAACTTCTGGATTGCTGAGGGATTAAGGGACTTCTTCAGGGTCACTCAGCCGGGATGTGTCAGATGCGGGATTTGAATGCTGGTCTTCCTATCTTTCCCTTCTATATGGAGCACAACAACACTGCCCCACTCTCTTTATGGAGTCATTTCCAGGGAAGAGAACACTATCAGCTGGGGGAGTTCTGACTCTCTTACAAGTGCCAAGGTGGTACCTTGATTGTGCTTTCCAGAAACCTAGGACTTCTAAAAGATTGTGGGGAAGACAGAGGCCCTGACAGCTTGGCATGAAGGTTGGAGGCAGAGTGGGTCATCTGATTCATGTACTTGAGTAGTTTGCCTGGAAAGGGGCAATGGAAAAGAGAGTATGGACCTGCCTAGTGGAGCATGACTGCCATGGAGAAGGGAGCCAAGCTGAGTAGGGTTGATGTTTCTGGGGAACCCTTTTCTAGTTTACCTTAGAGGTATTGGGGAGTTCTTAAACATGAAGAGGGGGAGCACATCGATTTGTGTTGGTACATACCTGTAGTAGCAGGATGGTGGCTCTATGAAGGCTAGTTTGGATGGGAGAGAGGCTGAAGGCAGGGAAAGACCTTGGAATCCTCCAATGGACCTGCAGGGACCATCAGCCAAGATCCAAACAATGGGGAAACAGCCTGAGGGACTGGCGCGTGACCACAGGGTCGGTGAGTACCAGGCATATTGCGAGACTCAGCTGGCCGACTCCATCCGTCACACTGCCAGGTGAGCTGTTTGCCCCAGTACACGGCTTTATTCTGATTTGGTGTCTCAGGCTCTGCAGAGCTCTGTTTTCACTTCTGTGCTGTTTGCCCCCTTTCTCCTTCCAATGACGCTGGTAGATGTTTTCATTTAGACTTTTTAGTCATTGGGTTATTGTCTTCCTTATTCCTGTTTCTGTGTTTGTTTGCTTGACAGATTATTCCCTTTAGAGACATTCTCATTTCTCTGTTCCTAATCATGATGCAGGTAATTGGGAGCAATGGATAGAGGACTGGGTCAAGATTCAAGTTGACCATCTGGCCCCAGACTCTTGGAAGTGGTATGATGGGCAATTCCCTTCACTACTGTCTGACTCAGTTTCCTCAACTGTAAAACAGAGATCATCATCACAGCACCTTCTTCCCAGAGTTGGGAGAGTGAGTTAACTTAAAACATTGTGGAAACCTTAATGTGCTGTGCATATGCTTCTGATTACTTTTCTCCCCTTCCTATCTAGTTCAGACTCTGTGGCTATTATCCCAAACACACAGTCACCCTGGCAAAGGGGCACACTACTTCTCCCTTCATAGGGAAAAACCCAAGGGTTTGAAGATGTCTTTAGTGTTATTGCTCAAATCCCTCACTGACTTGCTTCTCGCATTGATTAGCAATTAGCCAGCCATGCCTAATTAGCTTAATGATAGCATTGGGCATACCTAATGTGGTTTACTGAGAACAGTTGGTACAAAACATCCCTTTGGGACCCAGTTTCTCATCAGTACGTATGATATCTGAGGGAAACTGGGATCAAGTTTAGAGAACACATGTAGTCAAAAGGTATCTAAGCTCCTGATGTGAAAGAGGTCCTTTCTCTCTTCATAAAGTCTGCCTCAGGATTCCCAAGTAAGACAGCTCTGTTGTTCCACCCGAATAACTCTGGTTCTACGTCTCTTCTGCTCTACATAGCAAAACTCCTCAAAATGCTGTCTACATTTGGTACCTCCACTTTCTCTCCTCACTTTTTTCTTAACCCCTTAGAGTTGGATTTATTCCACTGAAACTGCCCTCTCCAAAGTTACCAATCACATCTGAATTGTCATATCCAATGACCTTTTCTCAATGCACATTTTCCCGTAGCCTTGGACACTCTTGATCACCTTCTCCTCCAAAATACTCTTTCTCTCTGGGTTTTCAGGACACCTCACACTCCTGGTTCTCCTCCTCCCTCTCTGATAATTCCTTCTCTGGTTCCTTTGCAGGATCTTCCTCCAGGTCATGCCCTCTGGCCATAGGTGTCCCTCAGGGCTCTATCCTCAGCCCTCTGCTCTTCTCCTGCTATAGTAATTCTCTTGTTGATCTCATTGGCTCTCACAGATTTAATGACCATCTTTATGCTAATGATTCTTAAATCTACTTTTTCCTGCTCCAACCACTTTACTTACCTTCACTATCACATCTCCAACTTCTTTTCACACATCTTAAACTAAATGTCCATCTTAAACACAACATGTGCAAAATTGAACTCCTTATATTTTCACCCAAACTCTCCCATCTGCTACGTTTCTTATTAATGTAGGAAACACCATCCTCCCTGCTTCTGAGGCTCAAAAGCCATGCTATCAGGACTCTCACAATCTCCTCCCCTTCCCCTCCCCTCTCCTCCCCTATCCCAGCTGTTATCAAGGCTTGTAGATTTCACCGTTGCTATGTTACTTGACTACATTCTTTTCCTGTGCCCCTGTCCCCACCCTACTACAAGACCTTCATCATTTCACACATGGGTTATTGCAGCAGCTGCTTGGGACTTGCTTCCCTCAAGTGTCTCTCCAATCCAGGCCATCCTCTATTTAGCCTTCAAAGCGATATTCCTAAAGTGTAGATTCAACCACATCACCCTCCCACTCACTAAACTCCAGTGTCTCAGTTGCTTCTATGAATGAATGCAAAATGCTTTGCTTGCCATTTGAAGTCCTTCATGATCCTGCCCTCCTTTCCAATCTTCTTACACCTTACTCCCCCATGTACTCTTCAATCCAGTGACATCAGCCTTGCGCTGTTCCATGAACAAAAGCCTCCATCTCTAAGCTCTGACTGTCCTTGGGCTCTGGAATGCTCCCTTTCCTCTTTTCCTTATACCAGTTTCTCTGCGTCTTTTAATCCCAACTAAAATCCCACTTTCTATAGAAAGGCTCCCCCAACTAATATTCATTCTTGTGCCTTTCCCTTGTTCACTAATTCCTATTTATCCTTTACATAGCTAGTTTTGAAGACCTTTGTGGCACGTTATCTTCCCCATTCCATTATAAATTCCTTGAGGGCATAGTCCATATTTTTAATATCTTCCTTCTATATCTCTTTTTGTATCCCCAGCATCATGCCTATAGTGTCTGGCACATAGATGGTGCTTCATGAAGTTGATTGGTTGATTTTGGACGTGATTGTTGGAGAGTCCTGAAGTGGTCTTTTGTGCTATGTCCAGTTCTCCCTTGGTTTCCCATGCAGATGTTACCATTATCAACCCTGGTCCTGGGACTCCATTAGGATGCCATGGACAGTAGAGAGTCAATCATCTTTAAAGTCCACAAGTTCATCCTCTTGTCAAAGTAGAAGGGAGGGAAGAAAGACACAAAGTGCCATCTCCCAAGGGATTCCCCCTCAGGGACTTTGCTGGGGGGTTCTCTCCTTTTCTCTGCCCCCCCACTCAAATGCCAAGTTCCAGACTAATTTGTGCTTTTGCAGACCTCAAAGGGTGTGACTAGGTATTCTCCCTTAAACTCATTGTACTAACTGGGGAGCACAATGATTTTTTTCAACAACTTTCTCACTTTCTGTCAACACCAAGTTTAGGATCTCTCTCTTTCTGTCTCTCAATCAAACCAATGGAAATATCTTTACCTGTTAAATGTGCTAACCTCAGAGAATCTTCTTGGCAATTTTAAGTAGTGATGGTGTCTGTGTGTGTGTGTGTATGTGTGTGTGTGTATGTGTGCGTGTGTGTGTGTGATCATTTTAGTATAACCTCCCCCACTATTGCAGATATATGGACATATTTGTTTACTTACTTAATTTTGATTGCTCTTCTATCTTAATCCTTATAAGGAAAACTGAACAGCTAGACTGGTGCCTTCTTTCTCTGTCATCTTCTCTGAGCTAGACAGTGCTTTAAAAATATTTTATTATAAAATCAAATTTAAAAAAAATTGATTCGAAGTTTTCAACTTTGAACAAAACTCTTTATTGTCTATACCTTCCCTTTTCCTCCATATATCAATGATGATTTTAAATGTAGTTCCACAGTGCCCCAAACAAGTGATATTTTTATCAGATGGACATCTTTGCTGAAATCCCTTGCTCACAAAAGTACTCTTCTGACCTTGGAAATCTCTTCTCTGCATAATATACATTATCCACCACATCTTCTTACTTTTGGTTGACTTCCCTCTCCATTTAAATCCCCTTTCAATAAATTATGGATAGTGGATTCCAATTATAATAAAATAATTTTAATATAAAGTGAGAAGAAATATTTTCAAGCAATATCACTCATCATTCATAAAATGAAATCTGCCTAAAAGGCTTATATTTAAAATAAAGCTCAAGAGTAATCAAGATAATTGACACATTAGTATTTTAAATACTTTTTTTTCCCCTTTTCAATCATTCAATTTGCATCAGAAAAATCCTAGACAAAATAAAATTGATTGCAGGTGCATTTAACAAAACTTAAGTCATTATCTATGTATTTGATTCACAGATGTGAAAGTTTGCATTTTATAAGGCAAGCAACTCTCTGATTTCTTTTCCTTTGCAGCAAAGGATTACTATAGTTCAAGAATCCAAATGAGCAATTCTCCTTTTGCAAAGACAAATTTGGTAGAATCTTCAAGTGCTTTAGGGATGTTACCCCAATTATTGTATAGTTGTCATAAGTCTCATATCATGGCCTCAGAGATGAACAATACTCTAGACTTGGTCTGTCATTTGGGGAAGGAGGAAAGCTGATGTCCAAGGAAAGGATGAAAGGGTGTGACTTGCCCAAGGTCTTAAAGCAATTGTCACTATTCTGAGGATGAAAAAGGAGCTCATTGCTAAATAAAATGATGCTAATTTGGGAGGCAATGACTTGTTTTATTTTAAAACTGGTCATAGTTAAAGAATAATCTTGGCACAGTCTGAAATGTGCAGCAATTTTTAGAGAGCAGAGCTCAGAGTGTTCAAAGAAAATAATATCTAGTGTCCCATGGTCTACAACTCTATCTGTAAAGGATAGGAAGACTTTCCAGAATGAAATTGATTATATTGTGGAATAAAAGAAAAGGGTTCCTGGGTGGAAACAAAGAGGAATGTATCTGAAGAGATCAATGTGGATGCACAGTGAGCTCACCAGCCAAAATTGATTTGAAAAAGACAAAAACAGAAAATGGAAACAAGTACCAGTAACAGAGGTTACAGAAGGCAGAAGGGCCCTGGGAAAATAGTAATGTTAAATAAAGCCCAAGAAGAAGAGCTGAGGCAGCCGAGAAAAATAGGGTAAGACACTTATTCTATGCTAGAGTCAATTTTCAATGTGTTCAGTTATGGCTGATCAGGCCAATATATGCTAGGAAAGCTCTACCACAGGTCATGCACAAATAATCCAAGTGAACATTTGGGGTGGATTCTCTAAATTTGTACATCCTGTATTTCCTTTGAACTGTTTCAATTCTGCTTTGCTCATAGAGCACAGACCTTCTCTGAAGGGAGGCATGCCATGCTGAGTGGTCCTGTGCCAGTATCTTCCATATCATGAAATTAGTTCCAAGATTCTTAAGCGAGGCCTTGAGATTGTCCTTGTATTGCTTTTTCTAACCACTATGTGAACACTTTCTCTGTGTGAGTCTCCATAAAGCAGTCTTTTTGTCAAACATGTTTTGCATTCAAATGACATGGGCAGGCCCCTAGAGTTGTACTCTCTGAAGCAGAGTTTGAATGCTTGGCAGTTTAGTCCAAGCAAGGACCCTGAGGGTGGATGGATGGGTGGATGGATGGATGGATGGATGAATGGATGGATGGATGGATGGATGGTTGGATGGATGGATGGATAGATAGATAGGTAGATAGATAGATAGACAGATAGATAGATAAAAAGCTAGAGATGGAGAGATAGAGAGATAGATAGGATAGAGAGATAGAAAGAATGATAGATGAGAAAATAAGTGCAAAAGACCTAACTCTTTTGCTTTCGAGAGCTATGATTTATTCTATAAAATCTCTGCAATCCAGTCAGTCACACCCATAGGTCTTGAAGTAACCTCTCTATGTCTGACTGATGGGCAGTTCCTGAGGCCTTTGGTGCTATAGGACATGTGCACTGCCTGGATGCCCATGGAACGGCTAACATGAGGCGTGGCCTTACAAGGTTGGGGATGCTTCTGGGGCCTCACTGGGGAGGAAAATGAGGAGTCATCAGTGCAGTTTCCATGATTTCTCCTCAAATCAAGTCTAAATGTCTAGATGCAGTTGTCACAGTTGCCCAGTGTCACCATGTAGACGTGCCTTTTTGCACATACTCGCTTTTTTATACATATATACATATATGCATGCATCCTTGGAACTGGAGTCATCTTAGGAAGTTTCTGGAATGCCTAGATAGTCAAATTGAATGCCAAGGAGTGTGGTTATGTGACAGGCTCACCCACTAGACATCATGTAGAATAACTCATAGCCTATACCCTCTTCCATGCAAGTTAAGAGAAGAGCAACAACTACTATGTTTTAAGTATTAGATCTTGATGGGAGAAGAGAATCAGTGACTCTCTCCAATTCTCTCCAGTCATATATTGTGGGGGATGGGCTGGTGATATAAGAAACTATGAATGGGAACCTGTCTCCTTCAGGCCTACTTTGCTTCTTGTTTTCTAGTTCAGGAGAATGACTGTGTAATGGTAAGGGAATTTGAAGATATTTCCTACCCCTTAATGGACCTCACTTGGAGTGCAGCAAGAAAAGCTTGCTTAGGGGAGGCTTGTTTTTCAAGAAGGCCCATACTTTTGTTACTTTATAATTAGGCAGTGGATCACAAAGGTTGTGATGTCCTCTGACCCTGAAGAAGGGTGTATATATATATATATATATATATATATCCTGATATGAGGGTTTTCTTTGGGGCTCACTTTGGGAAGAGTTGTGTGATTTGGCCAGATGAGATTCTGGGTAGCCATTGAGCCTCCCAGCTTTGAAAACACAAATGTTGGTGCTTCTCTGTCTGGTAACTAAGTATATAAGTAATGATCAGACAGCTAGAAGCCAGGCCTGTTGGTCTATTAAGTTGTCTTATTTCCTCTGTATTTGGTCTGCTTGTAATTTCTGTTTGTATTTTTTGAAGAGGGCGATAGCAGAGTGGAGTGTGGGTACAGCTCTCAGCCCTCCTCACCCAACAAACCCAGAAAGACACCAGCAAATTCAGCCAATGCCAATGATAGCCAGAACTATCAAAATGAGGGACAAAATGACTCTTCTGGAAACAAAAATAGCTAAAGAGGCAGACATGAGTCTTTGTTCCTGACACCCCCTTCCCCCATCCCTGGGACTTTCCCTCTCATGTCTTCCTTCTTCCTTTGCCCTCCCCACTAAGCAGGGTCACTTTGACTTTACTGTCCTAGGAACAGCCCCAGATTTAGACGTTGATCTTGGGAACAAATCCCTTAATGGTGTTACAAGGGAGACCCCATTCTGTTCACAGATAGATGCCTGTGAATCAGACAAGTCCCAAGACTTGAGATAATGGTAAGGTTGTGAACTATACTGGCATGAAAAGCTGGGACACATGATTATTGATCAGAGAGACAATCAAAAACGGTTATAGCACTTTAAGAAACAAAATGAGAAGATTCATTGCTTTAATAAAGATAGTGTGAAAAACAAACAAACAAAAAAACCATTAGGATTCCTACAGTATTAAAAAAATGAGATGAGAAACATTAGCTTCACACAGACACTGATAAATATATATGGTATATATTAAAGTTATAGATGTGTGCCCCGTGTTGATGTGGGGGGGTATGTGGGTGTGTGAGGTAGATACACATGTGGCTATACACATGTATACATATATGCACATATATGTATATAGGTATATGCATGTACACATGTATGTAGATTGCTGTTGTTCAGGTGTGTGTGACTCTTCATGACTGCAGTTGAAGTTTTTGTGGAAAATACTCTGCAGTAGTTTTACACTTCCATTTTCAGCTCCTTGTAAAGATGAGGTATCTGAGGCAAACAGAGTTAAATGACTTGTTCAGGGTTACACTGAGGCTGCATTTGAGCTCAGTTCCTCCTGATCCACACCCTGCACTCTCTCTGCTGTGCCACCTAGCCCCATGTATACATATATGGTGGAGCTGACCACAGAGTGCTTAGTTGGGAGTCAGGAAGGCCTGAGTTCATATTTGGTCTCAGACACTCATTGGTGTGCTACCTTGAACAAGTCACCTAAACTCTGCCTCAGTTTCCTAAACCGATTATCCCCAAATAGGATAATAATGGCGCCTATCTCACAGCGTTGTTATGAGCTGCTAATAAGATGCTATTTGTAAAACCTCCCAGCACCTTGCTTGACACATAGTAGGCGTTATATAAATGTTTATTTCTTTCTGCTATACATCTGGTGTCCCAAAAGCCCTAGTGCAATTATAAGCCTTCAATAATCACAAAAAATTACAAAACACATTTTAAAACAACAAAATGGAGCATGTCAGACTATACTAATATAATGAATGTTTAATATTGCATACATTAATATCCAGAGTTGTTACTCTACCAGTCAAACTGGAGAGGGAATACTTCTTTTACTTAGGTATTTTTTAGTAGTCAGAAGTGAAAAGGTCTTAGGATCTCATGGATAGTAATGATAAAAATATGTATGTAAATGAAGAAACCAGACTTCAAACTCTCTCTTCAAGCAATGGTGACCAACTCCAGCACCCCCACCCCCACAGTAGCAGTAATGAGGGCAGAAAACAGCTCTGGAGAGCAGATAAGTACGAATGTGAAGCAATGGGAACCTTGGCCAAGTGTCTAGTGAACAAGTACAATCCAAAGGGACAGCTAACACTTTCCTTGAGAAGAACTGCACAGAAATCTGGGATGCCATTAACCAGGAATCATGGCGACACCAACAGTTTCCTTCCACAACAAACCACAGGATCAAAATGGCTATTAGACCTCAATGAAATGCTAATGTCATGCAAAAATGTATATAAAGAACAGCAGAAAGGAACGTTGTGAAGTGATAGTTCAGAAGGGAGCTAAAAATAAGGCTGGGGCAGGGATATATGGCACGTGTTCTCAGGACATTCACAGTGTAACAGGAGAAATAATATGTCCATACACATGTGTGTGAAAAAGTATATGCAGGAGAAATTGGAGGTAATTTCCAAAGGAAAGTCACTACAATTAACAGAGTATCGGGGAAAATGGCTTGTACAAGATGAGATTGTCGCTGGGACTTGAAGGAAGCCAGGATGGGGAGGGAAAGAAGTCCAAGCATGGGGGATATATAGAGAAAAGCTTAGTACTGGAGAAGTAATCATGGATCAGAATACGGAGTATCTTGTTTAAGGAACAACAGAGAGTCCAATATCTCTGATTTGAGGAAATCATGAACTGAATGGTAAAGTAGGAAGAGGCAAGATCATGAAGGGTACAAACATCAATCAGTACTATTACCACAGTAGTCCAGGTTTGAAGTGATGTATTTGAACCGGCATGGCACCACTGTCAGAGGAGAGAAGTGATCAGATTTGAGAGATGCACTGAAGTCAAAATAGACAAAGTTTAGGAACATATTGCATGTGGGAGATTAGAAAGGAAAGGAGATGAGGATGACACCAGTGCTGGGAGCCTAGGTTACGTGGAGGACGGTTGTATCACCAACAGTAAAAAGGAAAGTTCAAAAGAGACAAGGATTTTAGGAGAAATGTATCAAGTTCACTTTGGGATATGTTCAGTTTAAGATGTCTTAGGGGCATCTAGTTCAACATGTCCAATAGGGAATTGGAGGATGGAAAGTAGAGTTCAGGAAATTGGTAGGAGCTTGATTAATAGATCTAAGAATCTTTTACATAGAATTCATAACTGATTCCACGGCAGCCAATGAGATCATGAAGCGAAATAGTATAAAGGGAGAAGAGAAGATAGTCTAGGATAAAACTTTGGAAGATGTCCATGGTTATCAAGTCATAATCAGGCATTAACCAAAGGAGACTGTGAAGGACTGGTGAGATTGGAATAAAGAGCACCAGAGTAGAACAGTATCATGGAAACCAAGGGAGGATTGTGTAAAGAAGAGGGAGATCAAAAGAGCTGAATGCTGCAGAGCAGTCAAGAAAGAGGAGGATTAAGAAAGAGTCATTCTCCTTGGTTATTAAGAGATCATTGGTTACTTTGGAGAGTGCATTTGCAGTATAATGATAATATCAAAAACAAGAGTAAGGATTGATAAGAAGAGAGTGAAAGAAAAGGATGCAGAGTCACCAATTGTGGGTTGCTTTCTCAAGAATTTTAACCACAAAAAGAGTAAGAATTATAGGGTGGTTCCTAGCAGAGCTGCATTTATCATGCAATTTTTTGAGAATTGGGGAGGTATTGTCATGCTTGAACAGCCAGTAGACATGAAATTGAAAATGAGTGAGAGTGATGATGACAGAGCAGGAAATGTACTGGAGAAGATGGGGTGGGATGGAATCATTGTTCATCTCTTTGGTTTGCCTTGACAAGGAGAAGGATAAACTATGAGTGAGTCAGGGGTGGAGTTCATAGTCAAGAAGGCATCTGAGTGATAGGAGATGAAGAAGAGGAGAAAAGAGCACTCTTGGCTAATGAATTCAATTTTTCACTGAGATATGAGCATGGATTTTCAGTTGAGAGAGTGTCAGGAAGGAGGATCTATGAGAGGTACAAGAAGGGATGAAAAACTTTGGAAGAGCTGCTGTGGTGAGTGATGTGATGAGTCCATGATGGTAGTATAAAAGGATTAGATTGCTTCAGTGAGGACCCAATTAAGAGTCTGTAACATAAATGTGTAGCAGAATGAGGTGGTCAAATGTTATAATTCTCTTCAGCTTCAGTTGTTCATGCTTTGTTTTGAAAGAGGACCACTGACATCATGGGGTGATGGGCATCATGTGTGGACTTCAGTGAGGGAGAGTTGCACAGTCCTCAACCTCGTTCTCTCTTCCAGAGTTATTTAAGTACATTAGTAAGAAAAAAGTCAAAATGACTGGCAATGGACTGGGTGGATTGGATGACCTTGGTATCCTTGATGCCTGACCAAATTCTAAGCACTTCATAGCTCATTCTGATGGAGAAAGTGTTCACATGCTTAGGTTGGACATCCCCCTAACTCAGTGATGGATTTAAGGTCTGTAGGTTACCCTTCACCTCGGTTAGCCCATTTGCTGAGATATGCTGCACCTTTTTGGAGCCACAGGTGAAAGTTAGGTGAAAGGTTGACACCAAAGGTGGGTGAGAAGCCCTGCAAAGCACTGGGCATCTCTCACTATGGAGGTGTTAATCCTTCCTGAACACCCCACAGACACCTTTAACTTTAGTAAACAGTAATGAGGAGAAGCAAAGACAGTGGATGATGGAAGTAAAAGCAATATTAGATATAGTTGGAGAGGTCAAGGGACTGGGCAGAAGGCAGTGTAGAGCTGAACTGATTAATAAAGGCATGAAGATGGAGAAGTGTAGCTCCTGCAAGGATGATGAACCTACTGACTAGTGAAGGTAATGGAGGTCCTAGGGAGGATAAAGAACAGGGCAAGGGATTGCAAGGAAGAGGGAGAGGTGGAAAAGCAATTTCTTGTGATCTGACAGTGGAATTCCAGAGTTCATAAAAATAAGTGATAGGCCACAGAAATAGTATGCTTATCTCTGTGTGTATCTGAGGTAGATTGGAGAATAAGTGATAGACAATTAGTAAGTTAAGGAAAAGAAAGGTTTTGGTGTTTGAATGTCGATGTTTGTTGAAATGCCTTAGTATGTGGTTAGGAGTCATGGAGAAAAGAAAGCCTGGGAGTCAGGCAGTGAATTCATTGAAGAAAGACAGGGAATGTCCTGGGGGTCAGTAGACAATGGACAAAAAAATTGTGATTGGTTGGTAGATGTAGATCAAGTGAACTTCAACAAAAGAAAGGTTACTCAGTGATGACAGTAAGGAGTGATGTTGAAAGTGGCAGAGAGGATCAAAGTTAATCTTACTTCCCCATTTCCCACTGAATCAGTGATTTCAAGGGATTGAGAGAATGTTCGATCAGCGCTGAAAAAGGTGTCTAGGGAGGCTCAGTCATCACAAAGCAGACATTTCTGTCTGAGAACCAGGAGACAGAAGTAGGAAAGAAAAAAAAAATTTCTTTTGTTTGTTCCCTCTGAAGCAGTATTACAGAGCGAACAGTGGAAGGGTGAGTAGTAGTATTGGTAGTTGTAGTAGTAGTAGTAATAGTGGTAGTTAATAATAGTTATAATAGTGGTAGTAGTGGTGGTGGTGGTGGTGGTATTAACAGTAGTAGAAGTAGCTAGCATTAAGACAGCAATGACAGATTTGCAACATAAAAATACCTCATTTTATCCTCAGAATAACTTTGTGAGGTAGGTGCCATGTTTATCCCCCTTTTGCAGATGAGTACATCTGCTCAGGAAGAAGTTAAGTGACTTGTCCAGGCACACACAGATAATAAGTGTCTGAGGCTGGATTTGAACTCAAATCTTCCTGACTCCAGGCCCAGTATTCTATTCATTATTCCACTTCCCTGTAGAGAGACAAAAGGAACTAGATGAGTCATGTCAATGGTCATAGAAGCAAAGTAGTGGGAAGTGGGTAGTAGAGAATGGGGCTTGATTAGTAACTACCAAGGACATGGAATCACTTAAATATGAATCACATTGATGAGCAGTTGGTGAGCAGTGTGGGAGAGAGAAGGAAAGAAAGAAACGTACTGTGATAGAACTAACTCCAGATAATTAGGAAGAGACATGGCACCAGACAACACTAATCTAGGGGAGATAAAAATGGGAAATAAGTTATTAACAATAACTGAAATTTGTCTAATTTTTAAGTTCACAAAGTACTTTATGTATATTATCTCATTTGATTTTCATGAAAACACCAAGAGGTACATGCTAGCATTATCCCCAGTTTACAGATGAGAAAACTGAGGCCAAGAGTGATTGAAGAACGGATTGATAAGGGAAGAAATAACAATATTAGATCAACATGTACCTGTACACATTGAAGTTAATGTTTAAACAAAAAAATGCATGAACTGAAAAAAGGTGGAAAATATGATAATGATAAGACTTCTACCCTCTCCTAAAAGAATTTGCAAAAAGAGAATATGAATGAGAAGTAAATATGAATTCACAGAATCTTGGGCAAGAAACAAACACAACATGGATTACTTAGATATTTGGCAAGAATTCTATTTTTAAAATATTGGAATGTATTGATTACTTAAAAAGAGATAGATGTTAAAAAAACATAAAAGCCAAAAATTAACCATGTTTTGTGGCTTGAAGAAATAAGCTTGGAAAGACAACATTTTTTTTAAGTTTTATTATAGTTTGCATCATTCATTTCCACAAGATTTTGAGTTAAATATTTTCTCCCCCTCTTTCCCCCACCCACCGCCCCAAAACAGCCATCCCAGTGTGTCCCCCC
>CM053589.1:206400549-206456549 GCA_028646515.1 Pseudochirops corinnae
TTTCTCAGTATGAGGATAGGTGAAGGGAATACAAATGTATATATACATATACACACACATATATCTATATAGGAGGATTTACATATGCATACAAACACATATCTGAGTATGTGTATATATGAATACATAGAGGGCACAAGAACAATTGATTAGGAAGGGACAATACTCTAAAAGGTGAAATCCTGAGGTGGGAGAGGATTATGATTAAAGGAGACAGGGAGAGACAGAATGGGGTTAATCATCTCATAGAAGAGGGAAAGGATGATTGTTACCATGGAGGGGAAGAAAAGGAAGGAAAAAAGGAAAGAGTCAACTTTACTCTCATTGAACTTGGCTTAGGGAAGGAATGGTATAAACTCTAAACTGGGTATCTTGCCACACAGGAGAGTAGGGAGGATGGAGATGAGAGGTGGGATGATGGAGGGGAGGGCAGGATGGGGGGAGGGTTGATGGAAGAACACACATCTGTAAAGGGACAGGCACAGGGACAGGGTAGACAATAGAACAAGGGTGGGGTGGGACAGGAAGGAGGGACATATAATCAGTCTCTCACCATATGCCCACTGTGGAGAGGCTCTGTGTAATTACACATGTACAGCCTGTGTTTAATTGCTTGTCCTTCCAATGGGGGTGGGCAACGAGGGAGGAAGGGAAAGAATACAGAATTTAACGTTCTGTAATCAAATGTTAAAATATATACATATATACATATATATATATATATATATATACACAATTATTATTATTATTTTTAACTACATCCAACTGGGACTTAAGATACACAGGCACTGTGGTAGGGAGATCCATCCTGCCCTACTGGAAAGTCAGAGGGGTGATGAGGGAGGACATAGGAGGGAATAGATTGAGGGAGGTGTTATACAATGGGATGGCTTTTTTGGGGTGGTGGGTGGGGGAAAGATGGGGAGAAAATTTGTAACTCAAAATCTTATGGAAATGAATGATATAAACTAAAATAAATAATTTTTAAAAAAGAAAGAAAATTGCCCTCATATTTTAGAACCAGAGGGCAAAACAAAAATTGAAAGAATTCACCCATCACCTCTTGAAAAAGATCTCCAAAATAAATCTCCTAGGAATGTTATAGCCAGGTTCCAGAGTTCTCAGATCAAGGAGAAAATATTACAAGCAGCCAAGAAGAAACAATTTGAATATTGTGGAAACACAATCATGATAACACAGGATCTAGCAGCTTCTACATTAAGGGATTGAAGGGTTTGGAATATTATGTTCCCGAGGTCAAAAGAGTTAAGATTAAAACCAACAATCATCTACCAAGCAAAACTGAGTATAATGTTTCAGGGGAAAATATGGTCATTGAGTGAGGTGGAGGACTTTCAAGCATTCTTGAAGAAAAAAATGATAGCTAAATAGAAAATTTGACATTCAAATACAAGAAGCATGAGAAGGTAAACATGGAAAAGAAATAATAAGGAACTTATCAAAGTTGAATTATTTACATGCCAACATGGAAAAATAATAATTGTACCTTATGAAAGTTTTCTCAGGATGAGGATAGGTGAAGGAAATATAAATGTCTGTATGTGTGTGTATACATATATATGTATATATATGTATGTATATATGTATGTGTGCATATATGTATAAATGTATGTGTACATATATATATGTCTATATAGGAGGATATATATGCATATGAATATATATGTGAGTGTATGTATATATGTGTTCAGATATACACAGAGAGAAGGCACAGGATCAATTGAAAGGAAGGGATGATATTTAAAACGTCAAATGAAAGGTGAGACAGGAATACAATGAGAGGAGATGGGGAGAGACAGAATGCGGTCAATTACCTCATATAGAAGAGGCAGGGGATAACTGTTACAATGGAGGGGAAGAACAGGAAGGCAAAAGGGAATGGGTCAGCCTTACTCTCATTGAATTTGGCTTAGGGAGGGCATGACATAGTCTCTAAATTGGCTATCTTGTCCTAAAGGACGGGGGGGGGGGGTGAAGGGGATGAAAGGTAGGAGGAGGGAGGGGAGGGCAGGTTGGGGGTGGAGGGTAGTTATAAGCACACAGTATTTTAAAGGGAGACGGACAAAGTAGAGAATAGAAAAAGGGGGCTGTGGGATAGGATGGAGGAAAATATAGTCAGTCTTTCACAATATATCCACTATGGAAATGTTTTGTATAATTACACATGTATAACCTATATTGAATTGCTTATCTTCCCAGTGAGGGTGGGTGACAAGGGTGGAAGGGAAAGAATCTGGCATTCAAAATTTTAAAATAAAATGTTTAAGTAATAATAATCATCATCATCATTATCATCATCATCATAATCATGATCATCATCATTATCTTCATAATATTCATCATAATAATCAAAATCATTATTGGTATTATCACATGCGACTCTGAAATAAGGTGCATAGTCACTGGGGTATGGACATCCATCTTGCCCTACTGGAAAGTTGAAGGAGGGTGGGGGCAGGATATAGGAGAGAGTAGATTAGGGGAGGGGTTATTCAGTGGCATAGCTGTTTTGGGGTAGTGAGTAAGGGACAGATGGGGAGAAAATTTATAAATAATACTCTGGTGGAAATGAATGTTGTAAACAAAAAAATAAAGGTAAAATTTATTTTAAAAAAAGAAAAAAATAGTTGTAAGCTCCTCAAGGGCATGAACTTTCTTCCTTTTTCTCCCTTTTATCATCTGTGCATGGTATACCACCTGGCCGAAAGTATAATGTATAAATATATTCACAAAATATATAATGTTTAACTGTCTTTATAAAATTGAATTCATTAGAAATTTCAGTCATAATTGGCTACTGTAATAGCAAGTAAAGCAGTACTTAGCCACATTTTTCACCTCTTCAATTGTTTAGCTTGTTGTTTCAGTTCAAGTTTCTTTTGAGTCTTGCCCTTGATTATATCAAGTCTTTGTTAAGAAACACAACTTGTCATGGGGAGGCTGGGTTGTACAGTGAGTAGAGCAGTGTCCCTGGAGTCAGGATGACCAGAGTTCAAATCTGGCCTCAGACACTTAGCACTTACTTGCCATGTTACCATGGGCAAGTCATTTAACCCCAATTGCCCAGCCTTCCCCCCTCCAAAAGCAAGCTAACAAGAAAGAAAGAAAGAAAGAAAGAAAGAAAGAAAGAAAGAAAGAAAGAAAGAAAGAAGGAAGGAAGGAAACAAGGAAAGAAAGAAAAGAAAAGAAAAGAAAAGAAAAGAAAAGAAAAGAAAAGAAAAGAAAAGAAAAGAAAAGAAACAATACTTGTGAAACCCACTGCGGGAGAGACTTGCCAAAGACTGGAACAGGGAGGAGTTAATGACCATATATAAGGAGAAATCCAAACTGGGAAAGAGCAGAACTGAGAAGGGGAATGGTTGGGGAGGCCAGACACTCTGTTTGTCTGTATTGTCTGTGTTGAGTTTTGTTTGTGATACTTTGTACAGATGCCCTGGGACCTTACTGGAAGCCCTGAAACAGGATACTCTTGTTATCTGGTTACAGAAGTCCTAGCAGAGGGTTTCAGAGATCCTGGAACTATACTGATGATTTTTGTTGGGTTCTCAGACTTTGTTTTTTGGTCTGTGTTGAGTTCTCAGACATCATTTGTAGGTCTGTATTGAGTTCTCAGACCTTGTTGGTGGGGCTGTGTTAATTTCACAGGCAGCTAGTGAACTGACAATGGTGCTCGCCTTGTGGGTGAATGTTATTGTGGCTCTGTTAAGCTTTGTCTTCCCAGAAACAGAAACTGTAAAGGATTTGAGGTGGACTGTACTCCGTGAGCTTCAACATGGAACTGGATGAGTAGCTGGGCAAGGAGTTGAGGAGTTGGATGAGGAGTTGAGAGCTGCCTACCTTTGAATCCAGTTGACAGCTGGCTAAATTCAGACAAAAGACAGGGCCATGGAAGAGGCACCATGGAATCTCAGAGCCAGCCTTCTATCAAGATGAAAAGACCTCTCCTTGGGTATTTAATGCTGGCTGAGAAGATCATGATTTACTGTGTCTAGGGGTGAGAGAACTTTGTTCTCTGTACTTTGTACCTCTTAAGGATGATCAGAAACTACTCTCCAATCAAGAAGAAAGAAGACATTTTTTTTCTGAAAGAGTACACAATGTGATCCAGAAGTGGACAACTTTGACCTTTGTATGTTGTGTCCCTTAAGAAGGCTTTCTCTTTAAGGATGATTGAGTTAAGGATTTATTTAACGATTTTTTTTTTTACAACCATGTGGCCACTTTGGTGAAAACTATGTGGCCACTTAAGTGATAAGTTGTTATGTTATAACATTGCAAATGCTGTACTTGGTTTCTGTGACAGTTTTGCTTTAAAATACTGCTGAATAAATAGAGAATTCACTATACTATGTGATCAGTACCATAGAGCTATCCACAATAGCAGTCCTCTGAAAAGCTGCTCATGCTTGGTTTACAGCTGCCTTAGAATGGACTGGGTTCCTCCTCATTAAAAGTCTGTGTGTATCCAGCCAACCTTTGGGTAAACAACAGTGAGGTATGTTATGTGGAAACTAATGCTTCTTATGAGTTTAACTACATGATAGATCTCTCTTCAGAAATTGATGTTTTATTATTCTATAAGACCTTGAAGTCCCTAATCTATATGGTCCTATTCTGCTACCTCCATGCATGTCTTGTTACATTTGAAAAGCACAGTGGAACAGAGGAATGAGGGCTGCATTTAGAGTGAGTGGATATTACTCAAAATGTTGGCTTTGGTGCCCAGGACCCGTGTGATGCTGGATAAGTCAATGAATCATTCTAGTCCTCTGTGTCCTCATTTTTAAATATGAAGGACCGGTCAATTGACCTCTAAGAACAGTCTGAGCTCAATATTTATGATCTTGTAATTGTGTTAAAGAAAAACACACAAATAGACACACAGAGACATGCACACATGCACATGCTTATACACATGTGTACACATGTGTGTATATATGTATGCATAGTGTATGTGGCTCTACATGGACTCTTTGCTTCCTTTCTTCACCCTCTCCCTCAAGACACTGGTTTAAGGTTCACATAAACAAAATGCATGCGTATCTGGAGGCCCTATGTGGCAGGAGCTATTTCAATTGATCTTATTTTCTTACTCTTCTCAGCTTTTATGAGATGATGATGATGATGATAATTAATGATGATTCACTAATTAAACAGTTATTAAGCAGAGCCCTGGGAAGTAGAATGAGACACAGGTCAAAACTGTTCTCTGGAAGCTGCCTGAGGAGAATGGCTTCTACACAAATTTGGTCATGTTTTGGGTTAGGGGAAAGGGGAGGATGGTGAATATTGGTGGAAGGAACTGAGAAAGCACAGACATTTTTGGGAGTCATCCTCTCTCATAGAGATGTCCTAGGGATTAGACTTGGTTGTCTTGGCCCAGAGCATTGAGTGAGGTAGGAGATGGAGTAGAAATCTGGAGAGAGATAGATATAGGTATAATGCAAAGGTATTTCCACTATGGAAGATCAAGGAAGCTTTTGTTGTGAAGGGAACACTTCGGTGGGGTCATCAGCAGACATAAAATGTGATGAAATAGGGAAAGGAAGGCATTTGGGGAGGCATGGGAGACTCTCTGAAGGGGAAAGCATAGGAAGACAAGGCATGGAGAGAGACCACAATCCATTTTGGCTCAATTGTAGAATATGGAGGGGAAGCAGAAAAGACTAAGTTTAGAGAATTAAGTTGGGTGTCACTTGTGTCAGCTTTCCAAAACCAAAAGCAGGGCCTGGAGGTCCTTCTTTCAATATGCACATTCAATGCATGTGATCCCCCATGAGCATTCTTTGCTTTCTTCCCTCTCTATAATACCCCATTACCTAACCAGTGATTTCATCTGATAGGTTCAATCTGCCTCACAATATATCCTTTTTTCCCCACTTCCATTCAGTCTACCTTTTTGCAGACTCTCATCTATTTTCTTGTACGTTACTAAAAAGTCCCTCTACATCTAAGCAATTCCCTCTGCAATCCCTATATGGCCTGCACACTGCTTCTGGAATAGCCTAAGCACATCCCTCCCCAAATCAAAATCCTCCAATTGCTCCCTATTACCTCTGAGAAAAAGGATATACATATGCATACTACACACACATATACAAGAACCTACTCATTACAATCAGTTATGTGGCAAGAAATAGCCCTGTAGATCTTTTATTCAGAGTGCCTTGAGAAGAATCCCTCTCCCGCTTTGCCTTCTGCATAGCACTGGATTTCTATTGTGTGTCCAAATGAATGGAGACCACCAAGCAGCAGTGCCCTTGATACCCTCAACTATGCTCTTCTCTCCTCCATTACACATCTCTGCCAATCTCAAGAGGGAGGCAATGGGGAGAGTCTGTGGTGCAGTGGTTCACAAGCCAGAGGGCATTGGTTGCTATATTTCTCTCAGCTATTTAAATTGTTCATTATAATTCATGCAGCATGCACGTTTCCATGATCACCTTCTGTGTCCCTTTTTATTTTGGTGAAGAAATCCAGCTGGACAGAAAGAGTGTCTGAGCTGCTTTTGTGCCCAAAAGGCAACTTAGGAAATCAGAGACACTGGAAAGACATTTGAGGAAAAGGTGGCTTTTGTCTTCCTCCTCTAAACTGAAAATATAGCTCTAAATTTGCCAAGGCACAAAACACCACCTTTTTTGTTTAAATCAATGTCTTTATCTCTACAAATTCCCAGGGAAAATAAAAGACAAAATCCAATTCAGCATCCACTTGAAAGAGACTTAGTGTGAATGAAGCCCTATGCTCAGGTTCAGGGCATTAGGGTGAAAAAAAAATGATCAGCATGCACTCTTGGAGTACAGCACATCTAAACTGACGTTCTGTTTCTTTCTTTTCTTTTTTCTTTTTGCAAAGCAGTTGGGGTTAAGTGACTTGCCCAAGGTCACACAGCTAGTTTTTGTGTTAAGTGTCTGAGGTCAAATTTGAACTCAGGTCCTCCTGACTCCAGGGCCAGTGCTCTATTCACAGTGCCACCTAGCCACCCCGTGACCTTTTGATTCTTAATGAGTTCTCATCCTTTACAAGAATTCTGGCCAGAATAATTTAGAGAACCGGGACACATCACACCCTTTGACACCTGTGAAATGCATCCATACATACAGCTGTCTACACTTATAGACTTGAAGATAGATGAATGTTTGTATATATTCATATGTACACACATATGCATGCGCACATTTAGACATGTGCACACATGCATGCAGGTACATGTGCACATGCATCTAGTTCCTTCCAGATTTATAGATTGCTGGAATCAGAAAGCTCCTCAGAAATTATCTTGTCCATCCTCTTGATTTTAAAGGTGAGGACACTGCAGCCTGGAGAGGAGACTTAGTCTAGGCCACAAGGCTAGTCACAGCAGAATGTTCACACAACACCATGTTTCTTGGCAGGTTTTTATTATTTCCCACAGGGATATGGGGACTCTTCTTTTTTTGGTAGCCTACTTTCTAACTTTCTAACAAAATGGGTGTTTTGGCCAAAACCACCACAACTGCAGAGTTTACATATCAGAAATGATCAAACAGGGGAAGATAAACACAACAGGACTCATGGCTGTTTGGGGCTCAGTGTCCTGCCCTCCCCCACCCCATTGTACATGCTTGGCCAATCTCCCCAACCTATATCAAAGTATCAAACTTCTCCTGTCCTACAGAAAGTCTACAAATTGCAGGTGTCCCCCAGCTCTCCATGAGGGTGATCCCCCTCACCTGCTAGCCCATGGCCTTCTTGCCCTCTTTAGATTTTTTGGTGTATCCCCTCTTTTCCTCCTTCTCTTCCTTCATTATATCATTTATATGTGTGTGTCTGCACCATTTCTTTCATTGACAACACCAATTCCTTAATAGAAAGGTATGCTTTGTCTTCAGTCACTATATGCCCAGGTCCAAGCAGGGGGATTCTCACAGCAGCCACACTGGCACCACCATGATGGCCGGCAGCACAGGTTCTTATTTAGATCTGCTTGACTAGGAAAGATTGCTGTTCAAGGAGTCAACAATCCTTTCTAATTAATAGTTAATTCATTGTTAGTTAATTCACTAGTTTAGGGGAAAAAGTCAGCACCCTGAACTTCAGAGAAAATACACCCAGAGAAATAAAGACCAACAGACAGGGCTGCAACTGCCTGAATGAATTATATACTTTATGTACACCCTTGGATCTCAGGAGCCTTTACATTTGAGCAGGTGGAGAGCTCTTATCATACCTCAGAATCTGGACCAGAAAATCACAAGACCTTTCTCATAAACAAACTCCCAAAACTAAGTACCAGTTCAGAGTATATATACACTTCCCAATCCTCCTGACTCACTGCCTAATTAGAAATTAACAAAAAGTGTGAAAGTCTTCCTCCAACCAAGCCTCCCCTAGTAAGCTTCCCTTAATGGGCTCCAGGTGAGACCTGTTAATGGGTGAGGAAGATCTTAAATCCTATTAATATTACAGTGATCACATCTATAATCTTGTAACTATCATTACCATTTTGAAGAAATGAAAACTGAGGCTCAAATAAGTATTCTAGACATGTAATTTTAGGGCTAAAGGGACCCTAGAGACCATGTGAGTGAAGCTAAATCTGACAAATCGATATCTGATCTCAACTTCTAGGTCCTCAGTGGGGGCAGAGAGTGAGGACATCAGGCAGCCCATCCCACCTGAGGATCTCTCTAATTGGTGGGAGCTTTTTCTGTCCTAAAGCTTAGATCAGTCTCTTTGGAATTTCAAGTCCTTACGCACCAGACCAGTAGAACACGGCCAGCCTCTTCTCCACAAATTAACCATTCAAGTCTTTTAAGGTAACTGGATAGCAGTAGATGAACATAACTATTGAGTTTCAGAGGCAGGATTTCAACGTGGTTCTCTCTGGACTGTGGTTCAGTACTCTGCCTACTCTTTAATGTTACATCTCTAAGGTACCTAATGAATATTTGCTAAAAAAGGAAAACTAATTTCAGGAATACCAGAGGAAATATTCCATTAGAAACTGCCTGAAGAGAAATACAACATATCACTTATTAACGTTCTTATGAGGCAGAATACACTTACTCCTCTTTCTAGAAGCATGTCTCGGAAGTGGGTGGCTCGCTCTTCCAATGGAAGTAGGATCTGATGTGGAGGAAGACGTGGGGGAGTGTCCTGGACTTGATCTTTCTTTTCAGTCTTCTCAAGCCCAATGCTCTGAGGACCTTCCAGTCTTTAAAGACACAAGAAAGACACAGCTTAATTGTCAAGATTCAAGACAGAATTCTCTGAGTTTACAATGGGTGAAAGGAATGACCTACTATAACAGCCCTACACAATGTATTTTTTTTTATTTTTGTAATTTTGTATTTGTTTTTAAAGCAAACCCAAAATTCTCCACGGGTTGGTTAGTTAATTAAATTAGTTAATTCTTCGTCAGCTGCACACAGAGGTGGCCACAATCTCAAGGGCATCAACACTTCCCACATCAAGAGTTTTGAAATTCCCATATGTGTTCAAAATCTCCCATAACTCCCTCTGCCTCACTCCTCCCAGTCCTATTCTTTATCCTCATCATGAGCTCCATTTTCTCCACCCCTTAATACTTTCTCAGATCATAACAGCATCTCTGACTTCACTCTCCTCACTACCTGATGTGTCCAAATTCACCCCTTGGTGACTGGTTGTTGTCCTTCATGTTGGAAGAGGACCAAAATGGCATCCCTCTATTGGGGTCAAGATACAATGTCGCCAACTGTTGCTGATCAGACCAAGACAAGCTGAGAAGGTTCTACCACAGCTCAGGAACAAATGGTCCATATGAACATTGGGAGTGGAGATAATTCTAAATCTGAGCATCTCCCATTTCCTTTGATCGACTGCATTCTGCTTTGCTCATAGAGTGCAGTGCCTCTTTGATGCAAGCACACCATTCTGGAGAGTCTGGCTTCATCTCCCATCTTAGAATTGATTACAATGTTCTTCAAAGAGTCCTTGAATCACTTCTACCCTCCATGTCAGTGCTTGCCTTGCATGAGTTCACCATTTAAAAAAAAATGTCTTTTTGTCCAATGTACATTTGGCATTCAAATAATGTGGCCAGCTCACTGGAATTTGTACTATGTGTAGGTGAAACAGCTTTTCACCCTCTCTATGCTTAAATGCTCAGCTCTCTTTCCCTGTCCCTGCTCTTTCCTCACCATACCCCAATCCAGAAAACTTCATTTGTTTTCCTCCTCTACTCATATTTTGCTGATTAGAACTGAGGAAAACAAAAAACATCCTACGTACATGTTGACAGGATCCATTGCAAATGTATATTCCATAAAGTCAGGTGAGTATTCAATGAGGCAAGGTTACTTTTCACGTGTTCATAATGTTTTCCTTAGCCCACTGTTTGTAATGGCTGGCCCAAACTTCTTTTTTTGCTCCTTTTTTTCTCTTCTCATACCCAGAACAATACCCCTTGTCTGTACCCTCTCAATTGTTTGGTCCCCTTCCCTCCTGCATTTTCTAGTGCATTGCCCTCAGTCTAACTCTTCTCTATCTTGAGCTCTTCCTGCTGATTCCTTTCCAGCTGCTGACCAACATCCCCAATTTTCTCTCATCCTTGAAAAGTCCTTCTTCGTTCCTAATATCTTTCCAAACTTAGTCTATACCTCTCCTCCCTCCTCAGTCAAATTCTTTGAAAAAGCTGTCTGTTCTTGGTACTTCACTTTCCCCTCCTGTCTCTCTTTTCTTTGCCTCTTGCCATCTAGCTTTCAACCTGAACTGAAATTGTCCCTTCCTGAGTTACCAATAAGATCCTAAGCACTGAATCTTGTAGTCATTTCCACAATATTCGTTTTTTCCCCTCTATCCAGAATTTGAAACCTTTTGCATACTTTCTCCTCTCTGGTTTTCAAGACCTTGCTCTTCCTGGTTCTATTCTCACTTGATTGCTCCTTTTCAGTCAACTTTACTGATCCACCTTACACGACTTGCCTACCAATTAAGTACCCCCCCAAGACTTCACCCCTCTTCTCCTTTCTCTCTGTGCTATTTCACTTGATGATGGAATAAGCTGCCATAGATTAAAGCATGCACTGTGTCCTGATGACTCAGATCTACTGAGCCAAACTAGTCTCTCCCTTGAGCACCAGTCAGCACCAGTCAGCTATCTCCAACTGGTCACTGGACATTTCCAACTGCATATCCACAAGACATCTCAAACCCAACATGTCTGAAATAAAACTTAGTATCTTTTTTTTTTTTTTACCCCAAACCTTCCCCTCTTCCAAACTTCTCTACATCTTTGAGGGTACCACCATCCTGCCAATCACCCAGCATCACCAACTTGCTGTCCTACTTTACTCTTCACTTATACTCAGTCAGTTGACAAATCTTGTTAATTCTTTCTCATAATATGACTCACCACTATCCCCTATTCTCTCTCTTTTTCTCTCCACACACCCACCCACCCACACCCCCTACACACACACATACCCACACCCACACACACACACATACCCATACCCACCCCTATACACACACCCATACCCGTATCCCACCCCACACAAGAGTCATTTTCCTCCTTCAGGAACTGATTATTTCTCATATATTCTTTTGCAATAGCTTCATAATTGGATTCCCTGCCTCAATCCTCTCCCCATTCCAATCCATTCCTACTCAACTGCCAAAGAGACTGTCTTAAGGTATATGTCTCACTGTCATGATGGTACAACACTTCACAAACTCCAAGGGCTCCCTATTGCCACAAGGATCAAAAATACAACCAGTTGCAATTTGACTTTGTAAGTCTTCTTATGTGGTCCTCTCCTTCTTGTCCTTGAACATTCAACAATTCTGGCAGTACCATGCAGAGGATGCTCCATCTCTCACCTCCTGTTTTTGTACCACCTGGCCCCTAGGCCCGGAATGCTCTTCTCCATCACCTGTACTCCTTGGAATCTATGGCTTCCTTCAGGACCTGGCTCAGGTACTCCCTTCTCCACTGATACTTCTCTTCCTCCTTCTACTAGCTTCATGTTCCCTGTCTCTGCAAACTTATTTTGATTCCAAATGCATGTTATTGAAAATGCTTATTTTGCCTCAGTGTTTTTAAACTTCTGGAGGAAATGGGTTTTCTTTTCTTTTGTTCTTGTATTCCCAACATTCAGCACAGGGCCTGTGACACAGCAGCTGTTTAGCATCTGCTTTTGGATTAGTTTACTGAAAGTGTTGGGCAGTTATACTACCGGGGCCCAGGAGTGATGGTAACACATGATCCCCCCAGAGCAGCCACACTTGACAAGGAGTAACAAGCTGATGGGCAGGGGGGAGCCAGGGTTTCCCCTTTCCTGCTCCCTGCTTTGGAATGGACAGCTCAGAACTCAACACTAAGTTTTTGTTTGTGGACTTGTTTCCTTTCAATGCACTTCGAGGAGAAGAGCATCTCCCTGTCTATGGAATGAATATCTGTGTCCGGGGAAGATCAAGGCCTTCTTTATAGAAGAACAAAGTCAGGGGTTCACAAGCGGCTGCTCTTTGTGGACTCTGTTACATTGCATGATTTAATGGACAGACAG
This sequence comes from Pseudochirops corinnae, assembly GCA_028646515.1. Taxonomy (NCBI): domain Eukaryota; kingdom Metazoa; phylum Chordata; class Mammalia; order Diprotodontia; family Pseudocheiridae; genus Pseudochirops; species Pseudochirops corinnae. The sequence goes on from CM053589.1 coordinate 206,413,101, forward strand.
GAGAAAGTTGTAAAAGTAATGGGATCTGTCATGGAAAATATTAACTCTCAAGTGACACCTGAAGAAGACCTTAACAGCCAACAGCGGTGAGTCCTCTCCTCCGCAGAGATGGCCAGGCCTCAGTGGATCCACAGGAGTCACAGAACTACAGTATCTAAAGTTACTTGTCTCCAAAGGCTATAAATGAGCAGAAGGCATAAACAATGTCATGTTATTGTGATACAGATGGTCTAATATTCCCAGAAGAGACTGAGGCAGGCTGAAGCAGGCAGCAGCTTTCTCTGAGATCTCCCTGTGTGCTGAGGTCCTGCCAAGAAAGCTAAAGTCAGTGGTCCCTGGGCCTCAGGGCCTCCAGGGCACTTCCATTGCCTGGACATCCCTTTGCAATTGTCCACATACATTATGCCTTCAGCTCTGAGCTTCCCCTCCTGTTTTATTTTTCATGCTATCACTCTAAAAATAAAAATGCCTATTTTTGAACAAATGATTAAAAATGAATTCCACATTTCATCATTCAGTTATGATAGCCACTGAAAGGAGAAGGTAAAAAAGCTATTTTTAATTTATTATTAGATTGAATTGATTCAAAGGAAGGGGCTGAAACTATGACCATGTGAAAATAAGGAGACTTGAATGCTGTAAAGTTTATTTTTGGTCAATTGTAGGAATTCTAGAAATCCTGGAGCAAGAGGAGAAGGTTATGAATGAAGTCACCAGTCATACAGAGATTCCTTGGGTCAGGTTTTTTTTTTATCTGAATGCTGTTTACAAGTTGATAATAACAAATCTCTGAATGGCAGGACCATGTAACCAAGGCCTGCAGACTGGGTAAGGTCTAGGCCACTTGCAGATTGCCAACATGGCCATGGAACATGTGTTAAACTCAATGTTTGTGTGAAACACAAACCATAGAGTCCCAGAGCTAGAAGGCCCCTAGGTCCCACAAGGCTTTATCAACAATCAAGTCATCATCATCTTCTGTCCAAAGCCCTCACCATGCCGATGAGACAATGGAGGTTCAGAGAGGTTGACTCGGCTGGTGCCAGGAGAAGAAAATGAACACAAATCTTCCCGAGTCCAAGCCTCATACCCTGTGAAGCCTGCACTCTGTCCAGCTCCTAACATGATGCTAATGAGCAGTCACTCAACCTTCCCTGAAAGGTCTACAATGAATGGGCATTGGGGTGGGACTGGGGGGTGATAGACCTGGCACCTTACAAGTTGGTCCATTGTTACAAGCTGTTCCATTGTTGATTAGTTTTGTTTGTTAAAATTCCACCTCTCCACCCTCCAAAAAATATCTGCCTTATACTCAAACTCAGCTCAATTTTTAACATCTTTTCTCTATTGCTTTTGGAAACTTTGGGAACAGGCAGAATACACACACATGTGTATGCATAAAGAAATATATACATAATATATGTATATATATATATATTTATGCAATGTGTATATATGTGTTAGTATATTTGCATCATAAATTAAATATATATATTTTCCCTCCCTAGAGGGTCATACTTGATTAGAAAAATAAACACACAAAAAACTGCAAACACACACACACACACACACACACGTGCACATGCGCACCAGAAAAAAAAAATTAACTTCTCAAACAAATCCAAGAGTGTATCATTGAATCTATGGGGTGTTTCCATACTCAGTCCACACCTCTGCAAAGACAGAAGGAATCCAAAAGTTTCTTTGAATATCCCTTCTTATTAAACACGAGAAAAGGAAAACTCAAGGAACCGAACCTGAGGCCCAGCAAAGCAAAAGCATCCTACCCCAGTCACCCTGGCAGTCAATGGGCCTCAGGTCTCCTGGAATTGCTTAATCATCCAGGAGACTGCCAATCACAGCAGATCCTCCCTGAGTGAAAGCCAAGTCAACTCCATGCTCCCTCTCCAAGAACTTCTCAGGCATGGGATTGTCACATGGACCCATCTCATAATTTATAAAATGTGCTAGATTAAAGGAAGTTGTTGGCTCAGACCAGAAGGAAGTCCTGTTCTGCCATCAGCCCTTTCAGGAGACGAGCTCACATGCTCTGGCTCACTCACACTCATATGAAGTCTTGAAGAGGAAAACTCCAGGTATAATTCCATTTACGTCATGTTCCAAAGGGTATAATTAAGACTTCTATTTTTAACTAATGAAAATTTGTTATAATAAATTGTGGAAACAAAGCCACACATTGATGCAATGTGGAATGAAGACTAATAGGAACATTTTAGAAGTTCACCAATGAATCCTTTTTATAGCTTATTCAACAAAAAACTCCTTGTAAAGGATTGGGCAGCATCCAAATTGCTAATATTAGTTCAATTAGAACTGGGGAGATGGAAAAGGCCAGGAGCAGAGCAGAACTCAAGAGAAAAGTTCTTTCTCAGGGGAAAGTTCCTGGGTCCTGGGAGAAAGGCCTCCCCTTCTGCTTATTGCTCCCACATAGTCTCCCCTAACAGAGCATTAGGGCCCCTGGAAGCACCCTGCCTGCTGCCTTCTGGCCTGGTTCTTCCACAGAGTGCCAGTGCTTTGGTGCTAATCTCTACCAGGATATGCATAGAAGAGCATTTCAGCGAAACTGTTATCTTTTCTTTCTTTTCCTTTCCTTCCATTTTCCCTCCCTCCCTCCCTTCTTCCCTCCCTTCTTCTTTCCTTCCTTCCTTCTTTCTTCCTTCTTTCCTTCCTCTTCTTCTTTTGTCTCTGTCTCTGTGTCTTTTTCCATCTCTCTCTCTCTCTTTCTCTCTCTCTCTGTCTCTGTGTGTCTCTCCCATTCTTTGTATTTCTCTGTCTCTCTCTGTATCTCTCTGTCTCTTTTTTACTCTATCTGTCTCTCTGTCTCTCTCTACTCTTTTGGAAATTTCAACTCCATAGAATTGTCTAGAGAACTCTTTCTGCCAAAAGTATAGTACCTTATGGTTATAATTTCATATTTCAAAATGTGTAGTAACCAATAAAGTCAAATGATATTCTGCATCCAATTCTCATCAACTAGAAAGAACTGGAGATAGGGATAAAAATGATGAGAACCTTGGGAAGAAGTGACCACTCCTCCCTATCTTTTAGGATCAGTGAGCCTGGATAGGGAATGGTCCATTGATGGGTTTTGGTATAGGGAACAAGCAGGTGAGGAACTTCCCCCTCTCAAAGTAGTCTTAGAGGATGTGTCACAGAGGAGAGAAAATCTGGACTTAGTCTCCAGCTGCTGGGAAATACTATTTCAAAGGATTCTGAGGAAAGAGGGGCAGGATACAATGGATTAAACTACAGGGAAATGAGTCAGGAAGGAATGGGAGGTGCTCAAGAATGAAATGCTGATGACACAAAGGGAAACACAATTACAATGAGGAAGAAAAAGGGTCCCCTCTGAAAACACAAACGTGAATGGAGAGCAAACTCAACAAATAACCTGATTGAAAAACACAGAAGACAAAAGCTAGACCAGAGAGCAGAGAATGAACAGAAGGATATAGAGGCCTCTGATAAGAAAGTATAGGAAAGCTATGGTGCAGAAGGAACTGAAGGATTACAGGCCTGGTTTTGGAAAAGAGCCAGAGTAAGAGAAGAAACCTAAACACAGAAAAGAGAGGAGCTTCAGCTTGGGGAGTATAATGCCATGCACAAGCAGCTTTCCAGAAGAATGCTACTGTGAACAGCTTTAAAGATTCTGATTACACAGTATAGTGAACTATATTTATTCTATAACAAATCAAAGCAAAATATTCACAGAAAATCACTCTATAGTATTCACAATAGATTTTCATTAAAATGGTCACAGTTTCCAACATAGTGGCAACAAAGTTTTGAAGAAAGAACAATCATCTCAAAGTTCATAGTCAAAGTCTTCCACTTATGTTGCACACTAAGTTAACTCAAGCAGTCACTTATTCATCAATCAATTACTGTCATTAATCACTAAGTACAATCATTAGAAAATTCACAGACCCTCTACCCCTAGGTCACTAGTAAATTTACAATTCCTCAGTCAGTACAGAGTATCCAAGTAAAGTCTTCTTTCAGCTTGACTCAGGGTGATCTCTCAGATTCCCTGGATCCCCTTCCATGTTCCCAGCTCCTACCTGAATCCACCAAACATTTACATCAATTCAGAGGCAGACAGCTCCCAGGTTCTTGTCCAGCTCTCCAGACAGTTTCTGCTCCATATTGCAGCTCACAGTGTCCAGTCTATCTCAAATCCTTCACAATTCCTGTTTCTGGGAATTCAAGGCTCAACTAAGCCACAGACAGACAAAGTCTTAGCATCCCTGTAATGCATCCTCAGTCTTCTGCAGCTCATTCAAAAAATCAGAATCACCTTATCCCGCCTAGGAGTGTTGGTGGTGTTGCTGGCCTCCTGGGCTCCTGGGTTCCTCCAAACCCTCCTCAGCTCCTCTTCAGCCACCACTGGGCTTGCTCTAATATCTGACTCAATTCTCAATTCTCACCAGCAGCTGTTCAGCCTCCACATTTCTGTCTCTCCCTGGGGCTTTTCCTCACATACACACAACATTAGCTTCCTGTTTCAGCCAACCCCTTCCTGTTATGTCAACAACAGGAGACAAGAGTTTATATCTTCTGTTTCCCCAACAGAGGCTTGATCAATTACTAAGTGTTAAGTACTAGCTACCTTTGCTTAACTTGAAACAAAGTGCTAAGTACCTGCTTACTTGCCCATACAAAAAGGGGTCTTCAAATTCAAATTACATTACCATTATAGGGAGATGGACCAATGACAACTGAGAAAAAAGAGAAGTTAGGGTGGAATTTCGAGTTTTATTTTGCTTTGATTTTCTCTGACAAGGAGAATGGACTTTGCATAGGAAATAACAGAACAACATCAGCAAAAGATTCAATATATATGATTTGTGAGGAGAGAGAAAGGAAGCTCTTTGTCACCCCAGGTATGCCAAAGTTGAGTGATTAAGATGAATGACTTCTGGGAAGAAGGGAAAGACTAAAAGAAGAAAGAATTGGCAGGATGTATGGTTGCTAAATAAAGTCAAGGATTTTTTACTGCCATTTTATTTATTTTCAGTGACACATAGAAATGATTTTTAACATTCTTTAAAAAAAGTTAATTCTAAATTTTCTCTCTCTGCCGCTCTCTTACAGAGACAACAAGCAATGTTATCCAGGTTATAAATATTCAGTCATTTAAAACATATTTCTATATTAGTCAAGTCTTGGTGAGGGTGAAAGAGGAAAGTGTAAAAGCTAACTTGAAGCCTAACATCAAACAAAAAAAATCAAACAAACAGAAAACAAGCTAAGATCTTGGCAACTGGTCCCATCATTTCCTGACAAGGAGAAAAAATGGAAACAGGGTCAGGTTTGATTTCCCTGGGCTCAAAGATCACTGCTAATGGAAACTACATCAGTGAAATAAAAAGACATTGGCTCCCTGGAAGGAAATCTCTGGCCAATCTGGACAGTAGACTTTTAAAAAGCAGATACTTCACCTAGCCAGCAAAGGTCCATATAGACAAAGCTCTGGTTTTCCTAGTAGCAATGTATGGATATGAGAGTTGAAGAGTAAGGAAGGCTGAGCATTATGGAATCAATGCTTTTGCATTGTGGGCTGGAGTAAGAATACTTTTGAGAGTACCTTGGACTGCAGGGAGATCAAATCACTCAATACTTAAATAAATTAATTCAGGTTATTCACTGGAAGGTCAAATACTGAAGCTGAAGCTTAAATACTTTGGTCACATAATGAGAAGACACGATTCATTGAGAAGCCCCAGATGTTGGAAAAGATCAAAGACAAGAGGAAGAAGGGACAGCAGATGATCAGATGAGTAGATAGTGTCAGGTAAACAATGAGCTTGAGCATGGATGGAATTCTAGAGATAGTGGAGGCTAAAAGCGACGGCTGCACTATGGCCCACAGGGTCATGAAGAGTCAGACACAAATGAATGACTGAACAACAGCATATAAAGTGAAGCATTCTTGAAAGCTCATGGGCATAGGGAGCAGGGTCACCAGGTTATAGAAAGGCAAATGTCCTCATTTGAGAGAAGGAGGTAGGGAAGTCTGTAAATCACAGTCTAGTTGATTTGATTTCATTTCCTGGGCAGGACCTAGAATGGAAGCTTAAGGAACTTCTCAAACTTCAGTGACCATCAAGGAAGAGAAACCGAGATACCTGATGGCCAGCAGGGTCCTACAAAACAGGTCATCACAGCCTAAGCTCATTTTATTTTTGGACAAGATTACTAAACTAGTAGATGAGGGAAATGCTGTGGATATCATTGACCTAGCTTTTTAATAAACTTTTTGCCAAAATATCTCATGCTCGTCTTGTGGAAAAGATAGAGAGACAGAGATGTGACATTAATACAAGCAGCTGGTCAAGCAGCTGTGGTTAATGGCTGGATATCCATATGAGAAGATAGCTTCAGGGGCATAATCCAGAATCTCTACTTGGCCTTGGGCTATATTACATTTTTATCAATGGATTCTATAAGGTCATACATAGAAGATATTCTTATATAAATTTTAAATGATGCCAAGCTGAAAGGCAAGATCTAAAAGGCTCTTCCCAGGCTAGAACATTGGGTTGCATCTAATGAGATGGAACCAATGAGGAGAAATTTAAAGCATTAATTTTGAGTATAATAAAATATCTTCAAAACTATAAAATGTAGGAGAAGTGGTTAGACAGTGGTATTTCTGGGGGGAAAAAAAACAAGCTCTAAGGAGTTTCCATAGACTGTAATAGTCAAGGTCAGTCAACATTACAACCTAGAACCAAAAATAATGGGAAAAATTTAATGAAATGTAGGGCTCCAGGAAGAGGCACAGAACTTCTTGGAATTGGGCCATGCTGTCCTCATAGACATACTCTGAAATATTGTGTTCATTTCTGGTGACCACCCTTTCAGAAGGGCATTGACAGGTTGGATACCATCCAGAGGAGAGCAGTCAGCATGGTTAAGGAGCGAGATTTAGAAACCCAGGTTGTGGATAGGTTGAAGAAACTGGATGTATTGCATGGAACAGAATAGACTCATTGGGGGAATGGGAGTAGTGTTCAGTTCTGGATGGGCCATTATATGCAAAAAGCGTGGGATTGACTCTGCCCCTTCTGAGAGTCCAGAACAGGCATGGCAGTGAGGGAGTTGCAAAGAGGCTGCTTTAGGCTTTTGGTGCTGAAACAAAGAGACAAAAACTTTTTTCTACAATTAGAGCCATCCCAAAATCCTCTCTGTCTCAGCAAGTGGGAGGTTCTGGATGGGAGATTCTGAAGAATGAAACTCTGAAGAGACAAGGGAAACAACCATAATGAGGAAAAAAGATGGATCTCATCTAAAGAGACATATGGGGATTCATCAAACTACATAATTTGTAAAATACTCAGCACAGTGCCTGGCACCTTGCAGTAGATACTTAATAAATGCTTCTTCCCTTCAGAATCATGACTTCCCTTTTCTCTTGGAGTCCCTACAAACTACCCGTGTGACCTTAGCCAAGGAGCTCCCCATCTCTGGGCCAGTTTAGAACTTTATGAAACGGAGGATGTGTGCTCAGTGAGCTCCAGAGACACTGTTGGTTCAAACTTTCACAAAATCTCAATGGGTTCCTTTGTTCTCATAGAAAGGTTACAGCCTAGGTTATCGGGGCACACATCTTTGTGTCCCCGTAGTAGCAAAGATGTCAGCTTTCTGCTTTCTACGCATTTGTGGAGGCTCTGAGAGTGGATCAGTTCACTGGAAATTGTGAATTCCCTCTTCAGTGCCTTTTCTGCTCCATCAGGTTGGGTTGTGTTAGCTTTTGCAGCCTTGCCTGGGCTGTCCCACTCCCTTGGGGGATCCTGTGGAGGTTTCTATTTGGTTCCAACAATGGACAGAGCCACAGTTGAATATCAGTCACCACTGCCCTGTATAGTAGGACATCTGGTATGTGATGTAATAGTCAGCCCTTCAGGAATTAAAAAAAAATGTGTGCAGATCTCCTAGCCTGATGTAAACAGGCAGCTGGATCATGGCTTTTCCTTTTTAAACATGATCCAGAGATTCAGAGGCTCTAGGGTGTCAAGCTTAGCATTGTCCAGGCAAAAGAAATTTGTCTCCATTGTTGAGAAGGAAAGGTGAGGGGACTGTCATCAAGGTTCTTGCTCCAGCACCCCCCACATCCCATTCAATCTAGTTGAGCCATGACTGAGTGAATACAAATTAATCCCTTTTGCCCCCTGAGACTGCTGGCTGACCCTGGTGAGCAGGCGAGGCTGCAACTTGACTTCTCATCCAGCGACACCATCTCACCATCTGCCTGCCCATACAGCTCCCTACTTTGACAACAGTCACAACTGGGCACAGTCATAAGATGGGCAATGCCATGAATTCTGGGAATGGAATGTTACCTGTATCTTCAGTGTTATAGTTCCATGACAAGAGTCTGACACCTCCCTCTCTGGACTGCAATCCCCTCTGAATGTGTGTGTGTGTGTGCATGTGCGCATGTGTGTGTGTGTACATGCTTGGGGATGTGACTGCTGACTCCTTTAATTGAATAGAAGCTCCTTGAGGTCAGGGAATACTTCACTTTCAAAATTCAAATTTCTAATCCTTAACTCAATCCCTGTTAATATCTACACACACATTCAAACATTCTACTGGTCAGGGAAGGGAAGGTGCTAGAAAGGCTGAAGGAGACTTATTTTTCAGTTGTCTCAGTCATATCTGACTCTCTGTGACCCATTTGGGGATTTTGTGGCAAATATACTGGAGCACTTTGCCATTGCCTTGTCCAGCTCATTTTACAGATGAGGAAACTGAGGCAAACAGGGTGCAGCGATTGTCCCAGGGTCACACAGCTGGTACTCTCTGAGGCCAGATTTGTATTCAGGTCTTCCTGACTCCAGATTCAGTGCTCTATCCACTGTGCCATGTAACTGCCCCTTCAAGGAGAGTAGGGTATTCTTTAACTCTTTCAATACTGTTCAGAGAATTCTTAAAGCTGATTGCCACTGCAATGGAATCCCTCCAAATGATATTAGGAAGAGGCTTGGAACAGCTCCTTGAACTCCCTGTCACCCAGGATGCCCCTGATCTTCTTGTGGTTGGGCTCTGAAGCCTTCCTCATTCTAGCCTCAGGGCACAGTCTACAGTAATGGAATCAACATTCTGCCAAGAACTGTAGTAATCAACCTCCATCTTCCCTCACCATCACAACAGGGACTGACAATGGACCTCATCAATGGATAGCTGGGAATTCCTCCTGCACAATGGGGTTGCTTAAGGAGGGCTCTCCCCCTCCCCATGCCTTTACCTTTGTCGAAGGCCCATGACATGTTCTCCCGCCATGAATCTGACACTAAGCTCACCACCATCTCAGGAGAAGGAGTTAGTGATCTGGTGCACAAGCATATGTCCTTAAACCTGCTTGCGGACTCTTTGTTTTATTAGATAGGAGAATGATGCCCTTCTTCTGCTCTATGTGAACTGAGTGACTTGGGCAAACCACTAGCCTTCTCCACCTATACTTCTGTAAATCTGTTCATCTGAATACCAGACAATGCCTGACGTGTTTTATAGCTCAGAATCCTATGTCCCTATAACGCCTAAGTCATACTTATTCGATATTCCGGATGGATTCCACTAGATGTGGGCTATGGTCCCAGGAAGGCTTTATTTCCCTTGATAGTCAAACATTGAGTTCCAGAATATCCTTGGGGTGTCCATGACCATCTTGGAACAGATGCTTGGATGGACTTACCCAGCCAGGTTAAGTGAACTTTGCTCACAGATATCTGTGAGTCCTGTAAACACAACACAGAGATTGAAAAGTCATTCCTTTTACATTGGTGGCGAAGCATCTGTCTCCTGAGTCACCTTAGAGTCTGAAGTGGCAAAGACATATTGGAAACATCCAATTGACAGTTGATGACATCCCATTCCATTCCACGGGCCAACAAAAGAGAATTCAAGTCTGGATTTGGCCAGCGTGGGGTGTTAGAAGCTTCATAGCACAGTTGACATAATCACCTTTTGGGGCTTCCTCACGAAGGACATTTCACATAAGACTGATTTTTGTGTCCCCAAGGTCCTCACATTTTTCAGCACCAGTACATAGGAATTAGAGGAACAATTCAATGATAAGAACTGTAACAACGGGTTTCAGGGACTATCCTCAGGGTCTTCCTCCAAAGGGAGCCTTAAATTCTAGAAGCCACTACCCAATGGTGCCTTGGTTTCTATTTATATCTATTTTTCTGTTATTGTTTATTTCTTTGAGTGGCACAAGTAACATGGCCCTTCTGAAATGGATGCTTTGGAGACAGGAAACCTCAGACCTTAGCCCTTCAATCTGGCAGTGAAGTGTTTAAGGGAAAGAAATGGTGGCTCAATGGGAGTGGAAATAAACACCACAAAAGAGAACTAAACACAAAGCAGAAAAAGGTCCAAAGAACATCTGACCCTGGCCTTCAGATGCAGAGGGGCTTTTGCCCCTCACAATGTTTTGGCCTTGAGGTGGAGCTGAGATGGAAGAGTGAAAGCAGGGACTGACCTGAGCTATCCCACAAATTCCTTCAGATACCTCTAAGGGGTGAATCTGAGTGGATATTGGAGTGGGAAAAGCACAAAGACATAGAGAGTGGTGGATTTCCAGCCCAGGACAGCCTGGGGGATTCATATTAAGAATCTGTTGCACCAGGCTGAGAGAGAAGCGCAGAGCATGTGGGCTGCACCAGCACAGAGAACCACCACTTGCACCATGGATGGATGGGTGTCCGGCAGAGGCTGAGCCCACCCAGGCTCTAGCACAGCCCTTGGGGAGAAGGAGACCTGCAGAGGCCAGACCACCCCTCCCCCACAGCTCACTCTGATGATTCAGGATAATCCTGGGGAAACTCAAAAAGACATCACCTGGTCTTGACCTTGGCACTCACCAGCTGGCGCCAGCTCAGCATCAGGTGATTTGAAGCATTATATAGCTTATAGGAGCCAGAACCAGAGGTCACAGCACACAAAGCTAGTAATCAGGCCCCTAGTCCGCAGGACAAGAAGTGCGGGACAGAGCCCCCTGTGCCTCAGAAGCAAAGATCCACTTGAAAAGCCAGGAAAAAGCCAATCACAATGGGCAAAAAGCAAATTAGAAAAGCAATAATTTGGCCTCCCTATACTGGTTTAATTTTAGTAAATAAACAGTGACGATCCCACTATTTGTATAAAATAGGGGCTCTCGGTGTTTTTTAGCACTAGGCATTACTTCTAAATGCTAAACCTTGAGGTCATATGGTCTCTTCTTCTCCATCTCCATCCTCGGGGCTCAGCCCCATCCAGCCTTCAGGTTCTCCTCTCCTGCACTGTGAAACCCTCTCTTCTTTTCTGGAACAACGGCCCTCTCTTTCTGTATGCTCTGCTTTTTGTAGCTGAGCTAATGGTGGCATGGTGGCTGCTTTGGGCGCTAGGCATTCCTGACTCACTCAAGCTGGAAAAACTTGGACAAGACCAAGACAATGGCAAAGGAAAACAGCAAGACTCAGGAGGCGGCCTTGGAGAGGAGACAGACTTCAATGCTGGAGTCAGGCAGCTCTATATGGTGCCTTATTGTAGCACCTCTCTGTGTGTGGTCTCCCCTCATTAGGATGTCAGCTAAAGAAAAGGGACTGTCCACTCTGCGGGGTCTCCCGACCCCTGAGGTTCGCAAGATTCTCTCTTTCTTTTCATCCTTTGCTTTCCTCCCTCCCTCTGTCCTTTCTTTCCTTCTTTGCTTTTCTTTCTTTCTTTCCTTCTTTCTTTCTTTCTTTCTTTCTTTCTTTCTTTCTTTCTTTCTTTCTTTCTTTCTTTCTTTCTTTCTTTCCTTCCTCTCTCTCTCTCTCTCTCTCTCTCTCTCTCTCTCTCTCTCTAAGAAGAAAATAAGCATTTAAATGGTCACTGTGCTAAATGCTTTACAAACATTCTCTCATTTGATCCTCACAATAACCCCGGGAGGTGTGTGCTGTTATCAACCCCACATGACACTTAAATAAATTGGGACAGACAGGTTAAGTGACTTGCACAGGATCACACATCACTCAGACCGGATGTCTGAAGTTGGATTTGAATCCTGATATTCCTGACTCCAGGCTTAGTGTTCTAACCACTGTACCACTGAGCTGGCTCATAGCTATGTGACCTTCAACCAGTCACTTATCCTCTCAATGCTCTTGGAAACTCTGAGGTAGAGAGAGACCTCTCTGCATTGGTAGAGGGTGTGGCTGCTCTGGAAGGTCTCTATATCCCTGAATCACAGATCCGGTCCCTGTCCCTACCTTTAGGAATGCCTCTGTTAGACCTTTCTCTCCCCTCCCAATGTGGCTTCAACCTTTCTTTCCACCTTTCCTGTACCCTCTTCCCTGTCTTATACTCTCTAATCTAAGTTACCCAGCCTTCTTTCCAACTTCCCCATGTGACCTCCTACCTCTCCTTCCTGTGACTTCGCTGTCCTTGTCCCCTATAACCAGAATGTGCTCTCGCCTCCCTCCTTCACTTCTTAGAACTGATTATTTCCTCCCATACCCACCTCAATTCCCACGTCTTTCATGACGTCTTCTGAGATCACTGCTCACATTCTAGGAGTTTTCTCCTGATGCTGATTCCCATTTAGGTAGCAGATCCACCAGACGTCCCCATGGAAATGTATAGTGTCTTTAGGAAAATCTAGGGCTTCTGGGAGCTGGGGCTGTTAAAGCTTTATTTTGGAAGCCTACCTAGCACCAGCACCAGCACCAGCACCAGATACAGAGGGTGAGGGATTCTTATTGCATGAGTAACTGGTATTTGATCATTTTAGAGCTCATTAGAATTATGGAAATGGTCTTTCATTATGCCCAGGCTTCTAAATAAATGAATAAACCAAACCAAGTTTATCAAGTCTCTTGTAAAACTGACCCAATTTTCCGAGTTAGAGCAGTGGTGTGGCATCTTTAAATCCAGAGAGAGGATACCAAGAGGCTTATTTTAAACACACACACACAAACACACACACACACACAGATACAGAGACGCACACACACACAGATGCACAGACACACAAACACACAGACACTCACTCTCACACATACACACAGACACACAGACACAGACACACAAACACACACCCACACCCACACATGCACACACACCTTGGCACAGAGATCTGGTTCAATGTAAGAAAGTGTATTCTGATCCCAAGGGAAGTTGGCAGCTCCTGAAATGATAATGGCAGCCCAAGTAACAGTTCCTGAGCCTCAGCTGGGAGGCGAGGGAGGCAGGAGGCTTGCAGCAATCCTCAGCACTGCAATGACCAGCCAAGGTGCTTTGAGAAAGGGAATCAGGAGGGCTTCAGACTTTGCTGGCAGATGTACCAGGAGAAGGATGGATCCCACCAGTCCAAATCTCACTAAGGAAAAAAAGGTCTCAAATCTTGAAAAGGAAATTGGACAGACTTCAGGCCTAAAATGATCCTCTAAACATTGGGGGAAATCCCTTTATAAAGGTTTCCTTCAACTGGAGGGACACTAATAGGGACTGACACCATTTGTACAGTACCTTAAGGCCTGATTTTTATCACTTTCTCACTGGATCACCTGGAGCAGAACTCAGTATTTCTTTGAGTTTCATTCAGTACAGAGAGAGAGAGAGAGAGAGAGAGAGAGAGAGAGAGAGAGAGAGAGAGAGAGAAGGAAAGGGAGGGACAGGGACAGGGACAAAGGCACATGGCCAGGAGATGGGAAAAGATAAAAGGGAGGGGGGAGAGAGAGAAGGAGAGAGGAGAAGGAGGATCAGGAGAAGGACAGAGGGAGTGGAAAAGCTCTTGGGAGAGCACATGGATAGTCTGCTTTGAATGGAGGAAGCCTTAAGATGAAGTTCCATCTCCCAGACACCCTGACTGTGGCACTCAATGCCTCACACAATGCTCTCAGATGAAATACTTTGTAAACAGCTGCTGACCTGTGCTGACAGTGGGAGCTCTCTGTTTAAGAGACTCTCACAACAATGAAACGGCTGGTCTGGCCCAAATCCAAACCAGATGGGTATTTAGTTGTGTTTGGAGCCACAAGGAGCTGACAGGGAGAAGGAGAAGCTACAATTCCTCTCTCCTAACACCAGTACACTCACACTCAGACACACACAAACACACCACACACACACACACACACACACACACACACCCTACACACACACTCACCACACACATACACCATATATACACACACACACATAATACATATACACACACACAATCACACACTGCAAACACACACTCATACACACTCACATACATATACTCACACGTACACCACACACACACTCACCACACACCATGCATATACACACACAATCACACACCACAAACACACACACTCATACACACACACATACTCACACTCACACACACACAAACACACCACACACATACACACTCACCACACACATATACCATACATATACACACTCACACACACACCATACATATATACACACACAACCACACACCACACACACACTCATACACACTTACATACACACACTCACACACACACACACACACACACACACACACACTCCCACTCCCACACCTGGTGCCTCCTGACTACAGGACGCTCCCCACACGCATCTTGGCATGGTGGAGGTGCCCTTGTTTTTCTTAAGATCTCTATAAGGGACTGCAGCAGCAGGAAGCTGGGTCACAGCATTTCCAAATGGGGGAGGGAGTTGGGGGCTTCCAGATCAGCTAGACCATGTTCCTTGTGGGAAAAAGGAAGCTAGGGCAGCAAAAGCATTTTTGTGAGAACTAAATGGAAACCAAATGGCTCTTGTGGAGCCTCAGTCTCAGCCGATGTGCCATTCATGTCACTGACATTCCTTTTTCCTCGATATTTCAAAAGAAATCATTCTTTGATAAAAAGGAATGGATGCCTAGGTAGACGAAGAGGAGGGCTACATTTGAAAATGAAGAAGTATATATGTATAGTATCTATGCATATATGCATATACACCTATCTACATACATACATATATACAGAGAGAGAGAAAGGAAGGGAGGAGGAAGAGGAGGAGAAGGAGGAAGAGGAGGGAGAGGAGGAGTAGGGGGAGAAAGGGAGGGGGAGAGAGAGAGAGAGAGAGAGAGAGAGAGAGAGAATGGTTGTTGTTGTTCTTGAGTTATGTCCAGCTGTCTGAATCCCATTTGGGGCTTTCTTGACAAAGATACTACAGGGGTTTGCCATTTCCTTCTCCAATTAAATTGACAGATGAGTAAACTGAGGCAAATAGTTTTAAGTGACTTGTCCAGGGTCACATAACCATTGTGAGGCCAGATTTGAATCCAGGGCTTCTTGACTCTAGGCCCAGCAACTCTACCACTGCATCATCCAGGTGCAATCTGTCTGTCCCTGTTCTCTGTCTATCTCAGCAAAATTTACCACCAAATCACAAAGAACCTGAAGTTCAGCAACAGGACAAGAGTTGGTCAGGTTTAAAAAGCAATTAAGTTACTGAAAATCAGGAATAAAATTCAGGTTCTCTGACTCCAAGTCCAATGGGAATCTATATTTTTATGGAAATATATTGACCTTATATGTTCCAGAAAAATACCAAAGTTAGAAAATCCTTATTGATCCTTCATGGTATGAGTTTTTCCCTTGCTCTTTCAGCAATTGTTAGAGGTTGAGTTTTGCTCCAGATTTAAGGATTTGGGTTCCAAGGGCACAGGGAATTCCCTTGGTCATGAGTCCTTGGTTCTTCTCAGGACTAGAGACTTGAAGAAAATCACCTAGAAACTGTGCCTTTACAGTAGAAATGGGCCTTCTTAGGGTTACTACATTTAATACTCTGAGAGATTTGGCAGATGGATATGTGATCAGGAATCCAAAGGAGGTCACCAGGAATGAGTTCCAAGAACAAACGCAGCATCCAGGGCACTTGCTGAAGGTCAGATTAATTGAAGGTTGGACTTTTGTTATGAGAAGGCAATAGATGGCTGAACAAGCCCAGAGGAATGACTTCAGGGGTAAGGAAGGGGGTGAAAGCCCAGAGGGAATGTGAAAGACCCAAAGGACAAATACAGCCCTGCTCCCTGAAGAATAAATCATGGGCTATTTTCAGTGCTAGGAAATTCATAGACCCAATATCAGCATATGGCTATTCACTATACCCCAATCTGAATGCAAATATCCCATTAGCATAGGAGCTAATCACCCCATAAAAGGGACCCTCTGAATCTTATATATATACTTTTCAAAAGTACCTCCAAGCTGGGGTGTTCATAGTTTTAAAAGAGAAATAAGGATAATAATAAATACAGCTAGACACACACATAAACACATGAACATATGTTGCCCAAAAGTTAGACATGGCATGACACAAAGACGGAATAAGAGAATTGGATTGGAGGAATGAGGACCAGGGGCCAAATTCCATCTCTGACACTGCTAGCAGTGGGACCCTGGCAAGTCATTTAGCTCCTTGGCAATTAATAAGTATAAATTATGAAGTAGAACCAAAAAATTATAGAGCTAGAAAAAGTGATATCAGAATTTATTTGGAAGAACAAAAGGTCTGGAATATCAAGGGAATTAATGAGAAGAAATGCTAAAGACAGCGGTCTGGCCATATCAGATCTTAAATTGTATTATAAAGCAGCAATCATCGAAACTATTTGGTACTGGCTAAGAAATAGAGTGGTGGATCAGTGGAATAGGTTAGGTACACAAGACACAGAAATCAATGATTATAGCAATTCTCCTGTTTGAAAAACCCAAAGACCTCAATTTCTGGGATAAAAACTTACTATTTGACAAAAACTGCTGGGAAAACTGGAAAAATAGGATGGCAAAAACTGGGTACAGACCCAATGTCTGACAACTTATATGAAAATAAAGTCCAAATGGGTGCATGATTTGGATATAAAGACTGATACCATAAACAAATTAGAGGAGCAAGGAATAGTTTATCTGTCATATTTATGGAGAATGAAAGAAGTTATGACCAAATCAGAGACAAAGAACATTATGAAATGCAAAATGGATAATTCTGATTACAGTAAATTTGAAGTTTTTGCACAAAGTCAATTCAACCAAGATTGGGAGGGAAGCAGAAAACTGAGAAATACTTTTTACCACTAGTTTCTCTCATATAGGCCTCATTTCTCAAATATGTAGAGAACTGAGTCAAATTTACAAGGATTCAAAACATTCCCCAGTTGATAGATGGTGAAAGGATATGAACAGATAGCTTTCAGAGGAAGAAATTAAAGTTATCTATAGTCCTATAAAAAAACATTCACTAAATAACAATTGATTAGAGACATGCAAATCAAAACAACTCTGAGGTACCACGTCACACCTGTCACATTGACTGATATGACAAAACAGAAAAATGTTGGAGAAGATGTGGGGAAGTTGGAAAACTAATTCATTGTTTGTGGAGTGGTGAGCTGATGAAAGGATTCTCGAGAGCAATTTAGAACTATACCCAAAGTGCTATAAAAATGTGCCTACCTTTTGATCCAGCCATAACACTTCTAGGAATGTATCCCAAAGAGGTCATTAAAATGAAAAAAGGATCCACGTGTACAAAAATATTTCTAGTAGCTCTTACCGTGGTGGCCAAGAACTGGAAACTGAGGAACTGTCCATCAATTGTGGAATGGCTGAATGAGTTGTGGTATATGAATGTAATGGAATACTGTTTTGCTATAAGAAAAGATGAACAGGTGGACTTCAGAAATACTTGGAAAGGGGTGGCTAGGTGTCACAGTGGATGGAGCACTGACCCTGGAGTCAGGAGGATCTGAGTTCAAATCCAGCCTCAGACACTTAACACAGAAACTAGCCATGTGACCTTGGGCAAGTCACTTAACCCCAAATGCCTTCCAAAAAGAAAGAAAGAAATATTTGGAAAGACATATATGAACTGATGTTTAGTGAAGTGAGCAGAAACAGGAGAACATTGTACACAGTAACAACCACAGTGTGTGATAACAGACTTTGATAGACTTACCCCTTCTCAGCAATGCAAGGACCTAAAACAATTTCAAAAGACTCATGATAGAAAATGTTAGCCACATCTAGAGAAGGAACTATGGAGTCTGAATGCAAAGCAAAGACCACTTTCTTCTTTGTTTCTTTCTCATGGTACCTCCCATGCATTCTAATTCTTCTTTACAATATGACTAATGTGAAAATATGTTTCATAGGAATGCATATGTAGAGCCTATACCAGATTGCATGCCATCTTGGAGAAGGGGGAAGGAAGGGGGAGTAAAAATTGAAACTTACAGGAGTGAATGCTGAAAACCAAAAGTAAATAAACTTTAAAAAATATGAAATAGGAAGAATCTGCATCCATTCAGGCAGGAGTTTTCCTCACTGGAGTTCCTTACATAGATAAAATTGTTGATTCGTAAAGGAAAGGAAAGGAAAAGAGTAATGGACGGAAGAAAGAAAATAGAATAAAAGGAAAGGGAATGTGTATCACTAGAGTTCTATCTGTATCTAGGGTGGAATTGGTGTCAGCGTGTTGTTTGCATATATACATATTTACAAGCATACATTCACATTCAACATTGCATAGAGTCATAGGTTTCATCATTAATAACATTCATATTCATTTATCTTTTTAAATGCCAAAGAAGTATATGAGAGCGAAGCCCTGGAATTCGCTCAGAAGATTCCCATTTTTATAACATGAATATGTTTCAAGAACAGATTCAGAAGACCTCGGATGTCATGAGCAACGGACAGTGTTACAAACAATGAAACTGACTAGATCTTCCCGGGGAGGAAATACTCATGGGTGGGAGATGATGGCGATGGCAGGATGGGGCATGGCTGCCATTGGTGCAATGGCAATGATCCCAACGCTTATTAGCAGTGGGGAAATGCAAATTAATAACAATACCTGAAATTTAGGCAGCACTCTCTGGGGTACATGATATTTTCTTGATCAATGAATGCCCATTCCTTAACTACCCATTATGTTCTAAGTTCCATGTTAAGTTGGGGCCACAGCTACAAAGGTAAGCTAGACCTTGCCTGCAGAGAACTTACATTCTGTCACATTTGAGCCTCAAAACAACTTTGCAATGTTGGTTCTGCTGGTGTTATTTTGTCTCTTACTTATGAAGATAAATGGCCCCAGGAGTCACGTGACTAGACATGGTCCCACAGAACCTAAGTGCTAGAGGAAGGAGTCAAAACCAGGTCTAGCCTGAGGTCAAGTCTAGTACATTTTCTATTCCACCATTTCTACTTCTTTCTACCAACTTTTTCTTGGTCCATGATGTGACCACATAAGAAGATAACTTCTTGCTACAAAGCCCAAAGTATAAATGCCTTCAGCCATTACATTGTATCTTGAAATAGTAATAATAAAGTGCAAATTGAGAAATTGTGTTTGATACAAGAAGTACTTTCAGAGGACTCCCCTCCACAGTTCTCACTCCTACAGAGTGATAGTGCAGATTAATTTGTTACCCTCCTCCTCCCCCTCCGTTTTTTTTTATAGTTAATGGATTAATAGCCTTAGTTTCAATAATGCGTCAGTCATATGTTTTTTGGCATTTGAATGCCCCTTTTTATTGTCTCATTTTTCATCTCAAACCAAGAATTGTTCTAGAGGAACACATAACCATTTCAAAAAATGAACTGTATAGAAAGGATAAATTTGAGAGAAAGATAAAAATAAAACCTAATTATTTTTCCTGACTATTAGAACACAAAAGAAGCATATGTCATTCTGGAGCATTATGGGCAAGGCAAGGGTGGAGGTGAGAAGGACCTTCTTAAGTTCCATCTTAGGGAGTGCTCTACAGAAAAAGAAGGGTGTCGCACAGGTCTGGGGACATTGTGGTGGTTTTATGGACTTCATGGATCATCTAGGCCCAACGACACATCCCTGTTTGGCTAGAGTTCCCCTGAGGAGATTTCCAACACTGGCTAGTCTCATCCTCAGACAAATATAACCAGTTGCTTTCCAAAGGACTATTCTTGCACCCTGACTAGCTTGGTAGGGCCTGCTGAGAAAAATTAATATTAGATTGCCCAATTTAATAACTGACATCTCTCTGTGAATCCATCCATTTCTTCTGACCCACCCACCCCCGTGCCCTTCTGAAGAGTAAGCAGTTTCTGAAGGGTGTAACTGAATAAGGTAATCACTCCAAGCCATCTGTTTCTTAACTGGCATGGGCAGGGCCATAAACAGAAGCCATGCTGAGCCAAGTCCCTCCACAAGGATGATTCTTGTATCTTTGTTTTTTCTTTACCAAAGTTTAAGGTCACATCTTCTACAAAGGGAAGACCAAGTCAGTGAAAGTCTGATGGAGATAGCTTATGTTTTTTTCTTCTTGCCAAGATTGCTGGAGAGAGCTGGATCTCATGCAGCAGCTAGAAATCCTTGAGTGTCATAAAGGCATAATCAGCTACATCTAAAAGAGATCTCACCCTCCTTAACTACAGATCAATCCTTTCTCATGAGGATTAGTCGTGCCCCCCATATCCCCAATAATGGAACAATAGGGAAGATGTCCACCCATTGGGAAATCGGGGTTGTCTTATGCTTGCTAGGGGAGGTTCAACTGATGAAATATTAGACCAATCAGGAGGAAGACATCACAAGTAGCCTGAAAAGGCACTATGGGCCCTCACTCTGGGTTTTTTTTTTGGCACAAATGGAGGAAGAACAAAAGACCCATGTTATTATCAAGCAGAATGCCCTGCTAATGAATGCCATCCCATTCAGAGAATTCTTTTAGTTTGCCCTTTGTTAAATTCTGCTTGTATCATGCCACAACCTGTGTGCTGATGAAATTGCCATGAAGAACTTAGTTTGAATTCCATGTTACCAAGACAAACTGAGGAACAGGAGCCTAAGCAAACAGAAAAGGAAGCTATTCGTGCTGTAGATCATGCTGTTGTCATGGGATTCAGGACACCCTTTTCTCAGCTTCTCTAAGAGGGAGAGATTCTAAATCAACAGAACAGAATCAGATTATAATATAACAAGATATTCCAAAAGGGTGGCTGATAGAAACATCTACCCCTAGCAAAGAAGAGAGCCACTGGAAAAATATGCACAAAAAACATGGTAAAAGTGAGAAACATGCAAACAAGGCAATTTGGAAAACAGAATATAGATTTTAAAACTTTTTTTTTTTTTTAAATAAACTACATGTAACAGAAAGCCTCAGTTTCCCACAGAGTCCTTTGGGTTGATTTTTGTTCAGGCAAAAGTGTTTGTGCTCATTGCCTTGGGTCAAGTGGAAAGCAACAAAACTCAAGTTTGGAAAAATAACAAAACATGAATGGGAGAATTTAAAGAAAAAAGAGAGAAGATCTTGAATTAGGAGCATGCGCACCCCCCCCCCCAACCTCTTCACAGGGAAAGTCTGTGCGTATTGTATCAAAAACAAAGTGGAAGAAAATGTGTGGGGATCAGGAATGCCGTCACAGGTGAGCTTCTGGGGAGCATCATGTGGTAATAGAGAACTGAATAAACAGGACAGAAAACAGTGTGGTCAATACAGTCATCACACACACACACACACACACGCAGACACACAGAGACACACACAGACACACACACACACGTGCACACACAAATTTGATTCCATGGTACAAAATATGAACCCAAAGGTGTCTCTTCTATATACATTAATACCGTGTGTAAATAACCTTGAAAATAATATTGGACAAAAATTTTCAAAAAAATATCCACACCAACCAAACCATAAATATAGCAAGGACACTAATGCTCGCAAAGAGTATTTCCCATTGGCATGAAATATGTAATGTGGAATCAGCGAGAGGGCAGACCAGGAACTGTGTTGAATTTGAATTTGAATTTGAATACCTGAAGTTCAAGTCCTGCCTCAGACCTTTGCGCACTATGCAACCCTGACTCTAACCTCTGACACTCCGTTTCCCCATCTACAAATCTACAGTAATAACACCAATAATGACAGCCCTGCCCCCATCACCCAGCTGTTGTGAGGACCAAAGGAAATCACATCTGGGAGGGTTTTTTCCCAAACCTTAAAGTCCTACACAATATCAGTTACTGTTATTCTGATCATCCACAATGACGATGTCCAAGTAAAACAGAGATGCCCTCTCTGTGACGAGGACACAGCACACTTCTGTTTGCAGATAACAATACACAAGTTAGCCTCGGAATGTTGTTGACCTTTCTTAAGGACACCCACGTTCAAACAAAAGAGAGTAGCCAATCTAGCCAATTGGAAAACCACGCTTCTTAAAAAGGCTTGCGTTTTAGTCCATGATACCCTGATGAACGGTCAGCCACTAACATACTATAGTATATTCATCAGTATTTTTATCTTTGATAAACACAGTACAAAGAGGGGGAAAAATGGTCCTAGCAATCAATAAAAGGAAGAGAACATTCTGGATCATGCTTGGGAAATGGATCAATATTTTCATTGATTCTAAGTCACTTATGACTGCAAAAGCCCTTCTGTTTAACACCAAAGTCCTCGCAGAAATATCATATTATTGAGGATCATAGAACACCACAAAATATGAGGAGCTAAAATTTATGATAATTGAAAAAGAAAGTCTGAGTTGTGAGGATGGTTAGGCTATAGCTTATTAATTATAATGCAAAAGTAAATCTGTTTTATAAAACATTTTAAAGGATATATAGCTAGAAAATGTTAGACTGTTTATTAAGGAGAAGGGTAAAAATAAGACACATATAAGAGCTGAAAAGAAGGTCAGAAGCTCAGAAGGTAAATGGGGAAGCTTTTGTTACTCTCATCTTGAATGTAATATGCACTTTAACAAATGTATATAACATAAGCCCATATTTCGTATTAAATCTGTTCTCTGGATATTGAAATGTCCATGCATGTTAGGTTTGCAATTAAAAAAAGAAAATCATATTAAAAAGAAAACAGTCAAGGATAACAGATGGACAGCTCAAGTCATCTGCTGGTATCCACGAAATATTAAAAGAACCACCGGCCAGGTTCCAGGGTGTTGGGCAGAAACAATCTTTTTATAAGATTCATGTAAGTTCATGGTCATTAAGTCATCCAGGATGAGGTGACAATAAAGTTCATTATATATCAGCAAATGAAAGACTCATGCCCAAGAAGATTCTAGATCTGTTCCAAATCCTGATGTATAATCACAGATGTTGAAAACAACATACACCAAAGAAAAAGCACAATTATGGAATGATCCACGGAAATGCAGGTATGCCTTGGTCTTTTTACATTGTATGTTGCCCCTTCTTTCTTATGATTCATGCAAGACTAAAGCCTTTCTCATTACGTCTCAGATGAATAAGAGTCCAAGTTGGCCAGCTCTGGACTCTAGAAAGTTTCACCATGACTGGAGTATTTAGGTTGTCTGCCCTCCTGGAAGCAACTTCTAAATCTCATCTCAAGATAAGAGGAACCTCACTCATGAGGGTCATATGTCAAACTCCTTAGAGAGATTGCTCTGACCATTTTTTTTAGGATCTCCTGGACTTGGTCTTCAACTACTCTGAAGGATCTGATGATTCTTTTGGCCCTTGAAGCATATTTTATGGACTGGAGAGTAGCCTCTTTCATGCTTTCTGTTCACCAGATTACCAATACCAGTCAATATAAATCCAACTCTTTCATCCTTAAAGACTCAATGTAGATGCTACCTTCAGATTTAAGCATTCCCCATCCTCTAGGAATCTCTGACTTTCTGAACAAGGGGAGAAAGTGATACTCTGGGTCCTTATGACAAACCAATGCTGGAACATCAGTATATGGGATCATGAGATTTTGTGTTTTTCATAAAGCTAGATCTCATCTTGTCATACATAGTATTCTGGGATCAGAGATGTATAACTGGAAGGAAAACTTCAAATTCATCTATTCAGAACCCATTCCAAAAGAAAGAGAAATTGAGGATTAGTAAAGGGAAGTGATTTGTCCAAAGCTCAACAAAAGACAAGTGACAGAGTGGAGCTTTCCTTGAGCTCAGTTTTGTATGCACTTTGATCAACCACAGCATACAATGGCACTGCACAAGACTTGTATCCTATTGCTTTTATGTTATCCAATCAAAGTCCCATTGTTTGTCTTCTGCTTTGTACTATACCTGCTTCCAAAATCATTAATAACACAAAGGCTGCTAAATTCATACAGAAGTGGGCAGTTCACACAGTTAATAAAATGCTGTTCTCTACATTTTCAATGGTTATTCCATTATAGTAAATCTGTATCAACTAGCAGCAAGTCATTAACATGAGATTGTCCATATTCTCCAAGTCTTAGAACTGATCAATATTGAGAATAAAGTTATTTCTCCCTTTTGGTGCTAAAGAGTCTCCTTAATTTTCCTTAAGAAACCTGTAGATATGCCAAGTGTCAAATCTGGTCACTCAACAAAGAGGGTAGAAGAAAAAATATTTTTTGGCATTTTATGTTGCAGATGCATTGTGCAGTTGTGAATGTTTTTATTTTTGAATGTTTGGGGGTAGAGTGGTGAAGTCATAGAGGGCCAGCTTGAAGGTCAGAATATGGGCACAAGGTTTGCCTTGGATCCATATTGACTAGGAGACCTTGACCAAGTCATTTAACCTTAGAGTGCTCTGGGCAACAATAAAGGTATAAGTTCTAGTTAAGTTGTTTACCTGTACCTGGAGGAAGGCATTTTTTTACTGAGAGCTCGCCATTCTAATAAAATCACAAATGGGCACCAAACTCTTTCACCATAATCCCTAAAAAAATTAAGTGAAATTCTTGGCAATGTATTCCCAGTTCTTAACAGAGAGCGCATATGTTTAAACATTTCTGAACCATAACAAGGCACATACATTAGACCCTGGTGGGAAAGAACATGGTATTACCCAAAAAGCAGGAAATACAGCAATTCATCAACCTGCTATGCTGAGGCAAGACATGAGCTCCAGGAGCATGAGAAAAATTCCAGCGCACGGAAACAGCAAAAATGGCCACACAGTCCCAGGTGTGCATTTTTCAAGTACTTTAGTTATTTCAAAGCTTGTCTTTGGTACATATTTCTTCTCCAGAGGAAGCTCATGAGGGCAGGTTTCTTTGGCCTCCAATAATGTTGCTAATTAAACTAATCTCTACCTTATGTTGCTGATAGGACCATCCAGATGTTGGGTGACAGAATCCAAGACCAAACATTTGTCCTCATCTCAGCAGGGCAGTGTTTTAGGGTAATAGAAGGGATGCTTTGGAGTTACCAATTTAAAAAGGATTTGGGGGAGTCATGTTTAGGGAAAAAAATGGGTCAATGTGTACCTGCAAAGATAGACGCTCATTTGGAGGACAGAGGTGGATGTGGCTTGTGGCAGCCCATTCCATGGTTATCTGCTGGCATTCTGCAGTCCCCTCTCCTGAGATCATCCAGTAACTTAGAGGATGGATGCAAGGAAGAACTTTTCGGAGAGAAACGCATTGACGCCATTCCGACTCTTACAGAACCAGCACAAGCAGTGGGTAGACAAGGAATGAGACCCAGATTGTGCTTGTGAACTCTTGACAATGAGCACTAGGTCCTCCACCCTCCCAACCCCATGCAATGTCACCTTTTTTATTTAGCACAGAAAGACAATTTAAAGGATGTGGGATGCTAAGGTGGTCCAGAGTGACCTACCTGAGTCTCCTCAGTGATTAAGAAACATTGCCCAATATCTCCTCACAGAAATGAGGGGCAGGGGTTGGAGAGGAAAGAGAGACAGAGAGACAGACACAAAGACAGAGACAGGCACAGAGAGAGACACAAACAGACAGATACAGAGACAGAGAGAGATAGGCACAGACGCAGTCAGATACAGACAGAGACAGAGAGACAGACAGAGAGATGGAGAGATCTATAAGTACAATTACCCTGTCCTTATGCCTGAAAATCAAGGGGTATTGATGCTTACTTCAGTTATCTCTGGCTCTGGGGATCTGTCCTGTGCTCCCCACCTCCCTCGTGGGTCATGTACCACTTCCCATCTCTTTGCATCCTTGTTTGAAGGTGTAGGGATTATAGAGCCTCTGCCTCCCTTCCCCCACCCCCCTCACTCCAGAGGCCAGGAGCACTCTGCAGGTGCACATCTAGGCAAGTAGAGATCCTGCCAGATGCCAGGAATTATTCCTCCTGTAACACAGTGGCTGATGTAATCTCTTCATTTACCTGGCCTGAGATGAATACAGGGCCTCACTCCACCACCCAACAAAGGCCCAAGGAAGAAGCTGTCTCCTTTCCAGAACAGTTGGGCCTCTTTCTGATGTCTGGCTAAGCAGAATGACATCTTTCTCCCCTACTTCTTAACAAAATCTGGGGAGTTTGTCATTTGTCTTGACCCATTTGGACCCAAACCTTCCAGTTTCTCTCTCCTGCCACAGTGCAGCCATCAAAAGCAACCCCTCAGCTTGTGTTGATGGCTACTAGTTCAGCCCTCCCCAATTTGGCCCAAAGGTAGCATTTGAAGGTCTCCCTCCATTGTAATAAATATGGCCCAAAGGTGCACAGTGCGTTGGGCTAGGGACTGCCACAGCTATATTTAGATTAAAACTGTTTGCTCTCTTCATGCAAGTTCATCTGGTAGGAAAACAGGAGAACTCCCCAAACAGCTCCGCTACATCCCACCACCCCCCATAGGTAACAATTCTATTAGCCAAATATATAAAGATAGTCATGGTCCTGCTTCCTCCCGAGTGAGGATCTCTGATGCAGGCTAGGCTCAAGGGAGGAGCTGGAGCCGGGACACAGGATGAGATGAACATTTTCAGACAGGGCCATCAGGAGTCTGTTTGTTTGATTATGCATATTCATTACAAAGGTGCTATGTTTCTTTTATCAAAAGATGATGTGGGAAGGAGACAAAATAAAGGCATATTACTAAAAAGGAAACAAAGCCATGCAGCACACCATGCGACTTCTATTCAAAGTACTTCTTGCTGGCAAATCCTGCCAGCGCTTTGACTGGTAGAGTTGGTAAGAGCCCAGGGCACGCCCTGATCATGAGGCAGCAGGCCCCAAGAGGCTCTCCATCTCTCCCCCAGATCCAATTCTACTGGCGCAAGTCTGCCCTTGAATAGAGGCTGATACTCTGTGAACTTCCAAAGGGCAGACACAGGGCAGCTATGGTCAGCACTTACTTGTTTCTCTTGGTTTTCATATTTTGGTCTTCACCTTCCTCTTCGGCATCAGATCCATCACTTTTATCTGCTAAAAAATGAGGAGAAATACTCAAAATATGCCAAGAATATTGAGAAATTATTGACAATAATCATAATGCAATTTATTTACAAGTTAAGATACAAAGCTACAAGGAAATATATTGTTTTATTTTGAAGTAAAATTAATATTTTTCTTTTTCTCCAATTATATAGAAAAACATTTTTTAGCATTTGTGTTTCTTTTATTTTTGAGTCTCAAATTTTCTCCCTCATTTTCCCCTCCCCCTCCAATTGAGAAGGCAAGCAATCTAATATAGGTCATACACGAGCAGTCACGCAAAACAGAGGAAATATATTTTCTTAATGATCACTAGCAACACAACTGTCTTTGTGTGTCTGTTTCTTTCTGTTCTTCAACTTTGTCTCTGCCATTTTCTCTTTGTCTCTATCTCCCTCTGTATCTTTGCCTGTCTCTCTCTGTCTCTGTGTCTCTGTCTCTCTCTCTATCTCTGTGTCTGTCTCTCTTTTTCCCTCTGTCTCTGTCTCTGTCTCTCACAATAGGAGCCAGATTGCCTGATTACACATCTCTAATTTCACTACTGGGCAGCTTGGATACCCAGAGTTCCTCCTAACTATCCGCTTAAAGCCATTGGCAAAGGCTGGGAAATCGGACCATGAGCTTTTCTCCTTGCCCAGAGCAGGATCAAGTCCCAAACTGTGACTGGTTGATGTCCTGAAGAGGAAACACTGTCCAGTGCTTGCATCAGGGACTGAAGATGGGCTCGAATGGATTACCAGTGAGCTGGGTGTGGCTCTACTGATGCTTTCTGCTGAGAATGGTGGGACTTTGCTCCTCTCTCCCTTTCTCTTCTCTGTCAGTGCCGTGAGGGACAACATTCCATGTGTTTCTGAATCCATTTCCTCTAGTCTATTTCCCCAGTCCTGGGAATGGAAAAATAGATTGTTCACTGTTGCTGGTTAACAGTGCACTTGTTACTCTGAAAAGCGTGTTTCCTTCAGAAAGTCAAATTGGCCCAGAAAACAGAGCACCTTTCTTCCCATGCTGAAGAGGAAGGGGCTGTAAATATTTAATGAGTTTTATGGAAAGGGAGGGAAAAGTGTTCTCCATGTTTGATATTTGTCTCCCAGTGTGAGAAAAAAGGCCAAGTGGAGATATTCAAGTAGTGCTGTTATGTCTTCCATGACAGGCTGGATGATTCCGACATGCTAGCTGACATAAGAAGAGGTTTTCCATTTATCTGCTCTCTCCTCTCCAAGCATTCTCATTAAATGTGTCACTTGGGGGGGGGCAGAGGGGAAATTCTAAATCACCTTCCAACCCAGAGACCAAACATGGGTCATCGTGTCTCTCATTTGTCTCGTCAGATCTCCCAGAGGAAGCTGTAACATGAGGCTTCTCTCCATAATGAATGTGGAGTTTATGGAAACAGCATTGATTTCTGCCATGCTGAAGCCCATCATACCTTTATCTTGGATAGAACTTGACAACTCCCCATAAAGCCTTGCTCAGAATCTCAATGAATGGGGCTGCTCACTTTCAGGCTAGCTCCTCTCCTACCTGAGCATAGAGCCCTTCAGTGTGAAAGGGGGAAAGATGAGAAGTCATCACCATGTGCATGCTTAATACTATCATGGAAGATAATCTGGATAGAGCCAGAATCCTTTTTTCAGGACTGATGGAAATCAATGCCAAATGATACACACTTTGTGTGTGAGGACACAAATATTCAACACTTCTTTAGACTGGTCTCAATTATCTAAGTCCTAACCAGGTTCAGACAATGTTCCTACATGTTCTCTTTTTCCATAATCAGAGGAGAAGTGCACATTTCTGGTGGGCATGCTTTGGCACTGACTACCAATGGGCAGTCAATCAGACTGCCACTCGTTTCCTAGCATAGGGCCTAATTGGGGTGTAGAGATAACCTTGGTGTCTCAGAGAGTACAGCAACAGAGGAGAACTTTATCACAAAGCTAGAAAGAGCCTGAATGTGGACCCAGGGGCATATTCCAGAACCACAGAGTTATAGAATAGGAAGGTCTGAAGGGACCTTTGTGGCCCTCTAGTAAAATCTATACTCTTAATAAATCCCAACTATCTCAGAACCAACAGACTGTTATCCATCCTAAAACTGCTCAGCATCAGAGCCCAGCACTTTCTGAGGCAATCAGTTCCTATGGACACAGTTCTTATTTTGAAGGAGACCTTCCAAAAATTAAGTTGACATTGGTCCCATTGTCACTTCCACCTATTACACTTGGCCCTGTCCTCTGGAGTCAGTCAGAACAACTCCTTCTTCCACATGACAACGTTTCAGATACTCTAAGGCAGCTGTTCTGTTCTTCCCTGAATTTTCTCTTCTCCAGAATAAGCACTCCTATTTCCTTCAACCGATTTTCACATGGCATGAATTTAAAACACTATCCCATCCAAGTTTTGTACCTCTAGGCATTATACAGCATGTCCATGCACTTAAACTGCTGTGTCAAAAACTGACCAAAATACTTCTGTGAACTTCTGATGAGGGAAAAATCAGAAGGATTATCACGTGTGAACTCCTAGGAACCACACTCTTCCCAGTGCAGTCCAATCTTTTTACTTATTCAAATAATATTTCATTTTTTTCCCAATTACATATAAAAACAATTTATATATATGTATTTTTTTCTTTTTCAAATTTTGGGTTCCAAATTCTCTCCATCTCTCCCCTCTCCCCTCATTGAAAAGGCAAGCAATTTGATATCAGTTATGTATGCGTCATGCAAAACACATTTCCCTGTAAGCCCTTCCAGACAAAAAAAAAAATCAAGAAAACAGTGAAGAAAAGGTATCTTTGATCTACATTCATTCTCTACAAAACCTTTCTCTGGCAATAGAACTTTTCATCATAAGTCCTACAGAATTGTCTTGAATCATTATATTACTGAAAATAGTTCATTTATTCATTTATTCATACAATATTGCTGTTACTATATAAAGTGTTCTTCGTGTTCTGCTCTTTCACTTTGCACCAATTTGTTTAGGCCCTTCCATTTTTTTTTTTTTTCTGAGAACATCCTGTTCATCATTTCTTAAAGTACAATAGTATTCCATCACAATCATATACTAGTTGTCTAATCATTCCAATTGATGGATATTCCTATAATTTCCAAGTCTTTAGAACCACTAAAATACTTGTTATAAATCTTTTTTTTTTAATTATTTTAATTCTCTTTAGCATACAGACCTAGTAGTGGTATTGCTTGGTCAAAGGGTAAGAATGGTTTTCTATTCCTTTGGGCATAGTTCCAAATTTCTCTCCAGAATGGTTGAATCAGTATACAATTTCACCAATGGTACATTGGTATTTTAATTTTTGCACATCTCCTCCAACATTTGTAATTTTCCTTTTCTGTCATGTGAACCAATCTGACAATTATGAGGTAATATCTCAGATTTGTTTTAATTTGCATTTTTCCTCATCATTAGACATTTGAGTATTTTTTTTTCATATAACTATACATGGATTTGATTACTTTGAAAACTGCCTGTTCATATCTTTTGACCACTTATTAACTGAGGAATTCCTCTTACTTCTATACATTTAACTCAATTTTCTATATGTTTGATAAATGAAGTCTTTATCAGAGAAACTGACTGTATGTTTCCATATTAATGATTACAACTATGTATTTCTCTCCATTCTATTCTCCCCCACTCCCTTACATTCTTTTTACTTTTATGTCCCTGCAAATTCCCTCCCCTCTATTAGTTTCCGCTCTTCTCTTATCTCCTTCCCTTCCTAGTTTCCAGTATAGTAAGATAGATTTCTACACCCAATTGAATGTGTATATTATTTCCTCTTGGAGCCAATTCCAATGAGAGTAAGGTCCATGTGCTCCCCTCCCTGCTTCCCCCATTTTTCTCTTCCACTGTAAAATCTCTTTAAGACCTTCTTTATGTCAGATAATTAATCCCTTTGCATGTCTTCCTTTACCCTTTTCCCAATGTATTCTTTTTTGTCACCCCTTGTTTATTTGGTTTTTTTTTGGATGCTCATGCCATACAGTCAACTTCTATCTCTGCTTTCTGTCTATATATACTCCTTACTGGCATTACAATGAGAATGCTTTTGGGAGTTATAAATATAATTTTCGCATGGAGGAATATAAACAGTATAATCTTATCAAATCCCTGAATATTTATCTTTACTTTTTATGTTTTTAGCTTGAGTCTTATATTTGAAAGTCAAGTTTTCTATTCAGCTCTGTTCTTTCCATGAGGAATGCTTGAAAGTTCTCTATTTCACTGAATGACCATTTTTCCCAAGAAGGATTATACTGTTTTGCTGGGTAGGTGATTCTTAGTTGTAATTCTAACTCTTTTGCACTGTGAAATACAATATTCTTAGCCCTCCAATCCTTTAATATAGAAACTACTAAATTTTGTGTTATCCTGACTGTAGCTCCACAATATTTGAATTGTTTCTTTTTGACTGGAATATTTTTCTTTATTATGGGAGGTCTGGAATTTGCCTATAATACTCCTGAGTGTTTTCATTTTGGTATCTCTTTCAGGATACATTCAATGAATTATATCAATTTCTATTTTGCTATTTTGCCCTCTGTTCTAGAATATCAGTGCAATTTTCCTTGATAATTTTTCAAAAGATAGTGTCTAGGCTCTTTTAAAAAAATTAATTATGACTTTCAGATAGTCCATTAATTATTAAATTATTTTTCCTGAATATATTTTCAGATAAGTTTTTTTTTTTCAATGAGATATTTCACATTTTCTTCTATTTTTTACTCTTTTGATGTTGTTTTATTGGTTCTTGGTGTCTTACAAAGTTATTATCTTCCACCCTCCCAATGTTACCTTTTAAAGTAATTACTTTCTTCAATGAACTTTTGTGCCTCTTTTTCTAATTGCCAATTCTACTTTTTAAGTCCTTATTTTGACTGAATTTCTGTATGTCTTTTTTTTCCATTTGGCCAATTCCACTTTTCAAGGAACTTTTCCCTTCATTAAACTTCTGTGCCTCTCTTATCATTTAGCCTATTCTGTTTTTCAGGTTTTTTTTTTTCAATATTTTTGTACCTCCTTTACTCAGCTCATTTTTTCACTTCATTTTTTGAATTAAATTTTATGCTGAAGTGGGACTCTGCTTCCCAAGGTGAGGGGGCACTGGCCCAAACTTGAGGGGTTTTTGCACAGTTATTTTCAAACATAATTCTGGGGACCTGTAAGTCTTTGACTCTTCTAAGGTGGTATGATGTAGGAAAAGACTTGTTTACTACTCTCCTATAATGTGCACTCATTTGTGGGTCACCACATGTACTCTTTTCAACGTGGGAATTGTTACCAGGATCCCTGTTCTCCTGTGGCAACAAGCTCTGTTGTACTAGCGCTCTTCCTCCCACCGAGGTCTCACTCCTGAGACCCAGGAGTGTAACCCAGATTGAAGTATAAGTAATGCAATAGACTCTTGCCCCTGGTGCCAGCAAAGGGATCCCTGCAAATCTTCTGACCTGCTGTCCAAACCGCTTATCCCTGTGGACTGAGAAGTCTAGAAACCACCTTTGCTGCCACTGACTCAGTCATCCAAAGGACTTTTCTGAGACCTGGCACATGCTGACTCAGCCTGTGAAGGACTCCACTTCATTCTCACCCTGCAGCAATAGATATTTCCTGTCAAACTTCTAACTTTTCGGGGGCTAAAAATTGTTTCATTCCATATTTTTGTTCATTCTGCTACTCTAAAATTTGTCCACAGTTATTATTTAAAGGTGTTTGAAGGAGTTTAAAGGAGAGCTCAGGTGAGTCCCTGCCTTTACTCCATCATCTTGGCTCTGCCTCGGCAGCCCAGTCTTGTATTGGATGTTTTGGTAGCCATATCACAAAATTCACTCACAGAGTTTGTAGTGCACTGAAACCCCAGGTCTTTGTTCAGAATAACTGTTGGTTAAATATGTCATTACATATTATAAATTCTACAACTGACTTTTCTTTTATAGAAATGTAATATTTAACTAACATGTGTCTCTTCTCAGTTTGGTGATACTGAATTCATGTTCATGCTCTAACTTGTGCAAGTCCTTTGGGATTCTGACTGTGATTCAGTATGTTTGGTAGCCACTCCTCTCAGTTTTGAAATGTCTGGGGTCCAGATCATCTCTGCCATTATACAAGTCATTGATTAAAGAAATAACATCACAAAGCCTAGCATGAAGATTTCAGATATCCCCTCTAGAGACAGGAAGGTTTCCTACCATACTTAAATTCACTTACTGTCAATTACACTTTAAGTCCAGTCATCTAAGCAGAGTGGATTCCACCTAACTGTATTATTGTCTAGTTTTTCTCTCTCTATCTTTTCCACAAAAAATAATATGAGATATTTCATACAAAGTTGTGAACTTTATATATATATATATATATATATATATATATATATGTATATATATAAACTGTATATATATATATATATATATATATATACATATAGACACAAAATACACATGTAAAATATATTTTTACATTACGTGTTGTGTCCTCCGCCATTGCCCACCTTGAGTATAGACTCACTGCGATTAAGGCTTATTTTATTCTATGCACTTCTATCCCCAGAGCTTGGCACATAGTAGGCATCTAATAAATCATTTGTGATTGAGCTACTGAACTGGTGCTTACAAAGCTTTCATCTAGGGCTGGTTAATCAATTGATAGCAGGGTCATTCATGAAGTCAGAAGACCTGAGTTCAAATATGATCTCTCACATTTACTAGTTGTGTCACTGAGCAAGTTACTTAAGCTCTGTCTGCCTTAATTTCCTCAGCTGTGAATTGGTATTATAACAGCACCTCCCTCCCAATTCTTAATACAGTTGGTGGAATGAAATGCTTAATAATTCATTTTCTCTTAATACATATTTCTTAAACACCTCCTATTATGTGTCAGGATCTGTGCAGGAAAAAAAGTAAAAATAAAGAAACAATCCCTCCTCATAAAGAGTTTGCATTCTAATGTGGGGAGCACATCAGTATAGAGCTGGTATTTAAAACCATGGGATCTGATAATATCACCAAGTGAAATAGTTTAGAGAGAGAAGAGAAGAGGGCCCAGGACAGAACCTCAAGGGTCACCTATGGTTACAGGGCATGCTCTGGATGAGGATCTAGCAAAGGAGACAGAAAAGGAAAAGTGATAGAGGAAAGAGGAGAACCAGGAAAGAGTAGTGCCCTATTAAGCCAGAGAAAAGAGAATAGCAAGGAGGAGAGGGTGATCAAGTGTCAAAGGCTGCATAGAAATAAAAGAGAATGGAGACAGAAAAAGTCATTGGATTTAGCAACTAAGAGATAATTGGTAACTTTGGAGAGAAAAGTTTTGGTGACATGATAAGTTTGGAAACTGAATTATAAGGGATAAAGAAGGGAGCAGG
The DNA here is from genome assembly GCA_028646515.1 of Pseudochirops corinnae. Lineage (NCBI taxonomy): Eukaryota > Metazoa > Chordata > Mammalia > Diprotodontia > Pseudocheiridae > Pseudochirops > Pseudochirops corinnae. The sequence goes on from CM053589.1 coordinate 206,447,661, forward strand.
AAGTGAAGAAATGGAAACATTACTTGTGGAGGGCTTGTAAATGGGAGAAAAGATACAAGACAATAGTTAGTGGAAATGGAAAGATCAAGTGAGGTTCTCCATGCCCTTCCATCTGGGACATGGGAGACATAGGTATGTTAAACAGAAGCATCTTAGGAAATCTCAACAGTCATCTAGGGCACAAGTCCCCAAGAAATTATAACTAAAAGTCACTAAAAAGACCATGAAAAATGGTCATGAATCTCTGTATGAAGATACCCAATCACTCCACAGGGGGACCTACCACCTGTCCAGAATCCCCTTTCCCTTTGAAACCAGTAAGGGAATTCCCTCTCCCTCTAATATTGAGCCTCGTTGGACTTCTTTATAGCAGGTAGTCATGACTCTCAGTGACCCCCGGGGATAAATAGCTCAAATCTAATCATAGTCTTGAAAGCTTTTTGCTTTCAATTACCAAGATGTCTTACAAAATTTTGTCATATCACAGATACAACATTCTTACTTTGGACATCTAAGGTAAGGTTCATATTGGGCAAAGGCAAGAGGAGAAGGGAAGTAATCACATAAAAGTGCTCACTTCAGCTGAAATGTCAACTCCATGGAGTACCCAAATTTCTTGCTGAGGCTTCATTCTTATTATGGTCCTGGTCTTAGGCCAATGATTTAAGTGAAATGAGTCAAGTCACTCTATAATGCATTTATCAAGGCTCAAACATAGTATTGGTTTCCCCATGTTTACACCAATCATGCTCATTTCCACTAACATAAAAGGCATCAGTCTTACCCCAGCTCATTCATCTGCACCTTGTAGATAATTAACCTCATCAGCTAAAGCTAAGGAAATGCTGAAGTCCTTGCCTGGCACCCAGCCAGCAAAACCATTTTGGATCAATCGCTCTTCAGCACAGATATCATCACAATGTGGAAAGATGGGAACACTGTAACCTTGGCACTTTATACAGTGGGATCGCTCTTCTCATTTCCAACAAAAGGAGTCTTTGGAGCTGGAATGAGACCTCATTCAGGGAGAAAACAAAACAAAGCCCTAAATGCAGAAAAGCAGAAATATTTTTGCTTTCTCCAAGCACATGCACATCGATCCTTGCCAAGTCCTCTTGAAGCATTTTTGCTTGGTCACTTTGAAGTATGCACTTACTATTCCTTCCATGGTCCATCTTCGTCTTTGGAATACCATCCTTCTCCTCTTGCTCTGCTCATTTCATTTGGCTTCCATTTTATTCTCTGCATAAAAGAGTCATGGCTTCAGAACCCGAAAGTTCCCTGGAGATCATCTATGCCCAACCCTTCACTTCACGCAGAAGGGAACTGCAATACATTGGTGGTATATGACAGTTGGGATGCAGTGATATGAAAAAGAAAAGTCATTGTTCAGATTTCACAGAGAGGTAGAGAAGAAGCAGGCAGAGGGGGAGGAGAAGAATAAGTAGGAGAAGGAGCAGAAAAAGGAAGACGGAGAGGAGAAAGAGATGAAATTTGGGGGATGATTCTCCCCAAAATCAAATGCCTTTGTAGCAGATAAAATTTCAGTAGCTGTGACCTTCTGCTCACATTATAGATTGCAGAAACCAAAAGGGCTCAAATGTTATTTTGTTGGTTTTTAAAGTTGAGGGGTTGGATCCTGTTTGCAATGTCCTGTCTTCTGCTTTGGTCTGAGGGCAAATGTGCTGCAGTATCTTCTTTGTAGGCAGAGTTATAATGGACACTTTTGTACCCTTAGCAAGGATTTCCCACCACAGAGTGAACGAAAAATGTACTGTTTGATTCAAAATGAACTCCTTTCATAGTGTATTTTTCAGGCTTATTGACACTACAGAAACTATCTCTACCCAACTCATCTGAACACTTTCCCATTTCTCAGCAACAAAGATCAAAGAACCATGGCTGCATCTATGCCAGTGGGCATCTTAATGTAATTAACCAGTTGATTAAACACAAAGACACAATGACTGCTTGTTAATAATTAAGCAGACTTAACTGAGTGAGAAATAATATGGAACAATAGATCAGGAGCTGCCCAGGAGTCTAAGATGGGTTCATCCCTGGGGTACATTTTTATATGACCTCAGAACCATCAGTTAACTTCAGAGATCAACAGACAACTTTTAGGAACAATAAATTATTAATCAGTTAGTTATCTGATAAAGGGAGTTTCCTCACTGGGATTTTTACCTCCCTAGACCAACCCTCCCCATCCAATCTGCCCCAGACTCCCCTCAAAAGCAAATCCAAATGAAAGCGAAGGCATGGGTCTAGACACCGACAAACAATCTCCCTTGTGCCACACTGATTTGTTGTAGTCACTAACTTCTCAACTGAAAAATAATACAATAAATCATGATAATGTCTAGATATATTCTGAGTGGGGAAAAAAAAGAAACATTCTTAGTGAGAAAAACTTGAATAGCTTTCCTCGGCTACATGGATGAAACACAAATTCATTTTGGCTGACAAACCAACCATTTATTCATTCAGTTCTAAAAATAACGGAAGTATGCTGACTATGTAAAAGGACTTGGGTGCAGATATTTCTGCACAGAATACCATAATTACCACATTAATAAAATATTGAAAAATCTCCCTCTAATATGACTCTAATTCCAATATTGCCTAGAAAATATATTTCGGTTTCCAGGCTCCATAGGGATATTTAATCAACAAACGCATTCTTATAAAAAGAGATGGAAATAATCCCAGCCGTTAGTTACTTGCTGAAGCGTCCAACTTGCGCTTATGGGGTGGGTCCTCAATGATCCGGTTGAGATCTCCTCGGTTCTTTAAGTCCATTGGTTTCTCCCATACTGAGAGGTGCATTGTTGGGTTGAAGAAGAAAACTCGGTCATCACCAGTCCAGACTACACACCTGGTTTAATTAACAAACTTGTCTTAGTCCGACTCAAATACACATAGAAACAAAACCATTAGCATATTTTCTAACTTGCAAACATCAACAATTTTCACACAGAATTAAAATCTAGATACTTGGCACAACTCTCCTTGCCACTCTCATATTGCTAAGCCATATTAGATATGATGTATTTGTGTCAGGGATATACCAGGAGCTAATCCAAATACTTGCATATTATTTACAATTAGAAGAGATCGGCAGCATTAAAACAGTCCATTAGATGATGGCTTGAGATCATGTTGCCCCTTGACATGTTATTTTACTGAGAGAGTTTGGAACTGATCATTCTTGCCCATTTTAGAAGCAAAAATAGGAACAAATTTCAATATTGCAAACATGAAATTTAAAAAATCAGGAGTTAATTAAAATTATTAAAAAGTAAATGTAAAAAGTCTTTTTTTTTCCCTTTTGGAAGCTGATCTGTGAAGGCAGAGAACAAAGCAGAAAGAACCGTAAAATGTCAGGCTCAGGAGGCTGGTTTCTAGTGATCCGCCTGGCATTAACTACCTGCGTGACATTAGGGAAATAACCTCTCCTCTAAGGTTTCAATTTCCTCACCATTACATGAAGCCATTGGACTAAGGGACCTCTAAAAGCACTTTCAGCGATCACACTTTGAGATCTTCCATTGCTTTTCCTCATATTTGGGAAATGGCTGCATAGCTGAAGTCAAGCATTATAGATAAAAGGCATCAGAATGGTAAATTCGTGCCAGTTGAATTGGATCCTACTCTGTTGTATGCACTGATATGCATAGCTCTAATTGATTTCAATGCACTGCTGTCCCTATAACACAGAATTTGAGGGAGATGGGACCTCAGAGACATTCCTTCTGATTAAAACTGAACTAGTCTAATTTACAACCAATATTCATTAACTGCCATAGTATCTCCTCACTTCTCCAGTTCACACCATGTCCCTGACTCCTGATGAAGAAATTTATACAGAAATGCAAGGATTTCATTCTCCTTTCATAAGACAGACTCCAGTCATCTCCTGTTAGCAATATAAGACACACTGGCCCATCAGGAGATGAGTAATCTCATCCTCAAAGCATCCATTTTCAAAGAAATCTTTGGTGTTGTAATGACAGAATTGTTAAGGGTCAGACGTTTCTCATGATTTACATAGATAAAAATCACAGATTCCTCACTCAGAAACAATATTGCTAGCATCTTAGGAAAAAGAGAGTGAGGAAAACGTGGATGGGGTTGATGAATCCACCCACTTCAGCGCAAACATCATGCTGGTTGCAATTCACAATGTCTCTTTGCATTGTGTGTGCTGGATAGATATTATGGTTAATGGTGACAGGGACTTCTATGACTCATGGGCATTATGGGTAATGTAGAGAGGTTCAGTTGTACTGAATCCAGAGCCTCAACCCACTAGGGCTCATGGAAATTTTTCATTCTCTGGCTAGAAGTTCTCTATTGGCAGTTTCTAATCGTTGGGCATGACATCTGCCTTCTTCTTCACCAACCCTTCCACTGTGCTCACAGATCTCTGATGCAAGGCTGATCATACCCACTGATTGTGATCAGATGTTTGTTGGGAAGATATCTGTGCCCAAGCAGAGTTACTGGTGATACCAAAAGTTTTGGGTATTTCTAATGTCTGTGTGTGGCTGAGGAGTCCATCTCTACCTTAGCTAGACGAAGGAGCAAATGAGACAAAGGTATGAGCTTATTTTTCTTGAGGTCACTTAGCTTTGTGTGGAGAAAGCTCTGTTCTGACACCCAGAACTCCTTCTGTAACATCTAACCCATGTCTAATAGCTAAGGGCCAGCTTGGTCATATAGGGGAGAAGTGGGACCTAGCTTAGTCCAGCCCAGGCTTTTTCAGTCCAGTCCTGCCGAACACACTTTGGAGAGGAAAAGCTGTAAGATCAATGCTGCTGCTGGAAACCAGCAACTTCATCTGTGTACACAAAATGGTAGTACATGTCACCAATATGTCCAGGGATCCAGGCTCTTGGACATTCATCCAGCAAAGTATGACTTCCCAAGAAACAATACTGTGAGAGTATGACTAGGCTTCCTCTCTGGGAATGAGCAGTCTGTCCTTGGCCATGACAGGTCAGAGCATACAGAAGCATGGGCACCTTAGAAAACCTTCCCAGCTGCCAATTATTCTCTGCAGCCCCCACTCCTCCACCCCTTCCTCAAGGACCCCAATATCAGAAGCTCAGAGCTGGCAATTTTCTCAGGTCAGAGGCTAAGCTCTCAATATCAATTCTGCACACTTGCCACTGCTTCTGAGCCCAGAGAGAACTGAAAAACCAGGGGAAAGACCAACATGCTGGAGAAGCAGTTGGCTCCCAAGTGATGCCTTTTAATGTTCGGTCAGGGAAAGTGGTGTGAGGTCAAACCAGCCTAGAATGCTAGAAATATTTAACCTCTCTGGCTTCCCAACCGGGACCGGTATTCCTTCGACATGGATGCTGAATATGGCAGCATACACTTTTGGAGAGCATAACATAGCTGAAGGTAATTATACTAGGTGATAAATTATGCACAATTCAGTTACTGCATGAACCGCCTTGGTGGAAGCCAGGACTAGAAGGGAACATAAAATGTACAATGAGAGCTTTGCTATTTCCCTTTCATATTCAGGCTTTGGTGAAGGAATGTTTCCCAAGATTTGCAGCTGAGTTCTCTGGGAACAAAGTGAAGATATTTCATTTTGTTCTAATGACCTACTATCACAAAGAAATCCTGTTGGCAACATGTGGGGTCTGTGGAATCTAGAGCCCAGTCTATGAGACTTGAATTTTGTTTCACAATGAAATCCAACGGGTCTGTTGCTCCCTGTTCACTCCTCAGTGGTCAAGTGTCCTGGAGTCAGAATCGGAAGAATATCTGACCCAGAAACCTGTGGACATTGTCTTTCCCCTTGACTCAGCATCTAATTCTGCTTGCCAAATAGGTAAAGAAGCAGCACCACACTGTTGGAGATTGACATTCCTCAGCAGCCCTCCATGGGATTTAGCTGGGCTTGCAGAAAGCCAAGACAAACCAGGAGGACTCTTTTTGTCAAAATGATGCATTTTTAATGTTTCTGCAGTGATTTTCATATTGGTACGTTCTCACTTTGTCTTGGCATGCTGAGTATCTGAGTAGCCCTCCTGGTATGTTGGGCTTCTCAGAATGGAGGCTGGGAGTGCGTGTGAGGTAGCCCTGTCTTAGAAGAATGTACAAGTCAAAGGTGGGTTGTGTCACATCCAGTACAAATGTCACAACCTCACAGACTGGTTGTGGTGAACAATAAGAAGACCTTGCTGGTTGATCACATGGGATTTAGAGGCCAAAGCAGTGACCTTGTTTGAACACATCATTGAAATCCAGCCCGGTCAAGTGATTATCTCATGTTTTCACGGATGATAAGTAGCTGATCCAAGACTAAACCCCAAGGGCTTTCACTGCAGACCAGATATCCTGGCCATTGCCTTTGATTTATATTCTGTCAGGTGGAAGGAAAAAATTGGGGACATCTCTCAATTGTCAGGATACATACACACATTCCCATGTATAACCCACCATCACCACATAGGGTCTTGCTCTGTTGTCACCCTGAAAATTTGCAAAAAATTAAAGAATGTGTGTAAACATGTCTTACTGAATCCATATTGCCCATCCAAACGGGTGACCTCTGGCATAGCAGGAGTTACAGGAGGTAATTCCTATTTGGCCAGGGATCCTTGCCTGGCTGGTAATCTCCAATGATGTAGACTTTCCCATTTCTGTCCACATTTAAGGGCAAAGAAATTTGAATGACTGATCCAGGCACCCGGGATGTGATCCTCTCTCATTGTCTAACCTCAATACATTGGAAAAGTCCCTGCTCATCTCTGGGCTTTGACTTTGGCTAACCCCTAACTCCTTTCCAGACTGATGAGTCTATATTATTTATCTTTCTCTTTCCCTCCCTTCTCCTTTTCTTCCCACTCCCCCCTTCTCTCTGGCTCTCTAATTCTCTGTCTCTGTCTGTCTGTCTCTCATTTTGAAACAATGTAAAGTTGAAGATTTTGGATGAGAATAGACCTTCAGCCATCATCAGTATTTATTTTTAAGCCCCAGGGCACAAAAGCTCAATTGTACAATTAGTATCTTAGGTGGAAAGGAGTGGTTTATATTTTGAACTATTCAGCAAAGAGACCATAGCAACAACACTGCCTTCAGAGGGGATGCCTATCTTTTTGTTTTAGCAGCACAGGAAAAAATTCATATCGAAAGCCTTGAAGACACCATCAGGAAAACCGAAGACACATCATTGACTAGGAAAGCTTGCTGCACTTCTGAGTACACATAGAAAAATATATACTGTCAGCTCTTAATTAGGCTTAAGAAGGAAGGTGTGTTGGTAAAGCCAGCCCAAGGCATGGGCTAATCCCCAAATCCCTCCCACTGGGCTTTGGAATACATTGCATGGTTTGGGAAAGCTGAACTACCCTCCCAATTAGCCTTTTGACAATGTTGCTGCTGAAATGAATATACATTCCCTTAAAAAAAAATCCACTGGTCTAAGTGAAATCTGCTTTCATTTTATTCACTGCACATTCTTTTTTTTAACCTCTCTGATGGGATCTATGTGAGACAGATCTATGAAAGGGAAGGACAGACTCTGAAGTTCACCAGTTCTGTGAAGAACAGATGGGTCTGAGCCTTCCTGGATTTCAGAGACAAATGAGGAGGCCATCCTCCAGGGAACATGGTCTGACTGCTGGCCTGGGGCCCAGGGAGTACATGACACATCAGACATTTTGGAACTCGTGAACAGAAGATGAATGTGCACCTATGGAGAATCCAAAAGTTGGCTGTCCATGGCTTTGGCTCAGACCAGCTGTTTCTCAATCCTATGTTTTTAAACTTCAGTTAGTCCCCCACAGCCAGGAATTCCTGCTCTCAAAGTCCCAGCTGCCAGACTGAAGCAGTGGCCTCAGAAAGAGACACTATATTGAAGGTGAGGCAGGGCAATGAGAAGGTGTTGTTATGTTCTTTCAGACATTTCCAATTCTACACTTAGGGTTTTCTTGGCAAAGATACTGGAGTGGTTTGCCATTTCCTATACCAGCTCCTTTTACTGATGGGGAAACTGAGGCAAAGTTAAGCGACTTGCCCAAGTCACACAGCTAGGAAGTGTTTGAGGTCAAATTTGAACTTGGGTCTTCCTGACTCCAGGTTTGGCACTCTGACTACTGTGCCATTTAACTGCCTGATGAAGAGATAGGAACTTGTAATAAGGGAAAGGGGTGATGATTTCAGGAAATTGAATAGGAGGCACTGAGACCTTACTGGGGGTTTTGGAATGTAAGATGAAAAGCAAGGGAGCTGATGAGAAAGTCTTCAGCACCATCAGCAATCCCGACCTGCTACCTTCATCTTAGTACCAATATTCTTCGGGAGATTTTGCATGGCTGCAAATCACAGAACACAGCAGGCTCTGAAGCATCAGATTGATGGCTTATTTTGAAGAGGTGTGGGGACATATGTCAGCTCCAGCAGACTTTCAATGATGATATATATACAAAAACAAGAAAAACTAGATGCATATTATCCTACAAATTTATCCCTGGGATAGAAGAAGGGCTGTTCATACTCTGAGAGAGAGATATCAAATTGACAGCTAAGAGCTTCTCTGATAGCCATGGGATAGGAAAAGGCCAAGATGGAAGAGTCAGGCCCACTGAGGAGGTTTAATAAGTAAGATTTGGAGGGAAACAGATTGTTTTGACTAAGTGTGAGGCCTGGATCAATGGTGAGCTACACCACTGGGGAGATGCCAACGCCATTGATACAGGGTCACAGGGTCATGGATCTAGACTTGGAAGGGCCCTCAGAGACCACATAGTCCAGCCCTTCACCTTATAGGCAACCAAGCTGAGACTGAGGGCGGCTCACTGATAGGTGACAAAAGCACTGAGTTTTAGTTGTGGTGGTATTTGAACCTACATTATAACTCCA
>CM053589.1:206457049-206477049 GCA_028646515.1 Pseudochirops corinnae
CTGGCTGCACTCTCCTCCTCCCTCTCTCTCCCATGATCTTTCTTTTCCCCAAAGAGGGAATCTGGGGTTTGGTTGTAGTTCTTACTTTGCTTCTTATGCTTTTTCTTACTCATGGCTGGTCAGTCCGTGATTTTTTTTTTTAAATCTCTGTTGTGCTCTGCTTCCAGAAGGGAAAGCTCTGTCCCAAATTGCTGAGGTCCTCCCAGCTGCCATAGCTCTCAGGAAGGTGCTGGGACCCTTCCTACTTACTTCTGGCTCACTGGATAATGAAGACTCCAAGATCGAGGCCCAAGATGGCGATCCGGATCCAGGCCATTCAACGCAAGAGCAGTGGCCTCAGAACAATCACTTAGTTGAATGTGGGTGTTTATTAATTTAACTACATGTGCCAACTTCATAACTACTTTGTTGGCTTTGACTTTTTGGTTTTGGTATTTAAATGAATGCTCTAGCTATACTTCTTATATAGAGAGCCTGTTACATTTTGTGATTTATAACCATATCAGCATGTTTATAGTTACTATAGGCATTGCGAATACTGCATTGCTGATACATCCATAGATCAGCTTAAGAAGGATTTTGAAAACTGAATAAGAGAAGTGGAATAAAAATTGGGAAGAGAAATAGAATGATGCAAGAAAATCATTAAAAGAGAGTCAGCAACCTGACTGAAGAAAATAACACCTTAAAAAATAGATTGACTCAAACGGCAAGAGGCCCAAAAAGTGAATGAGGAGAACAATGCCTTAAAAAGTCAAATCTGCCAAATGGAAAAAGAATTTCAAAAGCACGCTGAGGAGAATAATTCCTTCAGAATTACAGTGGAGCAAATGGAAGCAAATGACTTTATGAGAAATTACGATACTATCAAACAGATCCAAACAAATGAAAAAATAGAATGCAATGTGAAATATCTCCTTGAGAAAACAACTGACCTGGAAAACAGATCCAGGAGAGACAATTTAAAAATTATTGGACTACCTGAAAGCCATGATCAAAAAAAGAACTTAGAATGCATCCTTCAAGTCATTCTCAAGAAAAATTGCCTGATATTTTAGAATAAAAGGGCAAAATAGAACTTGAAAGAATTTACTGATCACCTCTTTAAAAAGATCCCCAAAAGATAACTCCTAGGAATGTTATAGCCAGGTTCCAGAGTCCCCAGATCAAGGAGAAAATATTACAGGCTGCCAAGAGGAAGCAATTTGAATATTGCAGAAACACAATTAATATAACCCAGGATCTGGCATCTTCTACAATGAGGGATCGAAGGGCCTGGAATATGATATTCCAGAGATCAAGGGAGCTAGGATTAAACCAAGAATCACCTACCCAGCAAAATTAAGTATATAGTGTTCCAGGGGAAAATATGGTTATTCAGTGAGGTGGAGGACTTTCAAATATTCTTGCTGAAAAAAACAGAGCTGAAAAAAAATTTTAACACTCAAATACAAGAAGTATTAGAAGGTAAACAAGGAAAAGAAATCATAAGGAAATTATCAAAGTTGAACTGTTTACCTGCCAACATGGAAAAAACGATAATTGTAACTTATGAAACTTTTCTCAGTATGAGGATAGGTGAAGGGAATACAAATGTATGTGTATATATATATATATATATATATATATGTATGTATGTATGTATGTATACATGCACATATGTTTATGTAAGAGGGTTTATATATGCATATGAACACATATCTGAGTATGTGTATATATGTATACATAGAGGGTATAGGATCAATTGAATAGGAAGGGACAATACTTTAATAGGTAAAATTCTGATTTGGGAGAGAATTAGAATGAGAGGAGACAGGGAGCGACAGAGTGGAGTTAGTCATCTCATATAGAAGAGGCTAGGGATAATTGTTACAATGGAGGGAAAGAACAGGAAGGCTAAAGGAAATGGGTCAACTCTCATCGAATTTGGCTTAGGAAGGAATGACATAAACTTTAAACTGGATATCTTGCCACACAGGAGAGTAGGGGGAATGGGGATAAGAGGTGGCATGATGGGAGGGGGAGTGCTGAGTAGGGGAGAAGGGTTGCGGGAAGTACACACTTCTGTAATGGGACAGGGACAGGGTAGAAAATAGAACAAGGTCGGGGTGGGATAGGAAGGAGGTACATATAATCAATCTCTCACAATATTTCCACTGTGGAAATGTTCTGTGTAATTATGGATGTACAACCCGTATTGAATTGCTTGTCCTTACAGTAGGGGTGGGTGATGAGGGAGGAAGGGAAAGAATCTACAATTTAAAGTTCTACAATCAAATGTTAAAACTATATATGTATATATATATTATTAACTAAATACAACTGGGCATTAAGATTTACAGGCACTAGTGCAGGGAGAACCATCCTGCCCTACCAGAAGGTCAGAGATGTGATGGGGAAGCACATAGGAGAGAGCAGATTGGGGGAGGGGCTATACAGTGGGATCACTGTTTTGGAGTGGTGGGTAGGGGAAAGATGGGGAGAAAATTTGTAACTCAAAATCTCATGGAAACGAGTGATGTATACAAGAAAATAAATACATTAATTTAAAAAAAAATTGAAAAGATTTTGCCTAAATGAATAGTGTAAATATGCCTTTAAGGCCCATGGACTCTCACAAAGAATGAAACATATTATGAATTCTACATGTGTATTTCATGATATATAAATATATAGATAGAACATATATATGTATTTATGTACATATGCATATAGATATTTCATAATTACAATATCTAACTTTGATAAAGCACTTACTCTCCCAGGCCCTTCACTAAGTACTTGACAATTGCTATCTCATTTGATCCATGTTCATATCCTGATAAGGTTAGGGGGACTTCAGAGCTCACATATTCAAAACAACACAGAGGTGACAACAGCTCATTTGAATACTTTGTCAGGGTTATAAAGACCAGGATGGCCCTGAGTATAAACCCCTAAACAGGCCAAACATTTGTGGTCTGAGGGGTGGGCAAGCACAAGATTACCAACACTCACCAGAGCTGATGAGCCACCAACTTCTCAAGACATCATAAACTACAGCATGGAACAAATGAGATCTCCTTTTGTAAGAGACCCAGAGAGATAAAATTCTAGGCCCTTGAAGCTTTTTCCATTTACTCACATTTCTCTCAACAATTTTATTGTACACTATTGAATGGGTGCATTTTATGACTTGGGTAGAATTATTATGGAAAATTAACATGAAGCCAAGCTTAGATTTTTAAATAAAAGTTTAAGAAGTAAAAATGAAGAGAAGATGGAAAAAAGAGATAAAAATGGAGAGAGGATGGAGAGAGAGAAAAGGAGGGACAGAGACAGAAAAACAGAGAATTGTGAGAGGATAGAATGAGGAGGAGGGACAAGGAGCACACAGAGAAAACAAATACCATTTTTTTTTTACAAACTTCTTAAAAATCTAAGCTGCATCTCCATCCCCAGAGAAAGAACTGATAGAGTCTGAATACAGATTGAAGCTGTTCTTTATTTTTGTTCTTTATTTTTCTTGGGTTTTTATTTTGGTCTGTACCTCAAGGGTGGAGAACCCATGGAGGCCGCATGTGGCCCTCTAGGTGCCAAATGCATTCCTTTGACTCAATTCCAACTTCACAGAACAAATCCCCTCAATAAAAAAGATATGTCCTGTAAATCTTGGATTCAGTCAAAAGGCCACACCCAAGGACCATGAGAGAGAATCACTCATGCCACATGTAGCATCCAGACCTGGATCTTTTCTTTTACAACATGACAAACATGGAAACATGATTTGCATAACTACGCATGTATGACTTTTATCAAATTGCTTGTCTTCTCAATGAAGGGAGTGGGGAGGTAGGGATAGAATGTGGACCTCAATGTTAAAAACAGATAATGAAAATTATTTTTACATGTAATTGGGGGAAAATGAATTAATAAGGAAATAATCTAAGCTGTAGCCACAGGAAATAATCACATTGCATCCAACTCATTTTTGTTTGGTGCTATTGATGACAGGAAGTAGTGGAGTTCATTTCAGATGCACATAAAGTGCTGCCTAGGAAGAGAAGAAGAAAGGGCTGGTGATTTAGCCACTTGTTATTAGTCTCATGAAACTCTATGGGAAGTAGCCCCTCAGATGAGCTTCTATCTGATCTAATTATGTTCCTGATCCAGTTAATGGGAATGCAGAGCATGCTCTGCCATAGAACCATGGCGGAATCTTGGGATTTTCTCCCATTCCTTTGTACTCTGGTACCTAGGTTGCCAGGATCTCATCAGACACCCTCTACCTTGGGATAAGGTTTGCCTAGCCCCCAAATGTTTACAACTCAAGATAAAGCTCTGAAACCCCCAGCACTCCCTGGCTTGATCACTGAATTATGAAATTATGAGATTTGGGGGCAGACATAGCAAGAATTTTGGGTACTTACTGGGAAAGCCATAATGGCAGTGAATAATGTAGTTACAATTTTCAAAGGCACAGAGGGTGTCAGGGTGAATAGACACATAAAATATGGAGATAAGTGGTGAAATTCAGCGGGGGGAGTGAAGTGGCAGATAGCAGGGGGGTAGAGGATAGTGTGGTGAAGGAAGGCAAAAAGGGAAAGGGAGAGGAAGAGAGAATCACTCATGTAAATTTGTATTAGAGTTGGAAATATTCAGCAGCATGGACCCAGAAGGAGGTAGAATACTGCTCAGGGGGTAGGAGTTTGAGGGCTTCTTTTATAGATTTTTTGGAGGGTGTAGATTGACCTTTATCTGTGGCATCTTAGGGGTTCATTCATTAACATATCCAAATCATCCCAAAGTTGTTAGTAAAACTTTAAAATTAACTTATTCATATAATCTCGGAGTTATCAACAGCATTTGGTGTTCTGCCAGTCTTATTGTGGATGCCTGAAGCTTATTTGAGATGTATACATCACACTGGGGAAGTTAGGGGGCACAGCAGATAGAGAGTACTGGACCTAGAGTTAGGAAGATTCATCTTCCTGCATTCAAATCTGGCCTCAGACACTTACTAGACATATGACCCTGGCAAGTCACTTCATCTCATTTACTTCAGTTTCTTATTTCTAAAAATGAGCTAGAAAAGGAAATGGCAAACCACTCCAGTTTCTTTGCCAAGAAAACCCCAAATGGGGTCACAAAGAGTCAGATATGATTGAAACAACTGAACCACAGCACATCCCGGGACCAAAGACTTTGACAACAAAGCCTAGATGGCTCCCCCTTATTCAGCACCTTACCAGGATTTGCTTTTTGGGGAATGTAGGATACAAATTGTAAATGATGCTCCTTTGATCTTTGGGATGGTTGGTCCATGAGCTCTACACTTCCCTTTGCAATCTTCCTATGATTACTACTGTATAGTGGCTACTTACAAACTCATTCTACTGACTAGAAGGGGGTGGTGGTCAGGAGACCGGAACAAGATACACTTGTAATAAATTCCCTAATCAGTTCTGTATCAAAATCCTTGCCATGCAGTTGATCTCTGGGGTTGGGGGGAATCTGAATAAGCACATTCAAATTGACATGCAAATCAGGTCTATTAATATGCTCTGATTGAAGTAAATGCAACGAGCCCTGGGGAGAGGGTAGCTAAAACTGCTTAGGTGAAGATAAACAGAGATGAGACTCTATCATTCAGCATGATAACTATCCATCTCTGCTTTTTCTATGGATTTCATAGCCTGTGGCCCTCTACTGCCCACCCCTTTGAGGTTGACATTTAACAGTTAATGACTACTGTTGTACAGAATCATAGATTCTGACATTCAGAAGCGGAGGGGACATTGGTAGCCCTTTAAGCCAATCCCCTCCTTTCTAAACTGAGAAGACTGAGGTTCAAAGAGATGGAGAGACTTTCCCAATGTCACACAGGTCCTAAGTGGCACAACCAGGATTTGAACTCATATGCTTTGACTCAAGGTCAAAGCTCTGTTTGTCCAATAAACTTATCTTGAATAGTCAGTATCAAATATCTGAGTATTTTCATGTGAAAGGACAATGAGATACTCCTCCTGCTGGGTTTCAGCTGCAGAACTTGAAACAAAGGAGAGAAGGCACAAAGAGACTGATCCAGTCTTAATGTCAATGAACTTCTTCAAAATTGGAGCTGTCCACTGGATCCTGGGCAGTCTCAGGATGTGGTGGGTGGGCATCCTCTTTGGAGCTTTCAAGCAGAAGCTGAATGAGTTAGAAAGTTAGAGTTAGGAAGATTCATCTTCCTGCATTCAAATCTGGCCTCAGACACTTACTAGACATATGACCCTGGCAAGTCACTTCATCTCATTTACCTGAGTTTCTTATTTCTAAAAATGAGCTAGAAAAGGAAATGGCAAATCACTCCAGTTTCTTTGCCAAGAAAACCCCAAATGGGGTCACAAAGAGTCAGATATGATTGAAACAACTGAACCACAGCACATCCTGGGACCAAAGACTTTGACAACAAAGCCTAGATGGCTCCCCCTTATTCAGCACCTTACCAGGATTTGCTTTTTGGGGAATGTATATTGTATTTTCAGGTATATTGTAGAGGGGTATTTTTTTCAGAGAAGCATTGGATAAGATAGATGACCATTGGTGACCCTCCTGACCATGACATCCAACAATTCCAATTCCATGAAGTCAACATAAGCTCCCTTTGGAAGGAAGCTTATGGCTCAGAAGAAGCCAAAGTTTCCCTTGGTCACTGATACCTGAATTGACCAAGGTTTGTTTAGGCCCCATAAGGGGAGACAAGGGAGATTTCTGGCCTCAATTATTCAATTTGCTAAATGGGAAAATTGCCACATGATTCCTTTTTTGGTCTAGAGACAAAAAGTCTCCCATCAGCTTCCCAGGAGCAAATTTCTCCTGTTTGCTAATATGACTTGGAAGCATCAGCATCATAGGTGTTGCTGGGGAAACAGTCTTTAAACAGAACTAAGCTATCATACCTCTGGGGAGCTGGGAAGGCAACCAAAAGGAAGAAGCTGGGCATGGAAGCCATTCTTTGGAGAGGGCTGGACTTTGTAAAGAAAGATTGTCTTAAAAGAAAAGAGAACCAAACATTTCTTTTGATGCTATGCTCCTATTGTCACTGCCGGTCTGCCTAGAGCCAGTCATTCTAGTCCACAACAAGGAAATCTTTTCCTCTTGTTCTTTGTTATTCATGAATGCCCAAGACATGGCAGGTGCCCCAGGATGGCAAGGTCTTGGGTAATTCAAGGATGGAGCAGCCCAGAGGAAGTAGAATATGATAAAACTGGAAAACCTGAAGGCAGTACCTACTCCCCACACACCCCAGTTCTCCTAAATTTTTCTGGGACCCAGGGATTTCTATAATTAGTACCTGGGAACTATTGTTGTGCAGTATTTAGGGATCAGGGTGCAGAATCAGGAGGACTCTAGGTTAGGGGCAAAGGGCCTGTATCAGCAATGCAGTATTCACAATGCCTACAGTAACTATAAGTATGCTGATATGGTTATTAATCACAAAATGTGGCAGGCTCTCTACATGAGAAATATAGTTAAAGCACTTATTTAAATATCAGAAAACTGAGTCCCAAAACCAGAAAGTCAAAGCCAACACAGTAGTTATGAAGTTGGCACATGTAGCTAAAGTAGTAAACACCCACATTCTCAAGCCTTCAAAACAGGATCAGCTACCTCAGGCAAAGATTCTTCTCTCCTCACTGACTACAGCTGCTCAACGTCCAGACAGCTTGCTCCCACCAGCTCCAACCCCCCACAGTTCCCATCCCTGGCACTCCTCAGCAGGAGTCCTTAGCAGAGATTCTGGCAGGCTCAAAAAAAAGGAGTTCGTGCCACAACCACAGCCACTGCCTCTGTCGCTGCTTCCAGTCACCACTGCATGGATTCTAGTTTGGCTCTGGCTTTCTCTTGCTCCACCCCCTCCCACTACATCAGCAAGTTCAAGGGTCATGAAAGATCTTCAAATCCCAGTATCATTACAGGGCCCTATGCTCATAGGAGGCAAGCTCTCACAACTGCAGAAATGGGAGTCCATCAGGGCAGAGCTGGTTTCTTAAAACAATCTGCCAGTTCAGAGTAGGGGGCATGCGATTTCACCAGCAGCAATGTCAGAGACAAAAGTTTGCCCCACTCTGTGACT
Organism: Pseudochirops corinnae; assembly: GCA_028646515.1. Taxonomy (NCBI): domain Eukaryota; kingdom Metazoa; phylum Chordata; class Mammalia; order Diprotodontia; family Pseudocheiridae; genus Pseudochirops; species Pseudochirops corinnae. The sequence goes on from CM053589.1 coordinate 206,465,151, forward strand.
GAATACTTGACTTGTGTCATCTCCTATCCTTCCACTTGATGGAGCTTCCTTATTGGACATCCCAACCTGGTGCACTGACTGATGCTTCAATTCTCTCCCTGTACCTAAATATTTCTGGTGTCAATTTCTGACTTAGGTTTTCTAAAAGTCATAAACCCAGAGAATCACAACTTTAGAGCTGGAAGGGGTCATAGACATTGTCATCACTAATGAGGAAACTGAGACCCAGGCAAGTAAAGGACCTTCCTTGTAAGGATCATAAAATAGTGCCAGATTGCAAATGGTAATGTTGAGACACGGGGATGTGTTTGAGGCCTGGGAATTAGTTGAGTCACATGGAGGTCAGAGCATATTGCCCTGTCCCTGGCCAGGGGATGTTGCATTGCTCAGAACTTTCTTGTGGGCTGCCTGAGGTTCCTGATTGATGTCTCCACACCTTGGGGTCTTCATCCCATTGTAATTACAATTTACCTCCCCTCTCTTAATCCCGCTCAGCTGGTCTGTGTCACATGTGGGGTGTGGATCTGGGGTAGATAGAAGGATCCAAGCCTTGGAGGGGCAGCCTTAGAGTCCTGCAGTAAGGCTTCGGGGCGTAACTTTAATAAACCCTCTTAAAAACATCTATCCTTTGGCATTACCTTCATTAAGGAGAAAACACCAACATTGTCTCCATTGAAAAGGTAAGTACCTTCTGCCCCTTAGGGCAGGGCTGCCAACTCCTGACACTTCCTGAGATAACACTTGAAGTAAGTGGGAAGTTCAGATTTGAACCTAGACCCTCTGGTTCTCAATCCAATATTAGTTTTTGTTTTCATTTTTTTTCTGCTCATAATTTCCCAATATTCATTTGACAAATTCCTATTAAGAGAGTTTCTTGGTCCTGGGGTTTCAAACATGCAAAAGGAGTCATTCATAGCCCTGGAAGACTTTGTAGTTTAATGAGAAGTGGGAGATACAACCAGTGTTCAAATGATTATGGTAGAAAATAGAATCTGGGGGGATCCCCAGACAAAGGGCTGGGATAGAAACTAGAAGGGGATAGAAGTTCCAGGTAAGAGTAAGAGTGTAGGTGAGGTGGGGGAGAAGGGTAAGGGAGAAAGTGCCATCCAGGAAGGGCCCTGAGGGAAGTAAAGAACTTGCACAGATGAAACAGACGGAAGAAGAGAACCAATCAGGAAGCACCAGTAAAGCCCCTCCTTTGTGCCCAACTCTATGAGCACATCCATCTATGCCAAGGTAACTCCCTGGACTTTAGATCCTTCCATTCACCGAAGGAGAGAATAGCACTTGTATTGGTAGATACTCAGCAGAGATACCAGGGAAGATTGGGAAGGAGTTCCCATTCTAAGGAGGAGACACCATGTAAATAATGAGCTAGGAGAGAACATAGAAGGGGAGTTCTGAGTTGTAGCACTGGGTGCTGGACAGAGCCAAAAGGGCCTCCTACACAAGGGCCTGTGCACCTTTGGGGAGCTTCCTGCATAGTTTTAGCAAATTAGACTGAATTCCAATTTCTACTAGAGACTGAAGCCTTTGGGCACATCCACACCGTTCTTCTGGAGGACATACATTTGTACTTAATTACCAATAAATTTTGACCAATGACCATTAAAACCACTCACAAGTAGGGTGAGCATGTACATGCTAAAATTAACGTATTCTAATAATTGTTCAAATTGCTGAAGGTGACATAAGAAAATATATGAATGAAACCTTTTTTAAAAGAATGACTAGTTGCTGTGCTTTAGACAGAACATTTGAAATCATATGAAGTTGCCTGTTTAAAATGTGTTATTGATTTGGTAGCTTTTTACAATGTTGAAGAAATTAACATGTTCTCTAAATTTATTCATATTAAGCCTTTTTCTTTCTCAAAGGAATTGAGTCCAGGCTCTGGCTCTTCTCTTTTTAATTTAGATAAAGCAGTGACATGGATGAAGAAGGATTGTTGTTCTTGTTTGCAAAAATAAATAAGAAGTGTTTGAAATTACCACCTGCAACACATTGGGAGGGGGAGTCTCCTGGTCCAATTGTGTTCTGTAGGCTCTGCTCTTGCAATCCGCTATTTTCACCCATAACACTTATCTTGTATCAACAAGGGCCCTAAAACTCCATCAGCATTCATAACACAAAAATAACTTCCTCAATTAGTTCCCTACATGGCAGCCTCTTCTGTCTTCCTGTCAAAAGCTCTAGGAGAGGAGCCTAATTGAGCCAAGGCTTCGAACTGACAAGACCACCTCTGTCACATGGCAGTCATAAAGAGGAGTCTCAAGATGGAAAATTGTGCTTCTGTGGCAGAATGGAGTGATAGGAATTGAGTCATTCCATGTCAACCTGGTCATCAAAACAGGAGAGCCAGTCTGTTGCCCAATTGTCCTCCCTGTCTGGTCTTTCACAGGTTAGCCCATATTGCAGACTGGAGACAAAGAGCACAGGTGTTTTGTTTTGGGTTTTGTTTTTTTAATTATGCACTTAGACTAATGAGACCCAACTCAGTAGATAAGTATTGGAGAGTTTAGGGAGTCTCAGAGAGTTTAAGTGACTTGTCCAATGTAACTTTGTAAGTCACAGAGCCATATTTCAACTTAGGACTTTCCTTCAGGCTCAATACTGCTCTCTTACTGTGAGAAGCTAAAGAACTTCAAGGGGGCAGAGCCAAGATGGCAGAGTAAAACCAGGAACTTGTCTGAGCTCCCACTCTAAACACCTCCAATACCTGTAAAATATGACTCAACAAATTTTAGAGCTACAGAACCCACAATGTGTGAGAGAGAAACAAATCTCTTCCTGAAGGCAGCCTGGAAGGCTTATGGGAAGGGTCTGTCTCACAGGGCTGGGGGCTGAGTACAGTCTTGTGTGAGCTGCATGAGCCCAAACCCAGGGTGGCCCCAACCAGCAGCACAGACTGGTCATAGCAGATTTCAGGAGAGTGATTCACCAGCAGCTATAGCAGTTTTCAGACTTCTCAACCCATAAATGCCAAAGAAAAAGTAAAAGGTCAGTAGAGAACTCTGTTGGAACCAGGTGACAAAAGAGCACAGTCTAAGCCCTGCCACAGGGTGAGAGGTGGGGGAGGTGTGACAGCTGCAGCTGCTGCCACGTGGCTGTCTCCAGAGCTCCTGGACTGCAGATCATAAGGGAACCAAGTGACCATTCAGAGGGTAATCACTCTTGCTTTGACCTGCTTGGATCTGGGTCGCATTCTTGGATGGTGTTCCTGGGTCTGTGGCCAGGATGCCAGAACTGTGTAGCTGTAGAGAGGGCACCCTCCTCAGACCTCTAACAACTGTGAAAACCCCAGCAATTTGGGACACAGCTCTCTGCACTCTGGAAGCAGAGTTCTACTGTGGCAAAGAGCACAAAAGTCAAGTAACTGGATGGCAAGATAAATAAGTAGAGGAAGCACAATCAGACTATAGAATATTTCTGTGGGAACAAAAAGCATGAAAACATGGAAACATAAGAAACCTACCTCAAAAGCTTCCAAGAAAAATATGACCTGGTTGATGGCCATGGAGGAGCTCAAGAAGAATTTTGAAAATCAAGTAGGGGAAGTGGAGGAAAAATTGGGAAGAGAAATGAGAATGATGCAAGAAAATCATGAAAAGTGAGTTAACAGCCTAAACAGCTAACATCTAAAGCTAACAGTGAACAGGTAAAGGAGAACCCAAAAAATACTGAGGAAAATAACACCTTAAAAATACTCTAACTTAAATGGCAAAAGAGGACCAAAAAGCCAATGAGGAGAAGAATGCCTTAAAAAGCCAAATTTGCTAGAGGGAAAAGGAATTTCAAAAACTCACTGAAGAGAATAATTCTTTCCAACTTAGACTGGCACAAATGGAGCTAATGACTTTATGAGAAATCAAGATGCTATAAAACAGAACCAAGCAAATGAAAAATAAAGAAGGTAATGTGAAATATCTCATTGGAAAAACCATTGACCTGTGAAATATCTAGGAGAGAAACTTTAAAAATTATTGGACTACCTGAAAGCCATGATAAAAAAAGAGCCTGGAAATCATCTTTCAAGAAATTCTCAAGGAAAATTGCTCTGATATTCTAGAACCAAAGGGGAAAATGGAAATTGAAAGAATTCACCAATCATCTCTTGAAAAAGATCCCAAAAAGAAAACTCCTAGGAATATCATAGCCAAATCACAGAGTTCCCAGGTCAAGGAGAAAATATCACAAACTGTCAGGATGTAACAATTTGAGTATTCTGGAAACACTATCAGAAAAACAAAAATTCTAGCAGTTTCTACATTAAAGAGTCAAAGGGCTTGGAATATGATATGCCAGAGGTCAAAGGAGCTAGGACTAAAGCCAAGAGTCACCTACTCAGCAAAAATGAGTATAATGATTCAGGAGAAAATATGGTCATTCAATGAAATAGAGGATTTTCAAGTATTCTTGATGAAAAAATCAGAGCTGAACAGAAATTTTGATTTTCAAATGCAAGAAGCAAGAGAAGCATGAGAAAGTAAACAAGAAAAAAGAACTTAATAGTAAATCAATGCTCAAAAGGGGCCCATGATTTCCAAGGAACCAGCAGATCACCAGCCTGTAATATTTCTCCACACAGAAATACCAGGGTCCTTTGTAAGAGAATGAAACACTTAGCCAAGTTCACAAAGGCAATAATGCATGAAGCCCTGACTTCTGATTTAGTTCTGAGGCCATCTGCCATTCTCCTCACTACACAGTGCTACTCTGCAACAGAAGTATATAGCCCCCAAATTCATTTCCCACCTGGGGACAGAGTGCTATGCTTAGAGTGAGGAAAATCTGAGTTCAAATCTGGCCTCGGACATTTACCACCTGTCTTACCAGATTCCCCTTTTCCACTCAGCTTAGTGATCAAAGAATATAAACAGAAAATTTTCAACAGCTCTATGAAAGAATGGTTCAATTTATACAGAGGTGAGGGGATGAGAGGGATAGAATAAACATTTAGTTAGCACCTACTATGTGCCAAGCTTTATGTTACATGATTTACAAATACAATCTCATTCAGTCTGGTTAAGTGTCATGCCAAGGGTCATACAAATAGTAAATATCTAATGTCGGACTTGAACTTGTGTCTTTCTGATTCTAGGCCCACTGCTAGGTGCACTGTGCTACCAGCTGCCCCTCTAAGAATAAGAATACACTAAATTGAATAGGAAAAATGTAAATACCAACAACTTGGAGCTTTAATCTCATAGGCAAACACTGGCAACCATTACAAAGGGTGAGAATGGGCAGTGCTGGAAAGGTTGTGGAAAGATGAGTGTATTAATGCATGACTGAGGGAGTTCCAAATTGATAGAGATGATCTGGAAAGCCATTTGGAATTAACTTCAGAGAATGACTGAGATCTCATCTGCTTTGATCCAGAGGCCCCTGCTGGGTATCTAGCCTCTAGGAGGTCAGGGTCAAAAAAAGATAGATGATGTGGAGGTGGACAAGAATGAGGGCAAGGAGGACATTCACACATACATATATACCCATACAGACACACCTACAATACATATACATATATGCACGTGTGTTTATATCCTTACACATATGTATGTATATATACCCATATGCATATACACACATATAAAACAAAAACATGTGTAATCATATATCAAATTATAAAGGATTTATGTACTTTTTATAGTAGCAAAAAGCTCGAAGCCATTTGGAAAGTCTTCTAGTGAGGAATGACTGAGTTCTGGTCCATGAGTACACATTCCTGTGCTGTAGGAAATGACACAGAAGATGAGGACACGAAGCCTGGGGAGACAGACAAAAGTGGATTGTTATAGAGTCAAGTAAGCACAGCAGGAGTCACACCCACAAGCCTGCAGGGGTAAAAGACCAACTGAATGATGCAAAATGCATGTTGTGAAATGAGAAAGAAGACTATGTCTGGTCTCCAAAAAGAGATCTGAGTAAACTCTACTCTATTCCTTTGAAGAGGTGGAGGACTGTGGGTGGGGGATTCTACATATAACAGCAGACTTTCTGCAGAGAACCATTCTTTACAACTGATTTAAGACCACCAGCTCTGGCTTCTTCCCTCCAAGGACCTCCCAGGGATCCCTGCTTTGACCCTGGGTCTGATCCATTCACCCCTAGCCTCTTTTGTTATCCCAAGGTCCTTTCTGGGGAGCAACAATTCAATTGATTCTGTAGCACAGCCACCTGTGTCTGCTGTACTTTAGAGACTTCTCCACTACTCTGGTAAACTTGCCTGAACCAGTCCCACCCTGAACTGCTAGCTCTTCCTTCCTGAACCATACCTCCACTGCCACTGAAGACTGAGTCAGGCCTTCTGAACCTCAAAGGACATGATAAAATCATGTACTCCCTGATCTTGAGGGAAGGCTGTGAGGAAAGCTGCGTGCTTCCTTCAATAAACCCCTCTCTGCAGACACTGATCTTCTGTCTGGATCCATTTCTGATAGCTTAACGTGCACACCTCCCCTCATATTCTACCCATCATAATGTTTCACCTGCTGTAGTGCAAAGCTCATGCTCCAGTGCCTGCTTCCCCCACTGCATCCTCTTGAAGCCTACTCTCCCAAATATCCCTTCTGCTATTATCTCAGGAACGTAGTCCCATAATTGACTAACTTGTTTTCATCCTAAACCTTTTCTTCCTTACTACTTCTGTCATTTGGCACCCACTGAGTCTGGACTCCCTCCTGTTCACTAGTATCCTTGGACTTGCTTTCCAGTATTGGTTGCACTTTTGATTATACCTCTTCTCCCTACCCCCTCCACCAGTACTGATGGGAGAATCACAATGCTTCTTGCTTCCCATTGCCACTTCTAGACTCCCTATACCAACATCACTCAGCAACCTCATGCTCTTTGAAGATCATTCTATTCACATTGTTGACCAAAGCAGATCTTAGTGACTATTTTCTCTGGCTTCCTGGTCTCTCCTTTCTTTAATGAGTTCAGTACCTGGGTCAAGGACTTTCCTCTCTAACTGCTGCTCTCATATGAAGGGACTCCAACATACTCATTGACACTCCCTCAAACACTCTAACTTTTCAGTTACAAAATTTGTTTACTTTTCATGAGTATTCCTCTACCCCATCATAACTACACACAAAGATGGACATAGCCTTGATCGATTTAATTCAATAAATGTTAATTAAGTACATATTATGTAACAGGCAATGTGTTAAGTGCTGGGGATACAAATAAGAGAAAGAAATAGTCTCTGCCCTCAAGAAGTGTACAGTTTACAAAAGAAAGCTGAAAATGGAGGGAGGACAACCAGTGCGGAGCCAGAGAGGAGGAATGGTGTTCAGTGGAGTGGGAGCAAAACAGAACTTCTGGTAGAAAATGCAATTATTGAGAAGGTTGTAAGACCTCTGTAAACTTCTCTTTGATGTTTGATGTTCCATCCTGTGATCCTCCAATCAGAGGGGAGAGTTCATTGTGGGTGAGTTAAGAAGATGTTGAATATTCTTAGCCTGAATCAATCTGCATGAAATTCCACATCTTACCATCACCCATAAGTGTTTAAGTGTTTCTATGTTTGCGAACTCTAAAATTCCTTCATCTGATTAGAACTTTCTACCATCTCATTTTTCTCTTTCCCCTATGATGCCTAATCTTGTTTGTCATGCTTACCACAACCTCTGTTGCCTCAACCCCTCATTCCTTTCCCAAGCTACCACTCCTGCACAAATGTTTCCCTTCCCTGTCTTGATCCCAGGTGAATCAGTACAATTCTACACTATTCTCTTAATCTCCTTGTCCCTTGGTCTGGTAGCAATCATGCCTTGCTATCCAACCTTGGTTGCTCTGACCTTTGCTCCCATTGTCATGGTGCTACACATAGCTGGAGAAACTGCATAGACTCAATAGATATTTAAGCTTCATAATATGCACTGGTAACATTACAGTAAAGCAAACATTTTACAACTCTCTAATTGACTTATTCTGTCATTCATCACAATAACTTTTCTAACTTTATTCATCCCTCCTGAAATCTTCTATGGCTGGGGCAGCTAGGTGGTATAGTGAATAGAGCACTGGACCTGGAATCAGGAGGAACTGAGTTCAAATCTGGCCTCAGACACTTAACACTTACTAGCTGTGTGACGTTGGGCAAGTCACTCAACCCCAATGGCCCTGCCTTTCCCCCTCCAAAAAGACCAAAATAAAAAAGCTTCTATGGCTACCTCTATCTCTAAGTTCAGGACCTCGGCTCATTTTCCCATGAGACCATTCACCAACAGTTCCTCCAAATGGCAAATCACTCAGATGTCTTCTTCTTCTATCTCCTCCTTCATCTTTGTGTTACATGAAGTGATGGCCCTTCTCCTTACCAAGAGAAGTCCTTCTACATTGAAAAGCACTCCTATCCAGTCCTGTATTCCCCACTAGGTCCCCTCTACCATTCTCAATTTCTTGCTAATACTCCCCTCCCCCCCAATTACAGACATGTATAATCAGTCAAAACAAGTTTCCAGATGTTCACATTGGCCGTGTCCAAAAATTCTTGTCTTGTTCTACACTCTGATTTCGCCACCTTTCTTATGGAGGCAGGCAGCACATTTCATCCTTAGTCTTCTGGAATCCTGACTGGTAATTACACTGACCAGAGTTCCTAATTCTTTCAGTTATCCTTCTTGTTCAAAAAGTCCAAAAATTCTTAATTTCTTTCTCCATAGTCTTTTTTCAACATCAGTTGTTTTTTCTAAGACATATCTTGCATTTTCTTCTGCATGTCCAGTCTTTTGACTTTGTTTTATGTATTTTCCTGTTATTTCATGAAGTCATTGACTTCTTTTTAGTCTATTTAAACTTTCAGGGAGTTTGTTGCTTGGGGAAAGTTTTGTGTCTCTTTTGACAAGCTATTAATTCCTTTTCCATTTTTTTTAATTACACAAAGTTCATTTCATTTCTCTCATTATATGTCTATGTATGTGTATAAATTCTATTTAAAAATATTTCTTCCTTTGTTCCATGAATTCTATTTGACTGTGTGCCTAATCTGTGTTTTTCTCTGATGCTCTGCTTGTAGATGTTTTAGAATCATTCTCTTCTTCTGGATTTAGGTCTTAAGCACCCTGACCACTATAATACTTCTCTGCTAGAATTCTTTTTTGTTTGTTTGTTCAATCATTCTTCTGGCCTACTTCCTAACTTTGGACTTGTTGTTAAGGGTAAGCTCTATGTATGTTAGGTGTAAGCAATGTCTGGGCTGGTCTTTTTGTTGTCTTTATATAGTGTTACATTATTTCAGGCTCTCAAGAGGAACAAATGTTCATTGCTTCCAGAATGGTCTGATCCAGGGCACAGTCAGATAGCTGTCCCCTTGGTGTGAACTCTGAAAGTTCTAGAAAAAAAAAATTAGGTCTGAGGAAGAGTAGAGCCCTGTGTACAGAGTCTATCACTCTGCTGGAAAGCTCTGCTGACTCAGCGAAACAGAAATGTAGGTTCTGTTTTGGACTGGGATTTCTGCTCTGGCTATGCCTTTGCTGGGAGATGTTAGAGGCACTCTGCATTTGGGATCTGAGTCATACTACTGCTTAGACTCCTGTACTTCCTCCTTTTTAGCACATGAATCATGGCCTCTCCACATCATGAACAGGTCTTGTTCTCAGTGCTCCCCAGATCTGTCACCTAGAACTGAGTAATGGGCAATGGTATCCATTAGATCACAGTTAATTCTTGTCTCCAGTTTCTGTCTGCCAACAAGAACTTTGTTTTATTTGAATTGTTGTGAAAATACCAGGCAACATGTATGGGGTTTTGAATCTCTTATATGAAAATAAATGAATACATGCAATAATTTACCATGGACTTTGAAGGAAAATAACTCAGAGATCAAGTTTAAGAGTAGAGAAGGTATGTTCCCAAAATCCTGAGTGGAAGTGGGGTGGGGATCATGTAAACAAATGGAACTGAGTCCAGGATGGGTGGATTTGGGGCCTAAGCCCTCCCTTCCTTTTTCATGACATCTTGATTTGTTCATTTCCCCTTCCTGGAGCTCAGCTGTCCATTTTGTTAAATGAAAGATGATTTGGTCTAGAAGATTTTTCAGGCTCAAAAGTATTCCAATTATTGCTGGTATTTAACCTCTTTGTCATTAAGATGGGCAGTGAAGGTTCGTTTGGGAAGGTTAGTTAAGATGTGGATGGGTCAAACTTCCTTAAATTGTGATGTGCCCTCCCCCAGGGAGTAGACTATTATTTCTGCTTTCTTCCCCTAGTTATATTCTTCTCTGACTTGGCCCCATGGTGCCCAGGTCACCTTATTTTTTGCATGAAGAGCCAGCTTTAACAGATTGAACCAGACTGGAAGGTTTCCCACATAGGCCTTATGAAAAGTAGCCAATTTATTATCCAAGGACATACCCTACTTGTGCAGTAGATGAACTTCATTGAGTTGGCCATGGGGGATGGAATTTGGAGGTGAAACAACTGAATCCATCCAGGCAGGACTTCAGGGCTCAGGCAATGCAGGTGTATTGCCATAAGCTCTTCCGCAGAATCATTGTCCCTAAGGAATAGAGCCTCCTAAGACTCTGGTTATGTCCATTGGAACCCAGTACACTCAGCTGTGAAATTTGCCCCAGTGCAAAGTTGCAAAGGTTGGAGGGAGAGTATGCCAGTCCTCACCTCAGCCAGCTCATTCCCCCCCAATCCAGTCAGCACTCCAGAGCCTATTTATGCTGGCTATCTGGACTTTGTCCATGCTACTGTGAGCTCCCTCCCACAACCTACATTCTCCCCACCTTGATTGCATTCCCACTCCATTCCAAAACTTGCTCCAGAACCATCAATCAAAGCAATACTAACCTTGCTCCTGGGAAGAGTGTGGCAGTCAGTCTCCCTCCCATTATCTGGGATCTCCTAGACCAAAGTTCTATTGCCTGACCCCTACTGCCTGAGAGGTGGTGCCCCTTTTTGTAGAATATAAACTCCTGGAAGCCCCTAGCACCTGTCAGTGCCTCCTACATAGACAGTGATTAATCAGGGATGATTGAGGCTCACCTGATAGAGGCATGAGTGGGTCATGAGCCACTCCAGTGGGAGGAGCTCTGAGGGAAAACCACCAAACTAGGACATGGTAGGGCTTCCTTTGGAGTGTGCAGATTCTTTCTGTGGTTCTTTCCAGTGGCGATTATAGCTGGCTGACACTTGTTCCCTGTTTCCATCATTGTTACAGTTGGCATTTGGTTTCTGGGAAACTGTGCAATGACAGCTGTTTTCGGGTGGAGTTCACATGGTATGTATCTGGACCTGTGCAGACTTTTGGTCTCGTTCCACTCTGCCTGTTGTCAGTCAGCACTGGAAGGCTGAATACTATTTGGATTTTCATCTCCATATCTCTAAATCTCAGCACAGTGCTTGGCACATAGTACACAATTCCTGAATGTTCTTTAGATTTAATTGAAAACAATAGGGAAATGGTGACTTTAGACTTATGACTAATTGATGTATCATAAGACCTTTTATCTAGTGGTGCAACAGGTATAAGAAATCTTCTGGTTCCAACTCTTATTTTTACAGATGGAGAAACTGAAACTTAATGTGATTGAGTTGCCCAGGGTGACACAGGGGCTAAGCAGCAGAGTCTGGAATCTAGCTCAGGTCTGTTGATAAAAAATCTAGCCCCTTTCCTATGCTCCATTTCATGATACCCAGTGTCACTGGGAGAGAGGGAGAAGTGTTTGAGACAGGACTAAATTTTTATGAAGAGGGGAGAAAATACAGGACAATTTGACATGAGGGACAAGAACTTTATAGAAGAAAGAACAAATTAACATTTTTAGGAAAAAAGCCAATAAGAGTTTACGCTGCAGTCAGGGCTCTTCATGCTATGCAGCTGTCAGAGTGATAGGAAGAAGAGCAGGAAGGAGCCTTAGGGATCATCTAGCTCCATTCATACATTT
>CM053589.1:206479083-206512208 GCA_028646515.1 Pseudochirops corinnae
TCTTTACCTAATTTGATTCCTTTGATTTCTTTTTCTTCTCTAATTGCTACTGCTAACATTTCTAGGACCAGATTGAATAAGAGAGGTGATAATGGACATCCTTGTTTCACTCCTGATCTTATTGGAAATGCTTCAAGTTTATCTCCATTGCATATAATATTTGCTGATGGCTTTAAGTAGATGCTACCTATTATTCTAAGGAAAACTCTATTTTTTCATTTGTTTGGGTCTGTTTAATAGTATCTTGATTTCTCATAAAGTCATCCAGTTCCATTTGCTCCAATCTAATTCTGAAGGAATGATTCTCTTCAATGAGCTTTTGAAATTCTTTTTCCATCTGGCAAATTTTGCTTTTTAAGTATTCTTCTCTTCATTGGCTTTTTTGTTTTCTTTTGCCATTCGAGTTAGTCTATTTTTTAAGGTGTTATTTTCTTCAGTCAAGTTGTTGAGTCTCTCTTCATGATCTTCTTGCATCATTTTCATTTCTCCTCCCAATTTTTCCTTCATTTCTCTTACCTGATTTTCAGAATCCTCCTTCAACTACCCCATGGCCTGTAACCAGTTTATATTTTTCTTGAAAGCTTTTGGTGAAAGAGTTCTGACTCTTTGTCTTCCTCCCATTCCATGCTTTGATCCTTTTTGTCCCCAAAAAAGGAATCTAAAAATTGAATGGCTGTGCTTGCTTTGCTTCCTTTGCTTCCTCATGTTGTCAGTCAATTGCTTGAGTTTTCACCTTTTTGCCACAGGAGAACTCTGATTCCAGAGGGGAAAGCTTTGTCCGAAATCACTGGAGTTTTCACAGATGCTGGAGCTATTAAGAGATTGCTGTCTCTACAGCCCCCACCACCTTTGGCTCACTGGTCACATACCTCAGAACCATCACCCAAGATGGTGATCCTGATCCAGGCAGATTAGGATATGAGCACTTAGCGTCTGAATGGTTGCTTGGCCCCACCATAATCTGCAGCTGGGAACTTTGAAGCAGCCACATGGAGGTGGCTGCTGGGCTGCCCCTTCTGCCCAGGTTGGACTGCACTCAGTCTCCCCCAGATCCAGGAGATTTCCATTGACCTTCCACTTTGACTTGTGTGTTTCTGGATTGATAATTCTGGAAAGGGCCACAGTTGCTGGTGATCCCCTCCCTGAAATCCTTCCAGCAGTGGCTGGGCTGGGCCACCCTAGGGCTAAAACCAAGAGCTCAGGCAGGGCTGGGCTTGCCTCTTAGAGAACGGCAAAAGACCCTTCCTGTCCACATACTAGGTTACCTCCAAGGGGAGATTTGTTTCTCTCTGTCACTTTGTGGATTCTGGAGCTCTAAAATTTGTTTACAATCATATTTTATAAGTATTTGAAGGGTTATGGGGGGAACCATGGAGTTTTCCTGCTTCTATGCCGCCATCTTGACTCTGTCCCTTGGGTCTGTACTTTAGACACATCTGGAAACTACATAGAAGCTCAGATTGGAGGCTAGAAAGGAATGGGACAGCCCCCATGTGAAGAAGAGCTGAACTCACAGAAACATGTCAGTGCAAAGTGGCAAACAGCAGAAAAAGATTCCACAATCCCTCAGCCCAAAGGGGCATCATTAAGGCCAGTCCAACCTTCCTGTACCTTCTTGAATGAATGGCTTAGGACATGTTCTCAGGCATCAGAGCACCTAAAGTTGCCATCTGTAGTTTCATGAACACTCCCCCAAACTCCCTGGTCTTCCTTTTATACACCAACATACGTGCATTCTGGATCCAGTAGAATGTGAGCCCTTTGAGGGTGAGAATTGTTTCATCTTTGTTTTATATATTATGTCTTTAATAATTGCTTGTTGATCGTATAAAGAATGTAAGTTCCGAAGGCATGGACTCTGACTTTCTTTGTATACCTTGCACTTAGGACTGGACATGGTGAGTAGGAGGCATTTAATAAAGGTTTCTTAACTTGTTGACCTGATTGTCATAAGGAAAATTGATCTGAACCTCAGCCTAGTGTTGATAGATTTCTCTGAAGCAATATTGAAAGTGACCTTGACTCTTTCATGCCCAAGAAGGGTTATTTAGCATACCATCTTCAATGGGACCCTTACATCTTATATAATTTTCAAAACTGCCTAATTTACTAAATGGAAAAAAAATAATAAAGGCTTAACAATAAAGTCCCTTCCTGCATTAAAAATAAGGATGGTTTTTCACTTGGTCCATGGATACTTGGACTGGTTTCTTCCACGTGCACTTGTTGAGTAGCCCAAATAGAGAGCAGCTTGTGATTGCTCACAGTGTGTGTGTATGTGAGGGGAAACCCTGGCACCTGGCAAAAGAGACTTTTCCAAGGTCATCAGCATAATATACAACTAAGTCAGCATTCAGATCTCAGCTCCTTTTCTCCACATCCACTGCTCTTTCAAAATAAGAGGCCTCTCCCCATACAAATCAAAAAAATTGAAAAAGAGACAAAATCAACTGCAAAATAATGTAAGAGCATAAGTTCATCAAATACAGAAATCTGAGAATCCTAAAGTCAGAGATGTGGGGAACACATGACTTCTTATAGTTTCTGAAGGCACAGAGAAGGGGAGAGGAGAAGATCAATTAAATTTCAGGGAAGCAGAAGTAGTGAGTCCCAAGCAAAGTCTGGCCACCATGGGACATTATTGCATCAAGTACAAGAGAGTTAAAGTCCCAAACATCTGAGTGTCTCATAGCATGGTACTGTAGGAATGTGCTTGAGGGTTAAGAGATGGAGCCATCTTAGAATACCCTAAAACTTTGCTATTCCCACGAACTGTTAGTTTTTATGTTAATCACTTAATCAATAAACATTGATTAAGTGAGTACTGTGTACTGATATGATAAGCACTGGGAACACCATGACAAAAATGAAACATGCCAGCAAGGGGCTGCTTTTTTCTGGGAGGACAAAATGTGTAGGCAGATCCTCTACACCGGCCTTATATTCATGGGGATAGCAACCTGGGATGTCTTTGGTAAATGAGACAGATGGGAAGAACCATCCTCTACCCAACCAGGTTTCTTGTGATTTTTCTCTCATGTTTAATTTTATAGAGCAGTAAAATGACTTGGCCAGGGGGACACAGCCAGTGTGTGTCCAAGGTGGGATTGGAAGCTGAATCCTTCCAGATTTGCAGTGATCTTTCTCTCTCCACTGTGCCATTCTTCCTCTCCTCTGAACTCCATGACACAAAGAGATCATGTGCACCAGTGAAATATGAAACCATTAAGTAGTCAGAAAGATATCATGGAAGAGGCACTAAACCTTGGAGGAAGCTAGGGAAACCTAGCCATGTAAGAGCATTAGAAACATGGGAGAGAGTCTTGCAAAAGCACAAAAATGCATGCTGAGATCTCCTATAAAGACCTCAAGTTGGCTCAGTCATAAGTGCGAAGGTAGTGAAAAGTAGACATTGACGTGGCAAAATGGGTAGAGCATTGAGCCTGGAAACAGGAACATTTGAGTTCAAATCCATTTTCAGACACTAATTAGCTGTGTGACCTTGGCAAGTCACTTAACCCTCTTTGCCTCAGCTTCCTCATCTGTACAATTACTTGGAGAAGAAAATGGCAAACCATTCCAGTATCTTTGCCAAGAAAACCCCAAATGGGGCCACAGAGAGACACAGCTGAAGGGACTGAACAACAATGAAAAATGGTAGTTAGTATTCGTGTCACTTAAAAACTTAGCTCATGTGATCCTCACAACTCAGTGAATTAGGTACTACTATCATCCCTATTTGACAGATGATATAATAAGTCAAAGGAATTGTCAAAGGTCATAGTGTCTGAGGAAGGCTTTGAACTTTCTGACTCCACATTTCATACTCATCAATCAATCAGCATTTATTAAGTGCCCACTATGTGTTAGGCACTGTGCTAAGCAATGGGGATACAAAAAGAGGCAAAAGACAGTCCTTGGCCTCGAGGAGCTCCCAATTTAGTGGGGGAGACTACGTCACTGGCTTCCTCAGGCACATATGACAATTCTGCCAAGGTAGTCAGGAGCTAAGTCATGCATGACTTTGCCTTTATGACATATGCCTTTATCTCTGATGCTAGAGACAACATGAAGACATTGGAGTTAAGTAAATTGTGAAGGGGTGTGTATAATATGGTCAGGTGTGTGCTTTAGGATATTCAAAGTGATGTGTACAAATATGTGTGAGTGTTCAAAGGCTTATGGCTAATAGGTTAGTTTTTAAGAATGCTTTCATGGTCATAAGAAGAGTAAAATTAGACTTGTAATCACATTGGTTCCTCATTTGTGACCTGCAGAAAGCATGCATTCTGTTCTGTCTTTGGCCCTATAGCAGGAGGATTAGTATGATTTGGTGTGCTGTGCTGTGCTGTTCTGTGGGGTGGGGTGAGGTGCGGTGTGGTGCTGTGCTTGCTATGGTGTACTGTGGTGTGGTATTGGGGTTGGCTCATACTCCCCTCTAAGGTGTATAGAGAAATCAAATTTCAGGCACTGTATATGCCCATTAGAAGCTTCAAATTTGAAACTGCACAATGAATCCAAGGCTAGAATACATACAGTTATCTTCCTTCAGAGTCACCCCAACTACTTGTGCAAGAGAATTATTGAACATGTGATATGCAAAGGTTCTTAAAATGCCACTTAATCTACCACCATCATAGGGCTAGTAGACCATGCCAGGTAGACTGTAGAGGTGCCCTACAGATCTTTCTACTCCAAAGTTTCATATAATCATTGGACCATAAGATCTAAATCAGGAAGGGACCTTTGTTCTTGTTGAGTCATTTTTCAGTCATTTAAAACTCTTTGTGATCCTATTTGGTATATTCTTGGCATCTTATACTCAGTATCTTATACTAGAATGGTTTGTCAATTCCTTCTCCAGGTCATTTTGCAGATGAGGAAACTGAAGCAAACAGGGTTAAGTTACTTGTCCAAGGTCACACTGCTAATAAGTATCTAAAGTCAGATTGGAACTACTGGAGATAAATCTTCTTGCTTCAGGTCCAGCACTCTATCCATCATGGAGACACCAAGCAGAAGAGACCTTAGAGGTGATCTAGTCTAACCCCCTTACTTTGCAAAGAGAAAAAAATAGAGAACAATGGAGATTAAGACACTCTTTCCAAGTAACAGAGCTAGGAAGTGGTGGAGCAGGGATGGATCTTAGGTCTTCTAACTCTGAATCTATTGCTCTCACTGTTAGACTGACTAGCAGGTGGGGCAAGCAGGCCCCACCCATTCCATCTTTGCTATCACCCCTAAGCCACAGTGCTTTTGCATATTTGGAGCATGTCATTTTAGCCATGGAATTTGCCAGCATGGGAAAGGGAAATGGCTCCCCAACAAAAACTCTGAAGGGCTTCTCCTGCATCCTGGGAGGACTGGATCTGCGTCAGTGTGGGTAGAGCTTGTCATGATGAAAGCAGAAGGTAGATAAGTATTTATGGAACAGAATCCACTGCACATGTGGCAATTACCTTGGGGTGAAACACATAGCTCAGGGTTCAGAGAGAGCCCATGCCTCATATTTTCAGGAACTGAGAAAGGAGGAAATAGTTAGAGAGCCAGGAGCAAGTGTGTGTTTTCTTTTTTCTTTGTACATTTACTCATGAATAATAAAGGACCAAACCAAATCCATTACTACTCTGTTGGAATTCTATTCATGCATTATTTGTTTGCATTCTAAGGAAAACAATTCACCAGGCCCTGGTATTCTGGGCACATCAATTCCTTGCATGGATGGGGGATGTGCAAGGAAACAGACAGTGAGTAGGTATGAAGGAAGATGACAGACTAAAAGCCCTAAGCCCCAAATATCAGTGCTATCAAGTGGCAGGAGGAACACATTTTAATTGACCTAATTTTCTCAGTCCTACCCAAATTCACATTTCTAAATTATAGTGATAAAGAACTCACCTCCGCTCCTAGGTGGGGAAGGGATTCTCCATTCTTGGAGTTCTCCAAGGGCTAGGAACTAATATTTCTCTCAGCATTGCAACTGACTTTGTGTGGACTAGATGTGAGCAGCCGTAAAGATAAGCAAGCATCCAGCCCTCTGGAAACTGACAACTCTGTCCCAGGCCCCTTACAGTCTGGCAGCCCCAGTCTCTCAGTGATGTCTGTATAGTTCTATGCCCATTGGACAGCCATTTAAAATCTTATCCCTGGGTACACAGTCACTGTGCTTGCTACAAATCTTCCCAGGTGCACAGAGTGGGTGGCCACTCAGGCTGCTAGGACCATGGACAGAGGACTGGCAGCAGAACTTTGCTCTAGTGTAGAAAAGAACATGGCTGTGATGACACCATTGCAGCCACGACACTAGAATCTTTGCCATTCCATCCCAATTTATCCATCTGACAAGGAGAAGACATGGAATGGGCAATTTCAGGATGAAAAGTCCAGGTTAATAATCTAAATACAAATCACTGACTTGTTACTTTAGTCTTCAGGGACCATTAGAAATAGTTCCATTTATTCCCGTTCACCAGCTCCCTGAGAAACTAAGGCATGTGAATCTTAACCAAATGTACGGCCAATGGGAAGAAAAAGGGGAGAAGGGAAGTCTTCCAGGAAAGCAGTTCTATCTACATTCATTATACTTTGGGTGGTCCTGGTGCACCAGAAGAAAGCTTTATGCTGAGTTTGATTAACTGGCTGTATCTTTACTTTCTGAGCTGTCTTCACTCTCCCCCTGCCTCTCATTTCCTGAATTCCATTCTCCCTGGAAAGTCAGCTTTATCGATTAGTAAAACCTGACTTCAGATTTTGCATTGGCCATTGTAGGCTATGTGATCTCAGGCCATTTAAACTCCCAGCCCTAATGTCCTCATCTTTGAAATGTGGCTTATAATATCACCTGCATCACAGGGTTACTGAGGGAATAATATGTGTGTGTATAAATGGCACTTTTCCAACATTAAAACAATGTATATATGTGAGTATTGTATCATCATCATCACCATCTTCATCATCATTCTTATGATAACATTTAAGATAGAAAGTGATAAAAGTTCTATGATTAGACAAATAGATCTCTAATCCTCCCTCCCCTTCACTGTGTGCATGCATTCCCATGTATACACACACACACACAGAGTTGTCATTCATCCACATTGTCACAGGCCACAGGGACCATCCAAATAGAGTGGAGAGAAAGAAACATCTTTGCACGTGGTGTGTAAAATGAAAAACAGCAAATAAAACAAGTGCTAACATCTGTTTTCTCTCTCTACATGGGGATGTGAGCGGGAAAAATTAGCAAACATAAGTGGCCCCTGTCCAGTTCTTCAGAAGCACTCATTTCAAGAAATTTGAGAGAACAGTAGTCATGTGCACACAGAAGGACAAAGGAGTTCTAGACTGTGAGTAGGATTTTTTAAAGTGAGACCCTGTTATCAAAGATTAGTGATAGTCAACATGACAAGCATTTCTTAAGCACCTACTGTGTGCCAAATACTACACCGGGTTTATACCACATGCACCATGAAGTGAATTTAATCATCCATTTATTCTTTCATTCATTCAGTCAATCTTTTGAGAGAAAGCAGTATGCAATAGAAAAGAGCTGGATTTCTTTAGTCAGATAAGATGAACTCAACTCCATCCATGTCACTTCCTTCCTGTGTGATCCTGAACAAGTCACCCAACATCTTTGAGCCCCAGTGTCTTCATTGGTAAAATAAGCTAGTTAAGGAAAGTGCCTCTCTGTTCCTCACCAGTCAGAAATCTGTAATTGCCATCTTACTAGTCAACAGAAATCACTTCAGGTACCTCTGATATTGAGGCATTCCATCATCTTAACATACACATTGGTGGCATCTTTGGAGGAGAAGAAACTTTAAAGCTGTATTTCATTTATGAGCTCCAATGCTTTCTATGCAATTGGCAAGCAATAAACTTAAAATGCAGCTCCCTGTCTCTTCTCTGTCTCTGTCTCACACCCTATGGTATGATTATAAAGACGAAGCCCGCTCTCCATAATATCCTCCAAAGAGCTGCTTGTTCTCTCCACTATTCCCCACAGATGTGAACATTCTTATAAGAGTTCTGAAGATGTGAAGAAGGTCAGCTAGGGCTTAGTTGTTGTTGAGATCCTCTCAGTAGTCTATTTGATAATGACACCATTCCTAATCCTCTCCCCAGTGGAACATTTTCTTGCTCCAGTGTTTCCTGGGATCTTTTGGCCTCCTCATAATACCTACTGTTTTACAACAATCATACTGCTGTAAGCAATTATGGTAATTGTCATAAATTTCTTTGTCCTTATCCATTTATCAATTTCAAAGTTAATAGCTTGCTAAAATAGGTCAGATCCGAGTCACTACACTTGATTGCTGTGCCCATTTTTCTAATTCAGTGCTGATTTTTACCTTTTCTCTAAGTAGACTACAGATTGAATGCCCTGGGAAAGACATTTTGTAAATTACTTAATTTATTCATTTATATTACAAACATTTACTCAATCCTACCATATGGAAGGTACTATCCTGTGCTCTGGGAATATGACAGATAAAATGAAAATGAGTCCCTGACTTCAAAGATACACCATATTGGGAAAATAAAATATGCAGATATAAATTAAATAGAAGATAATTTGAGTGGTGTATGCATGTATGAAAGAGAGAGGGAGAGAGAGAGAGAGAAAGAAAGAAGAGAGGAAGGGGAGAGAGAGGGAAGAGAGAGGGAGAGAGAGAAAAACAAGAGAAAAGAGAGAAAGAGAAAAAAGGAAGGAGAAAGGGGGGGGGGCAGTTTTCATCAATGAAAGAACATTGATTGTTCCTTGAAGACAGCTAAAATATCTAGGAGAAGTATTGAGAATGAGAGTCTTCTGGTCATTGGGGTCAATGAATAGACACTATGATGAGTGATGAAATGCTAATGATTCAAACAAAAGCAAGTAGGTGGTGTGAATAGCTAATAGAGTGTGTGGATGGGGAAGAAAAAATAAACTGTCAGGTGAAGA
Organism: Pseudochirops corinnae; assembly: GCA_028646515.1. NCBI lineage: Eukaryota > Metazoa > Chordata > Mammalia > Diprotodontia > Pseudocheiridae > Pseudochirops > Pseudochirops corinnae. Next base: position 206,488,031 of record CM053589.1, read on the forward strand.
AGAAGTCAGATTGTAGAAGACATGAGCCTTCTACATGTGTATAGATGTATGGATGTATGCATGTATGCATGTGTACACACATGCACATATGTGTGTACACGTATATATTTCTATGTGTGTGTATGTTTGTGTATGTATATGGATACATATTATATATTATATATAAGCATTATATAATAGGGAACCTTCTCTGTTTAATAAGTTAAAGAAACATAATTTTGGCAGGATTAAGATTTAGGAAGATGCTTTGTTTTGTGGGAGATAAATTGGAAAGGGGAAAGACTTAAGAGAAGGAAAAAAATGATTAAACTCTTGTACTAAACCAACCATGAGATAATGAGTGTGTGCACTAATGTTTGTGTGAGTGAAAAGGTGATGTAATCAAGATATGTTTTGACTGTGGAAATCACAATATTTTTTCAACTGATTGGAATTGTGAGGGGGTAGTGAGGACCTCAGGACAATGACAGCACTGCAATCTTGGATGACTGGGAATGTAAGAATGTCCTTGGCAGTAACAGGTGCATTTTAATGAGAGGAAGCTTTTCAGGGAAAGATCAGGCTTTCTCCTTTAGACATGTTGAGGTTGAGATGACTTTGGCACATCCATTGTGAAATGTCCAGGAGCCACCTAATGATGTGATATGGTGGCTTGAGGAAACCCTCTGTCAATGAGAGTCTCCTCATAACTTTTAGGATTGAATATAAAACCATCTCTTTAGATGCAAATCCATTTGGAATGTGACCCCCTTGTGTATTTCCAGTCTTCTTACTCTTTCTTACATCCCTCTCTTCAGTAGCTCTTGGCTTTCTGGCTATTCCTCACACACTACACTTCATCTTCCCAATCACCCTTTTTACTTCCACCATTTGGCTTCCTTGACTTCCTCCAATACGCAGTTCCAATATCAAATTCTTCCTGAAGCTTTCCTGTATCTAGTTCCCCCCCTCCACTGCTCATACCTTCCATCTGAGATACTGGGTAGGATACTTTTTTCCTTAAATGCATGAAGAGTATCACTGAGACTTAATTTGTGCAGGAGAACCAAGGCTCAGGTCATTGATGTAGTTTCCTAGTCAAATGAGTAGGAGGAACTCTAGTTCTTTCCTGAGGTACCTGAGTGACAGACTAATTGCATGACCAGCCAGGGCATGAGAAAACGGTGCTTAACTGAATCAATACTTCATTCTCACTGAATCTCCTTTCCCTATTAAGTCTATGTACATCTTTTTTTTTAATTGTCGTAAAGAATGAAAGTGTCTCATTCTATTCTAGTCTTTAAACTGAAATTGAGGGACTATTGCTGCTTAAGGCCTACTTCAGCATATTTATCAATTTGCAAACTGCCCAAGGCTAGGAAAGGTCTTTAACATATTGTACAACATAACCAGGGTCAAACAAGATTCCAATATGTTAGAAACTTATGCCAAGTTTCATACAAAAATATTCAATAGGGATAGAGATAACACCTTCCACTTGAGTTCAGAAGGTGAATTGCAAACTCAGCTTTTGTGATAAGACCAATAAGAAAGTTAACTCAATCTCATGTTGCCTTGAAAGGCCAAGTAATGACGGTTCAGGAGGAGATTCTCCTGACTCACCTCCTAGGGCAGGGTATGCAGCATGGTAGTGATTTGGGTACAGGGTGGTAGGTATTCTCTGGGGGAAAGGATGCATTATTCTAATGAATATGTGCAATTGTTGCTGTTGGTGCCTGCGACTTGATTCCCAGTATAAAACAGGTGAGATGGGCAAATTGTACAGTGAGAGAAAGTGGCAGAGTCTCAGTGTTATGGGATAAAGGTAGGTATGTTTGTAGTGGATACAACATACACTTCCTGATGAGCTATTAGAGGAAAGATGAGATGAGACTCATCTTCCAGCCTTTGATTAGTTGATTATAGATCCATTGGAGACAGAATATAAGGAAGGCTAGTCTCAGTTTTAGAGATGCCTTCTTTCAGGTATATTTGTTGCTTATGTGATATGATACAATTCTATATATGATCAGACATGACTCAGTCATGTAGGCATAGACAATCATAAATAGAGGTTCTCAGACAGAAAGATAGAGGGGACTTCAGGAGGTAACTAGTTCCACCTCTTCACATTGCAGGTGAAGAATTTAAGACTCAGAGAGAATAAGCTACTTGCCCATGTCCTCACAGGTAAACAAAATCAGTAGCAGGATTTGAAAAGGGATCCTCTGATTCAGAAGTGAGGGCTCTCACCCACTCCCTCCTATCTTGTATCCCTATGTATAATGCCAGTTTCTAACACAGATAACAGTAATCACTTAATAAATTATTTCAGTCAGACACTCAATCAGCAAGCATATTAGGCCCTTTGAAATCAATTACATAAATGATCAAGTTTCAATGCCCTATGTGGTGAGGTATGGCCTTGATAACAGTTAATGTGACATCTAAAGATCTGGATTCCATTTCTGCTTGATTTACTCATTGGTCATCAGACTTTGCATAAATACTCCAACTTCTGTGAAACTCCCATAAGGGGACACTGTGTAAAATCAGTGTTATGGTACTCATATCTCTAAAAAAAGGTGGTTCACTGGACAAGGAAAGAGCAAACCATTCTTATATCTTGCCAAGAAAACCCAATGGGCAGTATTGGCATGAGAAGGAAGATGAGTCCCTAGGGTCAGAAGTTGTCCAACTCACTATACTAGAACACTTCTGTACTGAAAGAGCAGGTAACAACTACAAACAGCTCTAAAAAGAATGAAGTGACTGGATCAAAGGATTCTCAGCTAAGGATGGGTCTGGTGACCAAAGGACAGTCCAGTCCTGAGAAGATCAAAGTTGCCTAAGAACCAGGAAGGTAAGATTGATGAAACAAGGTAAGTTGGATGAGGTCAAACCAGAGATGGAAAAATTAAACATCGACATCTTGGGTATCAATGAACTCAAATGAATGGGAATGGGTGAGTTTAATTAAGGTGATCATTCCAGCTACCACTATGGACAAGGATCCTTTACAAGAAATGGAGTAGCCCATATAGTCAATAAAAGGGAAAGAAAAGCTGTATAATTATATCAAGAACTAAAGGATCGTGTCTATTCGAATCCAAGACAAACCATTCAACATCACCATTAACATGAGTTTATGCTCCAACTGCTGATGCCAAAGATGCCAAAGTTGTTCAGGTCGATGAAGGCTTATGACAGCCTCTAATATGAACATAAAAATATTTCATTCATCAACGGGGATTAGAAGGCCAAAGAAGGGAATCAAAAAAGAATTGGTGCAACAGACAAGTTTGGCCTTGGAGTATAAAAGGAAGCAGTGCAAAGGTGAATGGTTTAATAATGATAACTCCCTGCTCATAGCAAACACTCTTTTCCAAAAGGCAACTCTATATGCAGAAATCACCTAATAGTGAATATCAACATAAGATAGAGAAACTACACAGTCAGTTAAAATAAAACTCGGAGCTGACTGTGGCTCAGATCTAAATTACATCCCTTATGAATACAAAGTGGAAGTGATGAACAGATTTAAGGAGTTAGGTCCATTTGATAGGGTGACTAAAGAAGTATGGACAGAGGTTCATAATGTACAGGAGACAGCAACAATGACAATGACAAAATCCCAAAGGAAGAATAAGAAAGCAAAATGGTTGCCTGATGAGACTTTTCAAAAAGCTAAGGAATAAAGGAAAGAGAAAGGGAAAGATATACATAATTGAATACAAAATTAAAGAGAATAGCAAAGAGAAATAAGGTTTTCTGAAATGATTGATGAGAAGAAATAGAAGAAAACATGACAATGAGAAAGGCAGATCTTTTCCAGAAAATTAGAGATATCAAGAGAACATTTCATGCAAAAAAATGGGCATGATCAAAACCAAAAATGGTAGGGAATTCAGTTAAGAGAAGTAGAAGACAATAATCAGTAGCAAGAATATACAAAATAATTTTACAAGAAAGATCTTAAAATTATCAATAGCGATGATGGGGTGGTGATGATGGGGTGGTTGCCGATCTGGAGCCAGAAATCCTAGAGAATGAATTCAAAGGGGTCTTATGAAGTATTGCAAACCATAAGGCTAGTGGAGGTGACAGAATTCCCCTGAGCTATTTAAAAATTTAAATAATGATGATATTAAAGTGTTGAGCTCAATATGTCAACAAATTTGGAAAACTCAGCAGTGGCTACCGGATCAGAAAAAATCAGTTTACATCCTAGTCCTAAATAACAATGCCAAAAAGTGTTCAAATTGCTGAACAACTGCACTCATTTTACATGCAGCAAGATTACACTTAAGATTCTGCAAGCAAGGCTTCATCAATATGTGAATCAAGAATTAGCAGAAATGCAGGCTAATTTTTTTTAGAGGGGGAAAAGCAAGGCAATTGGGGTTAAACAACTTGCATGAGGTCACACAGGTGTCAAATCTCTGAGGCCATATTTGAACTCAGGTCCTCCTCACTCCAGGGTCAGTGTTCTATTCACTGCTTCACGTACCTGACCCAAGAAGGCTGATTGTTGAAGAGGCAGAAGGACTAGAAACCAAATTGCCAACATTTACTAGATTACAGAGAAAGCAAGGGAGTTCCAGATAAGTATCTTCTTCTGCTTCATTGCCTACACTTAAAGCCTTAGATTGTATGGATCACCACAAAATGTGGAAAGTCCTCAAAGAGATGAGAATACCAGATCATCTTTCTTGTCTCCTGATGTACCTGTACATGGGTCAAGAAGCAGCAGTTAAAACCAAGCAAGGAATGACTGATTGGTTTAAAATTGGGAAAGGTGATAATTAAACTTCTTTGCAGAGTACATCACATAAAATGTAAGACTGGAGGAATCAAAAGTCAGAATTAAGGTTGCTGGGAGAAATATCAACAATCTCAGATATGCGGATGACACCACTCAGAAAGTGAAGGAAATTAAACTTCTTGATAAGGGTGAAAGAGGAGAGTGTAAAAGCTGGCTCGAGTTTTACATTAGTAAATCTAAGATCATGGCAACTGGTCCCATCAGTTATTGGCAAATAGAGGGAGAAAAAATGGAAGTGGTGTCAGGTTTTATATTCTTGGGCTCAAAGATCACTGCAGGTAGTAAGTGCATCCATGAAATTAAAAGGCTTGCTCCTTGGAAAGAAAGCTATGGCAAATCTGGACACATATTAAAATGCAAAGCCATAGCCTTCTCAGCAAAAGTCTGCATAGTTAAGGCTGTAGTTTATCAAATTGCAATGTATTGCTATTAAAGGTGAGCTATAACTAAAGCTGAGTGCTGTAGAATTGATACTTTCAAGTTGTGGTGCTAGAGAAGATTTTTGAGAATCCCTTGGACATCAAGGAGATCAAATCAGTTAATACTTAAAGAAATGAATTCAGACTACTCACTGGAAAGACAAACACTGAAGCTTCAGTTTAAACTCTTTGGCCACATAATGAGGAGAGGACTCATTGCAAAAGCCCCTGATGTTGGGAAAGATTGGAGGCATAAGGGAAAGGGGATGGCAGAGGATGAGATGGATAGTGGCATGGAAGCAGTGAAAGGGAGTTTGGATGAACTTCTGAAGAGAATGGAGGATATAAGGGCCTGGAGTGCTGACATGTCTGAGCAAATGAACAACTACAAATGGGGCACATTTGTAGACCATTTATGCCACAATCACGTTATTGTGGGGAAACGAGTGTGTTTATCAAGGAACAAAAGGTCAATGTCAATTAACTGCTTGTCTCCAAACCCTGGTGATCCTGAAGCTGTTTCCAAATTTATTTTCTCAATGGGGGAGGGGGCGAAGAGGGGAAGGAATAACTGGCCATTGACCTGGAAGGGATTTTAATAAGCACGTTGTCTAAAGTGCCCCTCCCCATTTTTATCAAATAAAATGAAAAGAGAAACCAATTGCCAGCCCTGGGACATAAGTAGTAAACTCTAGATCCAAACCCAGACCTTGGGATTCCAGATCCTTTACTGTTTCTAGGAAACCCCACCGATATCTATTATTTAAGAGCTATTACTTTTCAAGAAACCTTCCAATAAAGAGGTCTTAGAATCTCCTGAAAGAAGTCATTTTATTTCCCAGAGAAGGCTCTAATAATAATTTCTCCTTTACCTTCTCAATTGCAGTACTCTCTGAAGACCCCTTCTCCTTTTTCTCACATTTTCACATTGACAGGATTTCTAGGTTTCTTTCTTTCCTCATACATTTACTCATGTGCAGCCATTTTGTTTTTATCTGGAAATGAATGGATGAGTGTCTATATATATCCATAAGGCACAATAAACAGATAACTTGGCGTAGGAAAGTGGAACCAATCCAATATAGAAAGTCTTTCTGAATGTGCTCACCTATCTAGGGACGCCATAGTCACAGGTGAATGAAAGCTTTCTCATTCTGATCAGGAAAAGACAGTATTCATAGCTCTCTTAGGAATGAATCAATGAAAAATCTCTAAAAAAAAATCCTTGCCTACATACACACATATATATGCAAACATGTCCATGTGCATGTATATGTATAGATATATACACATATGTATGTATGTATGTATACATTACACCAAGCTGCACATGCATTCATATATGCATGTAGAAGTATAAGGATAGGTTCTAGACCTTTGATTTCAGTAGTATAGGGAACTCCTTGGTAAGGAATCTCCTTCTATAGATGAAGGTTGGCACCTTCTCTGCAATTTATAGTCTTAGGGAACACTGAGAGGCTCAGTAACTTGCCCAGAATCACAAAGCCATTTTCATGGTTAAATTTTAACCCAGGTCATCCTGGCTCTGAAGCTGCTCCTTCAATTGAGTATGCCATGATACCTTTCTAGATGTAGATATGTGTAGGTGTAGACATATGTATATATGTAGGTATGTGTATATCTATGATATATGGTGTTTATGGATGTATACATGTATATGCATGTATGGATATGATTGCATGTATGGATATATGTGTGCACTCTATATGATGTACATGAATGATTTGCCACATTTTAAATGATAGTGCATTTTTAAAATATGCCAAACATATGTTTGAAATTATCCTCATGATTATAGTTCATTAAAAACAGATGATAGTTCTGAACGAAATGAACTTCCTTGGCACCATTTCTCACAACTGGCAGAGTCTCTGTTCAATGACTCTGGGACTTAGCAAGCACAGAAATGAAAACAGAATGAGGCTGCCGCACTATGTCTCCTTTTTTTCATGGATGAAACTTTATTACAGCATTCACATTTCCCTGGAAAGAAATGGGGCCTCATTTGTATCTGGCCAACACTCTATCATTCTGATGTTCAATGCTCAGTGATATTCATAGGGCACTTTTGTTAGGCAGCAGAACCAACATGACTAGGGCATCTAATAAAGTGTAAATGCCAAGCAGAGTCATTGTCATTTCTTCTACAGGTTTCTGCACTCTAATTCCCCTTCCATGACTAAGTATCATAATACACCGGCATCTCTTGCACACAGGACCAAAACTCACACAGTCCATCAGTTATGATTGATCAAACCCATATAGGACATTCAAAATCCTGCTTAGTAATACATGCTACTATGTTGGGCCATTGCTATTATCTTGTCTTAAAAGGCCTAGAGCCCAAGGATAACAATATTATACAGCATGATATACAGAGCAAATAGAAACATCCATCTATGTGTACGTATATATTTCTGACTCGGGGTTTAAAGAGACCTTTGTGACTGTCCTTCCAATGCCTCCTTGGCTTCTCTTGTAAGTCTCTGAGGGTGTGTGTGGACCTACAGAGAAACAACTACCATTACGGAAGTCTACTTGACTCACAGTTTAAGAATTTCCAGGACATGTGCATAGACTAGTCGTTTAAAGATTCCTAGAAATGTGAATGTAGGCCCAGCAACCAAGAATAACCCTCTTGCTTGTGGTTGTGCTTGGTTTCGGTTTTGCTTTTCTTCTTTGTTCATGGTAAAATCTGCTGTGATCTTTTCCATTTCTCTGAAATTCAAATCCATGAACATTTCTTAAGTGTCCATCAGGGGCAAGGTACTAGAATTTTTCCTTCTTTTAGATAATTTGAGACTTTATGGTTAGTACCTAAAAATGTGAAATTTGTAGCCTGGATTTCTTCTGTATGAGCTTGGTTGACATTCTCTATTCCTCTCAATATCACCATCTAAAGTTCTGTTTCTGCCTTATCACACACGAAAGGGGATGCTGATATGAAAAAGTCCAAATGTGGTGATTCTGCCTCTCACTTGTGTAATGAGAGCACTAGTTTGTCATGTCATGTCTATTTCTTAAATTCCTTCCAAGAGCTTATATCAAAATGCATTCTTGTCACCTCATGCCTACCTCCCCTCAAATGGAATTAAAGGACTTTGTGAGTCAATACTGAAGGTAATATCTTCTCATTCTTTGCCCAAAATTACTAGAGAATGTGCTCATTTGTTTACCTGACAGTGCCTATGGTTGCCATAGCTCCCTGTTTGTTATAGGAAGGACCAACAGGTTGCTTCATCACTTAAAATTTCTGGGCTTTTAAAAATATAACATTTGTTAAGTTTCTTTTAAAAAATGTTTAGAGGCAAATATCTTTACTTTGGACCATTTCCTTTTAATTATTTTTGTAATAAGTGTACACCATGCCTTCACCCTTCTTTGTAACTTGATAGTGAGCTTAACTTTTACTCCAATCAGTTAATGGTCATATTGCCAAAAGGTAGTTGATACAAAAAGGATACAAAAAAGATGTTCATGCCCGTTAAAATATGTTCAGGTCTGTGATTTATTTTCTCAAGTATTTGTAATGTCCTTCCCCTTCACTGTGCCCTCTGGAGTAGGGCTGTGCTGGAGTGATATAAAGCTTCTGAATTATCTCTTATCATGGGCCTTTCCCACTTCATCTTGAACCACATTTTTTTCCTTTAAAAAAAAATATTTATTTACTTATAGTTTACAACATTCAGTTCCACAGTCCCTTGGGTTCCAAATTTTCTCACCCTCCCTCTCCTCTCTTTCCTTCCATGGCAGCACACAATCAAACATACGGTCTACATATACCTTCACATTAAACATTAGTCAAGGTAGAAAGAAGGATTATAACCAATGGAGTGAACGAGAAAGAAGTAACAAAACAAAACCAAAAAAGAGAGAGAGCAAGTAGTTTGCTTCAGTCTCCATTCAGACTCTGTAGTTCTTTCTCTGGATGTGGATACCCCTTTCCATATTTAGTGATATATTTTCTGTTTGTTTCTACAATTTGCATTTCTTTTCCCAACTTTCCTTCCCATCTTTACCTCTCAAAGAATTATCTCATAAACAAAGAGGGGGAGGTAATTCAACACGACTAACAAAGATATCAAAATTGTTTCACATTATATGTAGCATTTTATACCACGGGTTATTACCTCTACAAACTAGTTAATGCTGCCTTCTAATTCCACCTCCACAGGCAGGTAACAGTACATGGGTATCTCTTGCACACAGTGCTGCAATACCTAGCCATTGCTTAGCGTTGGCCAAACCCTTATGCAACACATGATGCCCTTCTCAGTAACGCATGAACAAAATTCTGAGCAATGGCTATTAACTGACTTTAAAAGGCTTTTCCTCTTTTGGGGGGAAGATCTTAGTCATTCCAATTTCACACCTTTACGTTTCAATAACTCTGTTGTTGTTCTTTCCATTTATATTGGTATGAATGCTATTTCCTAACAGTGTTTTCTCTATCCTCCCATCACTATGCACTCACCACTTCACGAAAGTCATCTAATATGTGTTAACTTGTCTTAGGGAAATTTTCCAAGGGCTTCCTACAATCACTTCATTTCTCCATGTACTGCAAAAGCTGTTGGTCTAGATCAGATTTATTGCACATAGAATCTGATTATTCATGTTTGCTGTTATCATCAGTAGGGCAGGTGACCAGGTAGGCCATGGAAAATTCAGCCTGTGACCATTGAAATTCATGACACTTAGTGCTCTTTTCCAAGGAGTGGCAAGGACTCAACTTTCTGTTTTGCACCAAAAAGTCATTTAGCAGCAATTTCCTACTAGTTTTGTGTAAAGTGAAAATTTTGATACAGAGAGAATTTGTTTATTCCCATGGGGAATGGACTCATCTGGTCCTAGAAGGAAGAATACACACTTACAGCATTGCCAGCTAAGCTGATATTTGTAGATAGTCTAAAGATTGTGCAGCTCTTGGAACCTCCCCCAGCCCTTTGGACACCCATTACAAACCACACTATAGAAAGGAAGGTGGGAACACAGATGTCAAGTGACCCAAGTGGGTCATTTTCCATTTTATGAGTCACTGTGGATAAAAACCAATAAAGAAGCAAGGAAAGGGTTGGCTAGGTGGCACAGTAAATAGAGCACTGGCCCTGGAGTCAGGACAACTCGAGTTCAAATCTGGCCTCAGACACTTAATACACGCAAAAAACTAGTCATGTGACCCTGGGCAATTGCTCTACCTTCCCCCCTCCAAAAAGAAAAAAAAAATCAAAACAACAACAACAAAAAAAAGTAAGGAGACTATGTCAGCTTGTGCCCCCATTGTGGTAAGGAATCTTTCCATGCAAAGCTGTTGCCTGACTTTCTGATCTTGAAGGCTCTTTACAGCTTGGGCTCCATTGCCGTGACGTTTGAAAACTCCAAGAGAGTCATCTTTGAATTATCTCTGGCTCTACTCCCGACTCTCTTGACATTTCTGACACCCTGCCAGCAGCCCTCTTACCCTGGTGGTGCCTTCACCCTGGAGTCTGGCCTCCTGATTGGTGAGTTCCTGACTGAGACAACCAGCTCTGGCTGGCTCCTGCTTACTTAAGCCCTGGCTTGTCGACCTCTGCACCAACAGCTCTGCCGCTGCCCCACTCCTGTTAGCTGCCTTTCATCTCCCCTAATTCGAGTGGAAGCTCTGGGAAGGCAGGGACTGTCTTTTTGTCCATATGTTTGTATCCAAAGTCCCTAGCACAGTGCTTGGTGCAGAGTATTTGTTAATGCTTATCTATCAATGGGGAAACTTCAGAATAAGAACAGTCATGAGAAATGATATTAAACTTCTGTAGTGAAGTGGTCAACTGGATGTCCTAGAATGCCAGATGTAGAAAGGACCAAGTTCAAATGGCAACTTGGATACTTGTGTGCTATGTGACCCTGGGTATAACACAGAACATTTCTCATTAGAATTTCCTCATCTGTTGGTCATGGTAAGCAGCCCTTACCCCTTCACAGGGCTTTTATGAGCATCAGATTACATATGCATCATACACACATACACACACAGTACAGATAATATATATATATATATATATGTATATGTATATGTATATTTACATGCATACATATAATATATACATATTAACTAAATGTGCATCCACATTCAGTCATGTGCATATATGCATGACTATTACTGAAGTATTAGATAGACACTGGATTCATTTATCTAACAAATTATTTGCAAACTACATAGTTAGTCCTCAATGGCTGGGGCTGTTTTTTAGGGCATATCCTTACAAGAATAGTGGGCCATGAATTCCCCAGGATAGATCTGCTTAAGTTCTCATAACTTCCCTTGTGATATACTGGGTGGCCCCCAGACGTCTCAGACAGCCCTGGAACATCCCATCCAGCTCTGAAGGTCACCGGTTAGGGAAAATAAAACATTTCCACAAAGCTAAGCATCAGTGAGTGCCTTAATAAATGAGTGGTGGAGATAATTATATACCATTTACATAAGCAAGTTATTCTGGCCACATAAGGAATATTGTTAAATTATGTATTTCACAACTGGCAAGCTTAGGTGCAATGGTCATTGCTATGGCAGGAGAAAGAAGGGCACCTTTGGATTTGTTCACCAACCTTTGTCTATCCCCTTCTAATTGGTGTTCAGGATGCCTGGATTACAATCATCTTCACACCAGGGCAGTAAATCAAGGCAGAGGAAGTCAAGGATTTTGTAGGAAGGGACGGATTCTCAATCAGATGTGTATGACTGTTTTTTTTTTTTTTCTCTGATTTCAAAGGTATTGAGGGACCCAACAGAATTAAGTTGGGAGTACAAACATGCTGTTTGGAAGTTCCCAAAAAGATCAGGAAAATGGCATATGTGCAGTAAAATATGGAGGCAGCCTGCCATGGATTAGCCTTATGGATCCTTATGGATTCCTTACCACAATGGGGGCACCAAGTTGACATGGTTTCCTTGCTTTTTATTTTGTTTTGTTTTGTTTTGTTTTTTTTGCTTTTTTGGAGGGGGGAAGGTAGAGCAATTGCCCAAGGTCACATGGCTAGTTTTTTAGTTTGTTGTCTGAGGCCAGATTTGAACTCAAGTCATCCTGACTCCAGGGCCAGTGCTCTATTTACTGTGCACCTAGCCATCATTTGTTTTTATGGGCTATCAGAGTAGGGCATGCCTAGTATACCCCTAATAATAATAGCTCATACATAGAGAACATTTGAAGGTTTACAAAGTGCTTTCCACCCAAAAACCTGTAAGATTATAACAACCATTTTATGAAGGGGAGATGGAAGCTTATTCTAGAGGCAAGATTTGAAAACATTGTTGTCTGAATCTAAGTCTCCAGTTGCCTTTCCCCCTTTGCCACAGTACCTCACCACAAAAACATTTCAAAGCCAAAAAAAAAATATTTTTGGCACGATGCACTATTTTTAAAATCCCAGAATGGCAGATCTGGAAAGGACCTTGTATATTTTTTGCAAGAATTTGTTATTTCTCCCTCTCACTGTTCCCTCTAATTGAATAATTAAAATAATTAAAATCCTAATATATATATATATATATATATATATACATATATATATATATACATACATACATACATATATATATTTCAAATGCTTGCATCTAATGGCTATAGTAAAGTACCTTAGACAGGCTATGATTTAAATGGGATTCATCTTTTCATCTGACTCCATGACATTTATGGTTGTTTTCATCTAAGGACAAATGAAATACACTAGCATTGATCCGTAGTTCTGATATTCGTTGGAATCATCATTCAAAATGAGATCTGTTTTAGGATGCTAACCTTATGCACAAATCAATTCTAAGATTCTTTTTTCCCCCGGGGAACATCCAAGGAATGAACTTGGAACCAGGCAAGAAAAGTAATCCATGTCAGTCAGGGGCATTCTTGAAATTCTCGCCTCCCCAACAAGAGAGATACTTTCATAAATGTATATGCATGATAGTCTCCCAAACAAGTGCCAACAGAACAATATTTTTTATCATCCATTTCAGTGAAAGTTCAGTTGGGACAACTTGTGAATGAGAAACTCCAGCAACCCAATTGGACTTAAAAAAATATCTATTTTGAAAAATTCTTCTTCACAATCAGACTTCTAAGCTTACCTTGAAATTCAACAATGTTCCATGTCCTTTATAATTCTTACGTGCCTAGAAAGAATGGATTGGATTTGTCAATGTCCAAGAGCAACCCCCCAAAATATGGATTGTTAGATATTAAAAGTATTACAGAAGAAACATTTTCTGCTCTTAAGATAAAACATCAAAGGTGAGTGATATGGGGCAGCTAGGACTGACCCTGGATTCAGGAGGACCTGAGTTCAAATCCGGCCTCAGACACTTAACACAAAACTAGCCATGTGACCTTGGGCAAGTCAATTAACCCCAATTGCCCTACCTAACCCCTCCAAAAAAAAAGATATGTGCTATGAAAGAAATAATCTGAGAAAGTGAGAATGTATATGGGAAACAGAGGGTGTGAAAGAGCGGAAAAAATGCATCCACCCAATTCATTTCCAAAATAATCAGTTATATATTAAAGACATGAGTTTCAACAACCAAATTTCAAAATCCAGGGAAGAAATAATTCTGAGGTCCTGTTCTAAAAAATGAAGCCAAAATTAAGAAAGACAACCCCCTGATTAAAGGAGTACATACAAAGCCCCAAGACAGTAGAGCTGAAAAGAGCTCTGCATTGTCCCCAAAAAATTTAAAAAAAAAATTAAACAGTCTTTTACATGATTTCCTCTCTTTTCTTATCTCAGAGCAGCCATTCAGGTATCAGTGCACGGCGACCAGTTTTACTTAGGTTCCCAAAGGCCCTAATTTTTGAAGTTTTCCAGGCCCCTGCTTCAAAACAGCACAATTTCATGAGATTTCTGAACCTGTGCAAGTAGTGCCCTGACTCGCATGGGCCTATGACCACCTGGGGAAGTTTACAAAGAGGAGGAGGGATTGAGGGAGGGAGGGAGGAAAGAGGAAGAGAGGGAGGAAGGAGGGAGGAATAGAGGGAGGGAGGGATTGAGGGAGGGAGAGGGGAGGCATTGAGTGGGGAGGCAGGGAGGAAGGAAGAAGATGCCCAATAGGTCTTATGACAATGTGTGATAAACTTCTGCAGCTTCTCTATGGCCATCTCTTCATTTTGTCAATGTTTACTAATTGTTCCCTTAATAATTCACTTCACTCTGTCTCTGCCTCCCTTGAATTGCTACAAATCTTCTTTTACCACACTTTCACTTGTGGTAATTCCTGGGTTTACTCATATAACGATAGTTTCTTTTTATAAAATATACACCCCACTCTACATATCTCCATCTACTTTGTTTCTTTTGAAGATGTGACCTTATGGCAGTGGTTCTCAGCCTTCCTAATGCCGCGACCCCTTAACACTCATATGTGATTGCATCTGCATGTAGGTGGACCCACCTGGAGACAGATAGAGGAGCAGTGTCTTGGTTCCTAAGACCATCAGAAATGTGGGTTTTCTGATGGTCTTAGATGACCCCTAAAGGGTCGTGACCCCACAGATTGAGAGCTGCTGCCTTATGGAATAATAGTACGATCATGACTGAACTTATGTATCAGTCATAGCTGGGGAGATGAAATTTGACACATTGCATAAGTAGCTATATTTGCTCTTTCTTGTTATGAATTAATTAAAAGGCATTGATTAGGTAGTTTTTAACAATCAATCACTACACTAAACATTGGAAATACAAGTAAAAGATGAACATAGGCCCTGGCGTGAAAAGCTTACATTCTAATAGGCAGAGACAAATTATAAAGGGCAATGATGTCCAGGGAGGGGGAAATCATGAGGAACATTGAGAGATTCCCAGCAGAGAACATTCAAGATGTGATATTAAAAAAATTTCGAGGGATGTCATTTTTGGGTAATTGAATCATGTTACTAATAATGCCATCATTTTAATAAAAAGATCATCATCTGCCTGTCTTTCTTAGATTAAATTTAGACCATCCTGGTAGCTGTCTTATGGCTTGTATGCCCTTTTGGAAGAGCTGCCTTCCTTAGGGTGGCCATCAACTCTGACTGGTTAATAACGAATAAGAGAATGAACATTATGTAATAGGTTGTGTCATACTGGGCTGCATCTGGATATGCTGGATCCTGACCAATCAGAAATTCATGATCTCAGGAGGGAGATCGGGGACCTGGTGGGCGATGGCCACAGCAACAGCAGCCAGGGCCTTGCAGCCCAACAGCAAGTTGATATTTCTGTGCCATACTTGCTCCGTATACTTCATGCTTGTTATGTTAATGTAGAGAAGCCTTGGGTGTCTTTAGATGGTGTCACTGTGGCTTCTGAGAAGGTTCAGTGCTTCCTCTCCTGGATGACTTACTCTCTAGGCTGCACAGATTTGTGGAGACATGTCTAGCCTTTTTTTCCTGTCTTTCCTTTCAGTGCAAACAGAAATGTTCACTCCTATGAAATATTCACTAATTTTGAATGGTGAGGCAAACAGCAACTCAGCTCCTCCCTGAAATTTCTGTTGTATTCCTATGGGAACACAGGCCACAGAAGGTGGGAAAGGGTGAGCCTGGGGCCTGTTACAGCTTGTTTAGTCATCTTAATTTTTTTTGGAGGTGGGAAGGCAGGGCAATTGGTGTTAAGTGACTTGCCCAAGGTCACATGGCTAGTAAAGGTTAAGTGTCTGAGGCCAGATTTGAACTCAGGTCCTCCTGACGCCAGGGCTTGTGCTCTATTCACTGCAACACCTAGCTGCCCCTTGGTCATCTTAATTGAACTCATTGCTAAATTCCTTTAAACAGCCAGTGGATTTAAAAGAAATGCAACACAAACAGAGGAGAGAGAGCTCTAATGGACTTGAATCTAGGGTTTGTTTGTTTTTTATTTTGTTTTGTTTTGTTTTTTTCCTGATCTGATCAACAATTTGCCTCCAGAGTGGGGAACTGATTGTAAAAAGCTGACAAACAAAATATCTAAGGGACAAAAGGTGGATTGTGACAAAGGATATTCCTGCTTATTCCAGAGAATTGTCGATGATTTCATCTTTTTTTTTTTAATAGTTGTTCATTCAAATGGGTGGCTCACATTGGAAATTGGGTCTTGATATTTTAAATGAAGTAATCAATCACATTGGTTGGTCAGTTATGGTAATTGGCTATGTGTATTTACATTCTGACTGCTGCACAAGAGCCCCCATATCTGTGGGTTCCCAGATCAGGACAAGAATGGAAGTGCTCAGAGGCTGGTAAATTTCAGACATCAGTAAAGATGTTGCTCAGCCTTCTCCAAGTGACTCTTTGCTGTTGAGCCCTTATCCTCAGCCCTAGTGCTTCCATCATACTGACTTCTCCTGATCTAGGGTTTCATGATAGCGTTTCACTTCATTTTTTCTCCATCTATTAAAAATTCAAAGAGATCAAGTCACTTTCCTATAGTCCCACAAGTAGTAAGCATCTGATTTGGGGATTCAGGATGAGGTCTTTTCTAGCTCCCAGTGGGAAGGGCAGAGAAGGGAAGGGAAGGCTGGGGAGGAGAAGGGAGGGATGTATCGTCTCTATACAGGGTTTAGTTGGCACAATGAACAATCTCATATTAACTACTCCCAAATGACAGTAAGTGACACACCTCAAATCTGTTGATGAGTTAGAAGGGTGTCTACCCCAAACATATGAAAATTTTCCCTGGCAGAATGGTTGGATGAGAACAGTTTGTTCCCATAGACACGAAGGTGGCTAAAGCTGGTGCCATAGAGCCCTCAGAACTTGGCCAGCAATCAAAGATGCCAAGGCCATCTACTGCATTTGGGGCCATTATCATTTGCCTTGTGTTTTGTCTTGCCACTGGACTTTGACAAATCAAGAAGAGAGAGTGAAGGTGATGATTTTGTGTGAATCTGCCTCCCTTAAACCCAGTTTACACACAAGTCAAAACATCACTCATGATGTCATTGGGACTCTGAAAATGAAGGACAAAGACAACAAACATCAATGAATTTAAAAATTACCCAGAATACTGAGAATACAAGTGACTTTCTCAAGGTCCCACAGCCAATATATATCTGTGGTTGAATTAAAAACAAATAATAAAAGTAAAATTAACATTTCAAAAATAGCTAGAATTCTAGCTCTTTAATTGCTCTCTATAATTAATGTTTGGACAGAATACTCTCAAAAATCCTCTAATCCCAACACAAAGAACAGGCAGCCTCGATTCACAGAAAAAGAGATGATGCCTTTTGTTCTAACCTGCCGCACATTGTCCCAGAGAAAAGATGTGAATGCCTTCCCTTCTGCACATCAGGATTACAGGGACTCTGCATTTTTTCTTATGATTACAAAGCAAAGGAGTGGGAAAGGCCAAGACAAAACATATCCTGTGTAAATGCTTATTATCAATTATCAGCTGCCAATTTTGGATTCTCTATTATATCAGAGCAAGCTGCAAACCACAGGAAATCAGAGAATATAATTTGGAAATTCCAGTAAAGTCTAAGCCCTATACTACCAGGGGCAAGATAGGGAGCACCTTAGCATGGATCCCTTGTTCATAATATAGGGCCTGACTAATGATAACAGTGGTAGTAAGAGCTAGAATTGACATTGTGCTGAAGGTTTCCCAAACACTTCATGAATACGATCTCATTGTGTCCTATCAACACCACTCCCACTGGGAGCAAAGCCCTACTGTCCTCAGCATTTCACAGCTGAAGAAACTGAAGCAGAGGCATTGCTTGGCCTGGTCAGGGTCACGCAACTTGGAGTGTCAGCCTGGATTTGAACTTCTCTTCCCGACTCTAGGTCTAGCACTCTATTGAATAAATGCTTGTTATCCAACCACTTAAAGGTCTACTACTTTTTTTGTGTGGGCAGGGTTCTGAAAGGGTTCCTTCGATGGTGAAATCCTCTCCCACTTATTCACCAGCCTGTTCCCAAGACTTTGCATTCATCACCTTCAGAGTGAGAAGGTGAATTTATCAAAGAAATTTTAAGTTGAAAGCTTGGAACTGTTAAGACCTACCCATGATATCAGACCAGAGACAACTGTAATTGGAAGTCAGGCATTTCATGAAAGCTCCTGGTCTTGTCTGTTCTTGGTGACAATACAGTGTCACCTGGTGACCACTGACTCAGCCCATACAGCATTAGGACAGCAGATCTGAAACCAGAACACAATGTCTGTTGTCCTTAACTCTAAGATCCAGGTGTGTCTGATGCTCAGTCAAGTTCTACTCAACAACCATTTATCAGGAATCTTGTATGTTCCAGGTAATGTGCTAAGGGCTGTGGATATAAGGAAAGGCAAATACCCAAGACATCACAAATCCTCTTTTCTCAAGAAGCTCCCAGTTTTAGAGGGGAGATCAAGTACAAATACCTATGTATGAAGAGGCTACAAACAGACCAAATTAGACACAATCTTGGTAGGAAAGACCCTGAAATTAAGGAGGACTGGGGAAGACATCTTGGAGAAGATAAGACTTTAGCCAAGATTTGAAGGAATGCAGAGAAGCAAGGGAGAAGAAATAAAGAGGGTGAGAATTCCAGGAACATTGACCAGCCAGTGAAAATGGCTACTGAGATGGAGAAGCACATAAGAAGAATGGCAGGGGCCACTGTCATGGGGCTGCAGAGTAATCCTGGATTTTGGCTACTCTGCAGGGTAGCAAAGTGGTTAAAGACTAAAGATACAAAGGAGGAAGGTTACAAAGAGTCATCAAAGGTAAATAAGTAATACTTATATTTGATCCTGAGATCAAGAGAGAATCAGTGGAGTTGACTGAATCGTGCGGCATGAGCTTGATCGGATCTGTGTGCTTTAGGGAGACCCACTAGAGAGCTTAGTGGAGGCTAGATTATAGTGGGGTGAGGCTTGAAGCAGCCAGAGTCACCAGAGGACTATCACAATAGACCAGGGATAAGGTGATGAGGGACAGCCCCAGGGCAGAGGCGCTTTTCAAAGGAGAGGAAGAAATATACACAAGGACTACTATGGAGGTTGAAATGATAGGTGCCTGGAACCTTCTGGATGGACAGGGTGAAAAAGTGTGAAGAGTCAAGGACGAGACCTGATGTATGGACTTGGTGGTATTGTGATTGCAATAGGAAAGTTAGGAAGAAGGAAAGGTTTGAGAAAATAAAACAAGTTCAGTTTTGGACATACTGAGTTGGAGAAGGAGGATTAAAATTCAGAGAGAGGTTAGGGCTGGACAAATATGTCTGAGAATCATCTGCCTAGAAATGATAATTGAATCGATGAGAGCTGATGAGATCACTAAGTGAAATAGCATAATATGAAAAGACAAAAGGACCCAAGGTCAGCCTTGGGAGAGGCCTCTGGTTAGTAGGCTTGAGCTGGATTAAAATCCAGACAAGGAGAATGAGGTACAGTGATCAGAGAGCAAAGGGCCCTTATGAAAGCCTAGAGGAAAAAGGTACCATTGAGGGCATTGTGATTAATAGTGTCGAAGGGTACTGATGGGAACTGATAAAGATCATTCCATTTGCTAATAAAGACCCCATTGGTAGCACTGGAATGATGGGTTTCAATTGAATAAACACTTTCAAAGATAGAATGGAGAGAAATGAGAGAAAAATGAGAGAAAAGGAAGTGGAGACATGCATTTTAGATGGCCTTCTCAAGGAGTTTAGCCACAAAAGGGAGGAGAGAAAAGGAACAAGAACTAGCAGGGACAGATGTGTCAAGTGAAGGATAGTTTGAGAATAAGTGAAACAGGATGTTTGTAGACACTAGGGAAGCAGTCAGAAGCTGGGGAGGAACTGGTGATAAGTGAGGGAGTGAGGTTGAATGGGGAATCTGCTGGAGAAGATGGGATGAAATGGGATTGGGTGGGATGGGATGAGATGGGATGGGATGGGATGGGAATGGAATGGGGTGGGGATGGGAATGGGATGGGGTGGGATGGGATTGGTTGGATAAGATAAGATGAGAGATGGGATGGTATGGAATGTGATGAGAGAGGATGGAATAGAATAAGATGGGATAGGATGGGATGGGATGGGATGGGGTGGGATGGTATTGGTTGGATAAGAAGAAATGAAATGAGATGGGATGGAATGGGATGAGATAGGATAGAATAGAATTAGATGGGATGGGATGGGATGGCATGGGATGGGGTGGGGTGGGGTGGAGTGGGATGGTGTGGGGTGGAATAGGATGAGATAAGCTCAAGATGTAGAGGTCTTCACCACTGGACGGAGAAGGGCCATCTCATCATGAAAGACAGGGACAAAGGAAGAGGAATCTAAGACATGGAGAAGGGATGGAGAGAGGGAGAGCTCTCAGAAAAAGCCTTTCTCTGTCTCTGTCTCTCTGTCTCTCTGTCCCTCTCTGTCTCTGTTTCTCTGTCTGTCTCTGTCTGTCTGTCTGTCTGTCTCTGTCTCTCTGACTCTGTCTGTCTGTCTCTCTCTCTCTTCAAAATGCAATACAATGTTCTGAGAAGAGTGAGATGTTTCCCCCTTAGGAATGTGTCCTGTTGGACCATTATGGAATGCATTATGGCATGGATGTGATCTGACAAAGTTGTGTGCAGAATGGATTTCTGAAAATCAGACATCAGTAGTCAAAAACATCCTGATTGTAAATCAGTCTGTAAAGTGAATTAGCATTTCTTCTGCACATTAAATAATAAACTTTCAGTTTGTACAACCCCTTTGTTTCCCAGATTCCTCAGGGCTCTTGCTTTACCTTACAGAAGAGTTCACCACTCCCAACTGCTAACTGGATGTTGCACTGGCTAAGATGCCTCCACACACAGGTTTCTGTGCCTTCTCATTCTTCTGGACTTATAGTCAGGCATGCCTGCAATTCAGTCCTCCCTCTGATACAACTTATGGGGCCAGGAATGAGGCCTTCTCTTCTGTGAGCCTAAATTACCCCCATTTGTAAGATGGAGAAAATCAAAAAATAAAAGATCAAAGATTCATAGCTGGAAGTAGGTGGAGAGATCAGCTAGTCCAAGACTCTCATTTTATAGGTGAGGAAACTGAGGCCCAGAGGATGTGTCAGGTGCAAGGTCACACAGACAGATGCAGAACCAGGCTTTGTATCATCTAAGTGGAATTGTTGCTGAACTACAAATGATGGAAGTCCCATCCGATTCCTTATACATTTAAAATGCAGTATAAATGTGATCTGCCTTTCCACTAATCATACATTCAGCAGGAAGTATTGGAGTACCTTTTGTATCCATCAGTTGGTCAGGCAACAAACATTGGGAAAGTGCCTTGTGCATGCCAGTTCCTGTATTCAGTGCCAGAGAAACACTGGAAAAATATTGAATAACCTTTGCCCTTAAGGCACTGACATTGTATTGGGGGAAACCACATGCAGAAAAAATGAAATGCAAAATATATGGCAAGTAATCTCTGGGGAGTGCCTTCGATAATTAGTGGAGTCAAGATTGGTTTCCCTTTCTTGGGTGCCCTTGAGCTAAGCCTTGAAGAAGGCCAGGTGTTGTACAGTGCAGGCAGAAAGGGGGCACTCCGGGCATGGGTCACAACCTGGGGAGAGGTATGGAACACAGAGATGAAACCCTGTATCTGGGGGCTAGCAAACATGTCAGTCTGATTGGTGTGGGGAGTGTGCCAACAGATAAACACGTGCTAAGCTCGGGAAGATAGGCCAGGAGCCGGCTGGGAATCTTTAGTGCTAAACAGGGGAGTTTGTATTGGATTTGGGAACCAGTAGGGAAACTGTGGAGTTTGTTGGTTTTTGTTTGCTTGTTTGTTTGGTTTTTCTTTGTTTTTAGCAGGTGGTGACATGTTCAGAATGGAGTGTCAGGAATATAATATGGGAGCTGTGTGGTGAATAGATGTATCCTACAGGGCAATGGGAAAGGAAGGGAAGGAAGGCAGGGGAGGGAATGGGAGGGGAGAGAAGGGAAAAGAAGTGAAGAAAAGGGAAGAGAAGGGAAAGGGAGGGGACGGCATGGGAGAGAAAGGAAGGGAAAGGAAGGGAAGGGAAGGGAAGTGAGGGGAGGGGGGAGGGGAAGAGAGGAGGGCACAGGAGGGGAAGGGACATGAGAAAGGAGAAATGGGCCTAATGGTACCACCTCACAGTCAAAATGATTGTTGAAATCAAAGGTGGTAATATGCAGAAAATGCTTCACCAAACTTGAAAGTGCCAGATCAAGAATAGCCTCTTCTATGATCATCCTCCAGCCTGCCACAAGGAGAAGTGCTTGGTAACCATTAGTGGCAGGAAGAAGAACTATCACCAAATCCATTTTACAGGGCAGTTAAAGCATCAGGATCAGAAAGGAAACAGTTAACCTTGCACTTACTACTTGAAGATTTTAGCCATGGTAAGTGACATCCAATGCAGCTGCTGTAGAAGTAATTACTGCAATGAGATCACCCTGACAAGACTGGTTCATTTCATTGAGCAAAAGGCTTTCTTTGTGTTGGTGATGAGCAAAGGCAGGGTCCTGCCCCCAGTCCTGAACCTTATTGGTGCCAGAAAATGCTGCCCTCTTCCTCACCTAGCCCAGTAAAGCACCTTCCAGTGTCCTTCCACACAGAAGTCTTTATTCCTTCACGTGACTGCCTACATTCTGTGTCCTGTGAGCCCATCTCTGGCCATTCCACCTGCTTAGACTCTGGGCGAATTGAAAGATCCAGCCAATAACATCATTGTTTTAAAAGTAACTCAGCTCTTCCCTGCTGCTGCCATTGTCGATGCAAACAACTGAATCAAATCAACCATTTGATGATCAGTCATAAAAAGCAAATCAACTCCCAAATCATCAATTCACTATTACTGAGTAAACATGGGCTGTGCCTATAACTCATCTCATTGCGCTGCCAGGAGCGCTGTCACAGGAGGAAAGGTGCTTAATAAATCATGTGCTCTACTCACAGATGTAATGTGTTAAAATATTGGGTTTTTCTAGCAATAAACCAAGATTTATTAATCACTTACTTTGTGCCAGGCCCTATGCTAGACTCTGGGATTTCAAAGACCACACTGAATTAAGTCCTTGCCCTGAAGAAGCTTATATTCCAGGGGTGGCACCAAGATGGCAGCGTAACAGCATCAACATATCGCAGCTCTCACATAGCCACCCCAAAATACCATAAAATATGACTCTAAACTAATCCTAGAACTCCAAAAAGCACACAAATATACCTTCCACTAAAGTCAGCTCCACTACGAGGAACCATATCAGCACTGTGAACCGAAACCAGCCTGGCCTCAAGCCGAGGCTGTGCTCAGGGGGCGGCTGGATGGGAGGAGCCGAGGAGCCTCTCTGGTGAGCAGATTAGCGGCATCTGCGAGCAGCGTTCAGAAATAGGTCAGTAGGCATTGCGAAATTGGGAGAGAAAAGCGTCCGGCCAAAACGCCTCCAAAGTGGGAAAGAGAAAGGCAGAGCTTTTGCACCTGCCTCTGCATTGCAGCTTCTGTGCCCACGGCCTGCAGATGGCAGGGGGACTGAGCGATTGTTCAGAGCCTGAGTGTTTTTGCGTTGAGCGGCCTGGATCCAGATCTTGGTCTTGGGCTTTCGGTTCTGGAGTCTTCACTATCCAGTGAGCCCAAAGTAAGTAGAAAGGGACTCAGCACCTTCCTGTGAGCTATGGCATCCAGGAGGACCCCAGTGATTTGGGACAGAGCTTTCCCTTCTGGAAGCAGAGCCCCATAGAGATTTAAAAAAAAAAAATCACGGACTGACCAACCATGAGTAAGAATAAGCATAAGAAGCAAAGTAAGAACAGCACCCAAACCCTAGATTCTTTCTTTAGGGAAAAGAAGGATCATGGCAAAGAGAGGGAGGAGGAGAGTGCAGCCAGAGCACCCCCACCAGGGGGCTCCAATAAACATGAAGAATGCCTTAAAGCTAGAGATGAGCTGAAGAAGGATTTGCAAAACCAAATAAGAGAAGTGGAAGAAAAATTTGGAAGAGAAATAAGAATGTTGCAAGAAAATCATGAAGAGA
>CM053589.1:206512708-206566879 GCA_028646515.1 Pseudochirops corinnae
TTCCACATCAACAGGGGCTCAGCCAATCCCTTTCTTCCACATCAACAGGGGAGTTCATGCCTTCTCAACAGTGGAACAGAGTTTGCACCTTCCACACTTAAGTGCTAAGTATCTTGCTAAACTGATTACTATTACAGTGGCTCTGGAAAAGGCACTTTTAAGCTGAAAGTTCTTAAGTTACAACATATAGTTTTAACGTAGTTATGATTATTTTACTCATTCCTAGAGATAGAACCTTACAAATTCATAGGTCATTTTAGGATTCATTGGTCTCTCACACTCTGCTCAGAACCCTAGCATATGTTTCTGTAACGATGATCTGCAGTGGAGAACTGCTGCTGGGGAAAGTCTTATGGAGACATGTGAAATGGAAAACCTATAGCCCTAGAATGCCACTCTAAAGCAAGTAAATGCCTGATCTGCTCATCAGGGCAGTAGACAGTTAACAGCAACAAATGTCAAAGAGTCTCCCTTTCAGGGTGTCCTGACCTGTTTCGCCACAAGCAATGAGACATAAACCAGCACAAACCAGTGAACACTGCCTTTCACTGATGTTGTGTACTAGGATATGAAGTGAGGTATTATATTCTCAGAATTTTCCTATTCAAAGAATTTAAACTTCCCAGAATATCAGGGGCACCATTTTACAATTAAAGCACCTGAACATTGGCCCCATCCCTTATCAGTTTAACTGCACAATTAATAATTTGGTGCAATTAATAACTGCACCAAATAATGATAATACTTTTAAAAGGCCCAGACACAATTGCATACAAATGCATCTGCATAGATGTAGATGTTAATGATATGGATATTAGTCAATTGATTGTAGTTAAACAGCTGTGTGGACTCAAACTCAAGTCCTTATCTTATCATCCTATATAACTGCCTCTCAAGTCCTTCAGCAAGGCCTTTGAAGAAAATGTAGTCAGTTAGCTTCTTCTCTAGCTAACTTCTTGCTTAAAGTCACCAGGTCTAGAGGAGCCCTTGACCTAGCCATCTGGTACTAGCCCTCACTATAGTTTTGTTCCTGGACCAAGACCTTTCCTAGTCATATTTATCTTGCTGATGTATTTTACAAACCACTTCTCACATATGAAGCGATATTAGTGATGTGCTGAACACTGCTCAGATCCAACAGGGGATGTTATGCTGCACTTTGATTTTCACTTTAAAATACGTCCATATAATTTATTGGTTTTTAACATTCTTTCCTTTTGAAATTTTTAGTCACAAATTCTCAAGCTCTCTCTCACTTCTCCCAACCCACCAAGAAGGCAAGCAATAGGACATCAATTATATTTGTGAAATCATGCAAAATAGAGCTCCATGTTAGTCAGATTATGAAGAAGCAATAAAAATAAGATGAGAAAGCTCTAATTCAATTGGTACTGGAGTTGCTCAGTGTTCTCACTGGAGGCACATAGCATTTCTCATTGTGAGTTTTTTTGGAATTATCTTGGATACTTGTATTGGTGATGAGAGTAGCCAAGGCTTTCACAGTACATCATTGTTGGTCACTATTACAACGTTGCTGCTGCTGTGTCCAATGATCTCAGTTCTCACTTCACTTTGCATCAGTTCATGTAGTTCTTGCCACAGTTATCTGAACCCCTGGTTATTTCTTACAGCACAACCATACCTCATCACAATCATAATCCATAACTTGTTCAACTTTTCATCACTTTGAGAAATCCATCAATTTCCAATTGTTTTTAATGTCAAAAATCCTGTTATAAAAATGTTTGTACATACAAGTTCTTTTCTTTTTTCTTTCCCTTTATCTCTTTGGCTTTACAGAACTGAAATCAGCATTGATTGGGGGCACAGAGTTTTATAAACATTTGGGCATAACTCCAAATTGTTTTCCAGGATGGCTGGACCAGTTCATAACTGTATCAAAGCATTAATGTAGCTATGTTCCCCCATCTCCTTCCAACTCTTGTCATTTCTGAAAGGCTTGAGATAACACCTCTGAGTGGTTTTAATCTGCATTCTCTAATCAATAGTGATTTAAAGCACTCCTTCATATGACTATAGTGTTGTTGTAGATGTTGTTTTCTATAAAACAGCCTGTTCATATCCTTTTGACCATTTATCAAGTGAGGAATAGTTCTTATCTCACTTGGACTCAATTCTCTATACATTTGAGAAATGAGGCTTGCATTGGAGAAACATATCCTAAGTTGGTTTCTTTTTTCATATTGCTTCATTGTCTATGGTAAACATTAGTAAAATGTAGTCTCTCTGATTATTTGTTAATTTGATCTATTTTTTATTTTGTTTTGTAGGAGATCATGATTGCTACCCCTGATTTTTTTTTTTTTACTTCAGCTGAAATATATTAGATTCTTCTCCAGCCCTTTACTTTGTCTTTGTGTGTCTTTCTCTTTTAAGGGTGTCTCTTGTAAAAAACATATTTTTGGAATCTGATTTCTAATCTGCTCTGCCCTCCATTTCTATTTTATGAGTGAGTCTATCCCATTCATTTTACAGTTATGATTATTGTGTATTTCCCTTCATTCCATTTTGTTCTATTTATTCTTCTCTCTCTTGTTTTATCCCCTCCCTCCTCAAAAGCCTGTTTGCCTGCTGATCATTGCCTCCCTTAATCCTTGCTCCCTTTTGTCATTGCACCCCAATTTTCTCTTTTCCTCTCCCCCTCCTATTTTACTATTGGATAAGATAGAATTTTATACACTTGGGTGTGTATATATGTATGTAAATATGAGTGTACATACACATATGTGTGTATGAGAGAAGATTCAAACTTTCCTTACCACCTCCCCCATTTACTCCTCCACTGCAAAAGCTCTTTCTTTTTTGTCACTTTTATGTGAGAAAATTTTCCCCATTCTGCCTCTCTCTTCCCCCTTATCCTAGTGCATCTCTCTTTTTCAATCAACTCATACTCATGTCCTCTGTCTATGTAGAGATTCCTTGTAACTTCCCTAAATTGATAAGATTATCAGGAGTTACAGGTATCATCTTCCCACACAGGAATATAGATAATTATAACCTAATTGTCTCTAATATGCAACTGGGAAATTAGATAAGCAGTATCTATCTATCTATCTATCTATCTATCTATCTATCTATCTCTCTATCTCTCTATCAATAAATCTATCTATCTCTATATATAGGGATATAGATATCCATCTTGCCCTACTAGCAATTTAAGGGGGATTGGGGGAAGATAAAAGAGAGAACAGATTGGGGGAGGGAGTATTCAGTAGGCTCGCTATCTTGGGGTGGGAGTAGGGGGAAGACAGGGAGAAAATTTGTAACTCTAAATCTTGTGGAAATGAATGTTGATGACTAAAATAAATAAATATATTTAAAGATATAAATAGAAAAGAGAAGACTGGAGAAAAGAACAGAAGAGGAGAGGAGAGGAGAGGAGAGGAGAGAAGAAGAGAGGAGAGGAGAGAAGAGAAGAGAAGAGAAGAGAAGAGAAGAGAAGAGAAGAGAAGAGAAGAGAAGAGAAGAGAAGAGAAGAGAAGAGAAGAGAAGAGAAGGAGAAAGACAGAGACAAAGGTATAAAGAGAGGAAGAGGAGCGAAGAAAAGAGAGAGCAAGAGGGGGATGGAGAGAGGAGGAGACAGAGAGGAAAGAGAACCACCTTGAAGTGAGGAAAGCCTGAATACAAGTTCTGCCTCTGACACATGTTCACTGAACAGCTACACAATGTCTTTGTCATGAAGAGATTTCTTACTTGTAGAGCTCTCATACAAAAAAAAAAAATCATATGTCTAGACCAATATAAACATGCAAGCCTGCACATACACAAACAAGGACACAAACGCACACATGCACACATGCCCACATGTGCATATATACCACATGCACACACACATTCACACAGACACAGTTTATTTTAATAGATCTGTTTATTTACTTTTAGTTTACAAAATTCAGTTCCACAATCCCTTGAGTTTCAGATTTCCTCCCCTCCCCCCACCACCCCATGGCAGCATGCAATGAAATATAGGATCTGCAAATATTTTCACATTGGACATTAGTCTGGTTGTATACAAGTGTTGTAACCAATGGAGTGAACAATGGGAAAAAAGAAAGAAAATCAAACATGGAAAAGAATGATAGCATGTAGATTGCTTGAGTCTCCATTTAAATTCTGTTCTTTCTAGATCTTTCTATGAATATACATATCTCCTTCCATCCTGAGACTTGTCAAGTTGTCTTATAACTGTGCATTACTGAGAAGAGTCCAGTTTATCAAAATTAGTCATCACACATACAATGTGTCTGTGATTGTGTACTATTTTTTCCTGGCTCTGCTCTTCTAACTTAGCATCAATTTGTATAAGCCTCTCCAGGTAAATATGAAATACATCTCCTCCCCATTTCTTATAGCACAATAGTATTCCAATACATTCCTATACCACAACTTGTTTATCCATTCCCCAATTGATAGGCATGCTTTAATTTCCAGTTTTCTGCCATCAGAAAGAGAGCTTCACTTAATATTTTTGTACATATGGGTCTTCCTCCCACTTCTATGATCTCTTTGGAATATAACCCTAGAAGTGGCATTA
Source organism: Pseudochirops corinnae (assembly GCA_028646515.1). Lineage (NCBI taxonomy): Eukaryota > Metazoa > Chordata > Mammalia > Diprotodontia > Pseudocheiridae > Pseudochirops > Pseudochirops corinnae. Next base: position 206,517,264 of record CM053589.1, read on the forward strand.
CTGGGTCAAAGGATATGAAATTATTTATAGCCCTTTGGGCATAGTTCCAGAATGCTCTGCAGAATGGTTGAATCAATTCACAGCTCCACAAACAATGCATTAGTGTTCCAATTTTTCCATATCCTCTCCAGCATTTGTCATTTTCTTGTTTTGTCATCTTACCCAATCTGACTGGTAAAATGTGGTACCTCAAAGTTGTTTTGATTTGCATTTCTTGAATCAATAGTGATTTAGAGCATTTTTTCATATACTTATAGATATCTTTAATTTCTACCTCTGAAAATTCCTGTTCATATCCCTTAAAAATTTATCAACTAGGGAATGACTTGTATTTTTATAGATTTTACTCAATTTCCTGTATATTTTAGAAATGAGGCCTTTTCAGAGACACTGGTTGTAAAAATTATTTCCCAATTTCCCGCTTCCCTTGTTTGTACAGAAACTTCAATTTAATGTAATCTAGATTATTCATTTTGCATTTTATAATGCTCTCCAATTCTTCTTTGGTCATAAAGTCTTTCCTATTCCATAAATCTGACAACTAAGCTATTCCTTGCTTCCCCAGATTACTTACAGTATCAGCCTTTATACCTAGACCATGCATCCATTTAGACTTGACTTTGGTGTATGGCATTAGATGATGGTCTATGCCCAGTTCCTGCCATACTACATTCTAATTTTCCCAGCAGTTTTTGGCAAATAGTGAGTTCTTATCCCCAAAACTGGGGTCTTTGGGTTGTCAAACAGTATATTACTATAATCGTTGAGTACTAAGTCTTTTGTACTCAATCTATTCCATTGATCCACTACTCTATTCCTCAGTCAGTACCAAGCAGTTTTGATGACTGCTGCTTTATAATACAGATTAAAATTGGGTATTGCAAGGCCACCTTCCCTAGCATTTCTTTTCATTAATTGCCTTGATATTCTAGACCTTTTGTTCTTCCAAATGCATTTTGTCACTATTTTTTCTAGCACTATAAAGTACTTTTTTGGTAGATTGATTGGTATGGCACTAAATATGTAATTTAATTTAGGTAAAATTGTCATTTTTATTATATTACCTCAACCCAGCCGTGAGCAATTGATGGTTTTCCAATTAGTTAGATCTGATTTTATTTCTGTGAAAAGTGTTTTGTAGTTGTACTGGATTTGTTTTGGCAGGTAGATTCCCAAATATTTTATAATTTCTACAGTAACTTTAAATGGGTTTTTTCTTACTATGTCTTGCTGTTGGATTTCAGTGGAAATATAAGTTTTTCACTTGATTCTCTAGGATTCTCCAAGTATATCATCATATCATCTGCAAAGAGTGATACCTTAGTCTCTTCTTTGCCTAATTTGATTCCTTTGATTTCTTTTTCTTCTCTAATAGCTACTGCCAACATTTCTAGTACCAGACTGAATAAGAGGTGTGATAGTGGACATCCTTGTTTCACCCCCAATATTATTGAAAATGCTTCTAGTTTATTCCCATTACATATAATACTGGCTGATGGCTTTAAGTAAATACTAACTCTTATTCTAAGGAAAACCCCATTTATTCCTATACTTTCTAGTGTTTTTAATAGGAATTGATGTTGTATTTTGTCAAAACCTTTTTCTGCATCTCTTGAGATAATCATGTGGTTTCTGCTAGTATTATTGTTGATACGATCAATGATACTGATGGTTTTCCTACTATTGAACCATCCTTTCATTCCTGGAATAAATCCAACCTGATTAAAATGTATCATACTTACGATAAGTTGCTGTAGTCTTTTTGCTAATATTTTATTTAAAATTTTTGCATCTATATTCATAAGGGAGATTGGTCTATAACTTTCTTTCTCTGTTTTGTCTCTCCCTGATTTAGGTAGCAGTGCCATATTTGTGTCATAAAAAGAATTTGGTAGGACTACTTCCTCACCAATTTTCCCAAATAGTTTGTAGAGTATTGGGATCAATCGATCTTTAAATGATGGAATTCACTAGTAAATCCATCTGGCCCTGGAGATTTTTTCCTAGGAAGTTCCTTGATAGCTTGTTCAATTTCTTTTCCTGAAATGCGGTTATGTAAGTAATTTTTTCCTCTTCAGTTAGTCTGGGCACCTTTTATTTTTGTAAATATTCATCTATTTCACTAAGATTGTCAAATTTATGTGTATACAATTGGGCAAAATAATTTCTAATTATTGTTTTAATTTCCTCTTCATTGGAGGTACATTCACCCTTTTCATTATTGATACTCGAAATTTGGTTTTCTTCTTTCTTTTTTTTTTATTACATTGTCTAAGGGTCTATCAATTTTATTGGTTTTTTCATAAAACCAACTCTTAGTTTTATTTATAAGTTCAAGAGTTTTCTTAATTTCAATTTTATTAATCTCTCCTTTGGTTTTCATTATTTCTAATTTAGTATTTAATTGCAGATTTTCAATTTGTTCTTTTTCTAGCTTTTTCAATTGCACGCCCAATTATTTTACCTGCATTTTCTCTATTTTTTTTCATCTATGCATTTAGGGATATAAAACTCCCCCTAAGAACTGTCTTTGCTGCATCCCATAAATTTTGGTATGATGTCTCATTATTGTCATTCTCGTGAATGAAGTTACTCATTGTTTCTATAAATTCTTGTTTGACCCACTCATTCTTTAGGATTAAATTATTTGGTTTCCAATTAGTTTTTTGCCAAGTTTTATTGCATCATGATCCGAGAATGATGTATTTAATATTTCTGCTTTTCTGCACTAAATTGTGAGGTTTTTATGCCCTAGTACATGATCAATTTTTGAGTATGTGGCATGTACTGCTGAAAAGATATATTCCTTTTTATCCCCATTAAGTTTTCTCCAGGGATCTATCATGTCTAGGCTCTCTAAGATTCTATTTATCCCCTTAACTTCTTTCTTGTTTATTTTGAGGTTAGATTTTTCAAGTCCTGAGAGGGAGAGATTGAGGTCCCCCACTAGTATTGTTTTGCTATCTATTTTTTCTTCTAATTCCCTTGACTTTTCCTCTAGGAAACTGGATGCTATAACGCTTGATACATATATGTTAAGTAATGATATTGCTTCATTCTTGATGGTGCCTTTTAGCAGGATGTAGTTTCCTTCCTTATATCTTTTAATTAGATCTATTTTTCTTTTGCCTTATCTGAGATAAGGATTGCTACCCCTGCTTTTTTTACTTTAGCTGAAGCATAATATATTATACTCCATCCTTTTACCTTTACCCTTTGCATATCCCATTGTTTCAATGTGTTTCTTGTAGACAGCATATTGTAGGATTGTGGTTTTTAATCCATTCTACTATCCGCCCTTGTTTTATGGGAGAGTTCATCCCATGCACATTCACAGTTGTGATTACTATCTGTGACTTTCCCTCCATCTTATTCCCTCCTCTGTTTATATCTTTGTGTCTTCCTTTTCCCTTCCCCTCCTTAAGAATTTTCCTTTTGACCAGCCCCTCCCTTAGTATTCCCTCCCTGTGCCCCTCCCCTCTTTACCTACCTTTTCCCCTTACTACTCTTTTCCTCCCTTCTGACCACCCTCCGCCTCCTTACATCCCCTTTTATCCCTCCTACTGCATGTAGGACAGAATAGAATTTTATTTTTAACAGAGTCTGTTATTCCCTCCTTGAACCTAAACCAACATTGAACCCAAACCAATGCCAGTAAATTGTGCAACAGTGCTCCTCTCCCTCCCTCTTTTCTCTCTATTGTTATCAGTTTTTGTGTCTTTTCAAGTTAGAATCTAAACTTAACTGTTTGTATTGATCCCTCTTTAAAACAGAAGCAATGGGAGTAATGATCATATGATGCTCATCTCCTCCCTTCCCTCCCCTCCTAGTACGTTTTTATGTCTCTTCTTGAGGCATAATTTACCATTTTCTGCCTCAACCTTTCCTTTTCTCCCATTACAATCCCTTTATGCCCCTTAGTAGTTTTTTTTTAATCTTCAGATTAGTTCACTTATACCCAAACCCTCTATCTGTGTACAACCCTTTTAAGTGTCACAATACTTATACAGATTTCCATATTGACAGGTATTTGCTTCTCATATGAGGATGTAAACAGTTTGCTCTTATTGAGTCCCAAGTTATGTGCATGTGTGAGCATCTGTGTGTGTATGTGTATGTGTGAGTGTGTATTTTCCTTGTTTATCTTTTTATATCTTTCTTGGGTCTTGTAAGTGGAGATTGAATTTTCCATTGAGCTCTGGCTTTTTCATAAGGAAAGTCTGGAAGCTCTTTATTTCATTAAATTACCATCTCCTTTCCTGAAAGATTATTCTCAGTCTTTCTGGGTAGTTGATCCTTGGTTGCAGTCCTAGCTCTTTTGCTGTACAAAATATCAAATTCCAATCCCTCCGATCTTTTAATGTAGCAACTGCTAGGTCCTGTGTAATCCTGACTGTAGTTACACAATATTTGAATTGTTTCTTTTTGGCTCCATTCAGTATTTTCTCCTTGGCCTTCTAACTCTGGAATTTGACTACTATATTTCTTGGAGTTTTCAATTTGGGATCTCTTTAAGGAAGAAATCGATGAATTGTTTCAATACCTTCTGATTCTAGGACATCAGGATAGTTTTCTTTTACAATCGCTTGGAGGATGCTGTCCATGCTGATTTTTTCATCATGGCTTTCTGGTAGGCCAATAATTCTTAGGTTATCTCTCCTGTATCTGTTTTCTAGGTCAGTTGTTTTTCCAGTGAGATATTTTGCACTTTCTTCTAATTTCTCAGTCTTTATGTTTTGTTTGACTGATTCTTGCTGCATCATAGAGTTGTTAGCTTCAATTTGATTGATTCTAATTTTTAGTGAATTATTTTCCTCAATTAGTTTTTGAAGCTTCTTTTCCATATGTTGTTTTCATTTTTAGTGAGGTATTATCTCTAGTTAGATTTTGGACCTCCCATCCTAGTTCTCCAATTTTACTTTTTAAAGATTTGTTTTCTTTAATGAGATTTTTTTTCCCAACTTGGTCACTATAGGTTTAAATTCATCCACTACTTCTCTAATTTCATTTTTAAAGTCCCTCTTGAGGTCCTCCAAGAATGCTTTTTGGTCTTGAGACCAATTCACATTTCTTTCTGTGGTCTCCAGTGTGAGCTTAGAGTCCGCGTTGCCTTCTGAATTTGGTTATTCTTGCTCACTATCAAAAGATTTCATGGTCCTAGCCTTTGTAGTTTCCTTCTTGCCCATTGTTTTTGCCTTTGTCCTGAATTTTTAAAGTGTCTATCTGCTTCTGGGATGCAGAGGTATTGAGCTTCTCAGGCTGGAAGCTAGGAGTTTAGTTGTTAACTTTGTGAGCTATAGCGTCTGAGTGACTAGATTGAGGCCAAGGCCAGGACTCTCAATGTTTCCTGAGTTACCCTGAGGCTTATAGAGTAACTTATAGGTGCGAGCTGGTCTGGCTCCTGCAGGTTTCCACCTCTGTGTCTTTGGGTTACAGCTCCTGCAGGCTTAGAAGCAGGAGGCCAGCGGAAGGGCAGGGCTGCAGTCTACTGATTAGCCAGGTGGTGCGAAAGGGCACCTGGGCTTGTGTTATTAGTGTTTCCTGGCTCCACCCTCCTGGGTTTATACTCTGTACTGCCTCACTTCCCCCTTTCTCAGTGTCTCCCAAGCCTGAGGCTGTTTCCATTAATTCAGGATTTTACTCTGGGTGAGGCAATTATCTCTGATCTATCTACTTTTCTGGGTCAGCAAGGCAGGATCAGAGCAACTAAGTTTTATTAATCCATCTTGATTTCTGGAAGTTCAGGTATGTAATTTTTAAACATCCAGGCAGCAGGGTAGTAGCCCCAGAAGAATCTGCTGTCCCTGCTGCGGGCCCTGCATTTTCTCTTACCCAACTCTGATGGTCCTTGCTCTGTGGTGAGATTAAGGCTGCAAATCTCCCTCAGGGTGGGTGAGTCTGCTGACTAGCTGGAGCTTCTTCTCACTCTGCTATAATCTGCTCTCAGATCCTTGCTGGTGCAGCTTCTGTGTGCTCCACGTTCTCCCTGACCAGACCTGCATAGACACTTTCCTGAGCTGGGAATCTGCCATACTTCATCTCCCAAAATGTTCTGTCACTCTTAAATCTGTTCAAATTCGCTTTATAGCAAACAGAATTCTTGGAGAAGCTTGGAAAAGTTACTCCTTCCTTTGCACCATTTTAGCTCTACCACACACACAGTTTTTTGTTTTTTTTTACTTTTAATTCCATTCCCATTGTATGCTGCACTGCCTGACACAAAGTAAGCACTTGATAATCCTTATTTACTTCCTGAATCACACACCCAGAAGAAGGATCTGTTTGTGTAGAAAGCACAGTCTTGGGAGGAAACAGTAATTTCACTTTAGAATTCTTGAAGGAGAAAGAGAAGAGAGAGAGATAATCTGGCAGACACCCTATCCTTTAGGACAACTGACTGCAAAAGGTGAAGAGAAAGATTAGTAATGATTTCAGGACCTAAAGTTCTACAGGGGAAGTTTTTCTGTGAGTGGTAGAAACCTATTAGAGTTAAAATATTGATGCTACAAAGAGACACAATCCTGATGAAGAGAAAAAGTAAAAATGGGCAAGTGCTCTAAAGAGCCACAAGAAACTTACTAAAAGGCTCACACTTAAAAAAATGCAGGAGATGAAAGAGGGTAATGGAGGAGGAAGAAAAACATGGCATCACCCTATAGCAATGGTTTCAAGAAAGCTATGGCTGGTGAGGTCACTAAATAAGGAAGAAATATAGATGGATAGATATAGATAGATTTTATACATACACACGTTTGTGTGTGCACACATGCATGTGTGTATATATCTGTGTGTATATATGTATATTTATCTATGGTAAGTGTATATACAAAATTTCTTTTATACACACACCTACAGATGCAGATCCATATATACGCATGTGTGTGTTATAAAGAAGAGAATCAAAGAAAAGACAGCGAGTGATCGTTACAGGAGGACTCCAAAGTCAGAGCACACAACAATGAGAAGGTTGAAACCTAACTGCTTCTTTTTTTTCTGCTAAGGAAAAGAATATCTGAATTAGCTCTTTGAACAGAATAAAATAACTGAGAGAGAGTCGAAAATAAGTTAAGCAGCAAGATAATGAGCACCTTCTAGCTGACCTTCGTCTGTCTAAGTCAATAACCTGAGATGAACTGAATCCAAGAGGACTGAAGGAACTGCCTGATTTGATTGCTGAGCCATTGAAAGACCATGTCTTTATTGGAGAGGTGCAGCAAGACTGTACAAGGAAACTGTTGCCATGATCTGAGAGAGAGAGAGAGAGAGAGAGAGAGAGAGAGAGGAGAGAAAGGAGAGAGAGAAAAATGGAGAGAGAGAGAGAGAGGGAGGGAGGGAGGAAGAGAGGGAGAGAGAGAGAGAGACAGAGAGAGAGACAGAGAGAGAGTCTTGGCCATGGTGTTCCTATTGTCTGTGCAGGCATGCATGAAGAACCTGTTCAAAAGTGACACTCATGACCTAAAAGTCTTCTTGCTGCTTTCAGAACCCCTGTTCTCCTTGTTAGGTCTCTGAGTGACAAGCAAACCTTCCAGCTAATTAATTGGAGATCCACAAGTTCAGAATAGACAGGTAAACTTATGTAGTGGAGTAAATGCTGGCCTTGCTGACCTTGGATTCAGAAAGATCTAAATCCAAGTCACGTGTCATTTGCAGAGGGAAGGACCATTTGGTTAATCTGTTAGTGTTTTTTCAGTTCTCAGTGTTCTCTATTCAGGAAAGTCTGAAAGATAAGCAATTCCAAAGGCTTGCCTGCCTGCTATGTATTAGTGCCAAAAGTCTTTGCTCCTGCCATGAAATCAGTGGAATTGTTGCTAATGCTTAGATGGCACCTCAAGGTTTAGAAAGTATCTTCTATATATCAACTCATTTCTAGAAATTGTAGTTCTAGAAAAATGAGGATCTATCTGACACATAAACAAAGACACATATTTGATCATCAGGCAAAAATTAACCTTGATATTCAGAATGAATAAAAGTCCAATGTATCCCAAAACAAAGAATGAGATGTGATAAAAAAAATCTTGCCAAGGACAGCAATCAGGCACAGACATCTGGGTTAGGAGCAGATGTATAAACCAAAGTACAATCCACCATCAGGCTTACAGATAAGCCAGTAAATAAGCAGGGCTCCTTTCTCCCCCAGCATTTTCAAGCTTATTAAGCCTTATATTCTCCTGACAGTCCCGGTACTGATCGCAGAGGGACATGGGACTTCACACATGAAGCCCAGGGCTCCAGCATGTCTTTATGTGCACCTCCTTCCTGGCTTGAAGAGTTGAGTTATTAGGACGATTGTGGGATTGTGCGAACTTTTGTCTCTAATTCTTTGAGACCTGTGGAGGGGATGGAAAATGCTCATGGTCTTGGCCACATATGACATAAGCCATTTAGTGATGAATGATTCAGTGAACATCTCCAAACAGCTGGTTCCTTCCTTGCTCCTGTACATAGAAAATTCCTTATAAACATTTTAAAGTCAGATTGTTTCTGAAAACATGACACAAAGTAAATAAATATTTTTTCTAAGAAGTCTACTGGGAAACTTACTTTCTTTTCAATCTTATTAGACTCCATTTTACAAGTAACCATTGGAAGAACAATCGGATACAGTTGTGTGACTCAGGGTGTAGCCACAAAATCAGGGACATGAACAAGCCACAGAGGAAGACAGACCTCTAGAAAGTGTCTCTCCTAGTGCTTGCTTGCTGCAAGCTCATGATCCAGTTCCATAGCCCTTTGAAGGACTGAGCACCACCCATAGCTCTGCTGAGCTCATCAAATGTAAGACTGAAAAAGGAGAGAATCACCACTTCTGTGAACTCTTTCCTCTGTCTCTCTCTTGTTGCTGCCTTTTCCAATAACTGGGCTGCAGGCTAAAAAAAATAAAAACAAACACAAAACAAAACAAGTACACTAACCAAAACACAAGCCCTGCCTTTTGTTGCTGTGCAGGACAAATATGGAGAATTCCCAGATATTTATTCTGCGAGAGAATCTAAATAAGCACGTGGTAATAACAATAGCCAGTGGGTATGTGTTCCAGAAAAACAAGTCAACATCTGACCAAAAATCAGCGAGAACTGATGGCGATAAAGAGAGCATGAAAATCTCTTCTGCAAGCGCAAAAGCCAACACTGGGCAAAATCTAATGGAGAATAGCGATTCCCCCAGGTACAAAATGTGATTAATGTGATAGTGGCTTTTCATCTTCTTTTGGGCACTACTTAGAAAAGGGAGCCCTGAAGCATGGGCATCGCACCTCATGGTGCCAGAGATACTAGACTAAAATGACTCTTTGCCAAACTGAGCACGGCAGTGGACACAACCAAAGCTGCTTTGGAACTTATTCACAATGAGAAAGCGAAGGCAGAAGGAAAAGTCCTGGAGAGCAGGAATTAGTCATTTGGGAGTTTGTAGCCTCCAGATCTAGCATAGGGCTAAGAGGATAGAATTGTTCACTAAGTGATTGTTGATTTGGATTGGTGACCATCACAAAAAAATAAAAATTAAAGAAGAAATAAAAAAAAAAAAAGTTGGTGGAAATCCAGTCAAAATTTCCAGTTTCTTGTTAGGATGAATTTAAATGTCAACTTGTGGTATGTAACTTAAGACCCAAATATAAATTTAAACATTAAAGGTGGATAAGATGGGGCTATATATCATGCTGCTCATTTTCCAAGTCAGAAAAAAAGAAGATTTTCCTCAATCTACAGGCAACTTTGATTCCATGTAAAAATCATTATGATCCCATTTAAAAACCAAAAACCAAAATCGTGACTTTGACTGGGAGCCACAATAGGTTCATTTAATACAACTCTTAACAGTCAAACTTTAGTAGAGACTAATATTAGTTCTGCTTTAACTTTATTTATGCTTTAGCTTTTCTTCCCATCCAGCCATTCCCCAGGTCATCCCATCATCTTCCTGTTCCCATTTACATGTTCCTCCCCGACCTGGAACAATCATTCCAACATTGACCTGAGATCTGGACCTTCACAGTAAGGTCTCTCAAAATCCAAGCCTTAGGTTCAGGGGAAGGAAGGATTTTAACCCTAGGGCTCAACCTAACTGATTGGCAACTGTTTCAAAACTTAACTGTTTAACCCACTACATCTCTTCGCTGACCTGAGACCGTACTTCATTTTTATGTTTCAGCCAGCAGCTCTGCCCTTCACCAAGTTAATGATGCCATTGGCCTGGGGCTATGGATTCATTCTTTCCAAACTAGACTAGCACTCCGCACACAAGACCCAATAACAGCCACTTCTTCCACCTCTGAAGAACCAAATTCCCTTCTAGGTACATCTCTCCCCTATATGATTTGCTTCCACCTATCAAAATGTAAGGTCTTAGTACAGAGCCTGATATAGGCACTTTTAATGAAAATACTGATGTGAGAGTCTGAAGTCTTGGGGTCAAAATCTGACTCTAAGGTTCACTGTCTAGACTTGGGTAAGTCCCTTAACCTCTTTGGTTATCATTCTCATGTGCCAAATGAAGGTATTATGCCAGATGGCCTCTAAGGTCCCTTACATTTCTCATATGATTCTGTCCATGATACAACAGTGAGCTGACTGGTATATTTTAATAATTCAGGCAAAGCAAGTCCTGATTTCAGCAAGTCTTCTACTAGCAGAGCTAACAAAAGTCATGCAGAAACTATGTGGGCTTGACTGGTCATATCAGATATAAAAGGAGGCCATGACACTGTATATAAGGATCACTGCTGGATACATGTTGACTTAGAAAACCATGTATTATTATTACCTATGGTTGATTTTATTTTTTCAATTATTTGGTTAAATATATCCCAATTGCATTTTAATCTGGTTCCTATAGCACCATGGAGGGTTGTAGGCCTCATGTTTGACACCTCTGGGTTGAATGATAATATATTTAGGTGGACTTGGAATTGGAGGAGAGGCCACACCCAAAGCCTGGTGATTTATGGATTAATGTCATTCTGGAGGGGTTTCTAATGGAGTCCCATAGGTACTATGTCTCTAAGACTATCCTGGTTCCAATTATTACTGGCATGCTTCTTCATCTTGAGGAATTTATTGAGCTCTGAGGGGAGAGCTAATGTATTGGGTGTTCAAACATTACACACACACACGTACACACACAAACTCACATTATGAGTATGAATATGTATGCATGAATGTGTGCATATATGTGTGCAGGAAAAGTTCTTTTTTATTTTAAAATTTTATTTACTTTTAGTTTTCAACATTCATTTCCACAGGATTTGGAGTAATGAAATTTCTCCCTGTCTCTCTCCTACCCCCACCCAAAAAATAGCAAGCCTATTGAATACGCCTTCCCCAATCTGTTCTCTCTTATATACTCCCCCATACCACCCCCGACATTCTTGTAGGGCAAGATGGATTTCTATACCCCATTGCCTGTATAACTTATTTCCCTGTTGCATATAAAAAAACTTAACATTTGTTTTTAAAACTTTGAGACCCAGATTCTTTCCCTTCTTCCTTCCTCACACACCCCCACTGTGAAGACAAGCAATTCAATATGTTACACGTGTGGTTACACAAAATAGTTCCATAGTCATTATACTGTAAAAGACTGACTATATTTCCCTCCATCCTATCCCACCACACATTTATTCTATTTGCTCCTTTGAACCTTTTCCTTTTCAAAAGTTTTTTTTATTCTAACTACCCCCACCAATCTGCCCTCCCTTCTATCATGCCCCCTCTTAATCCCTTACCCCCTACTTTCCTCTAGGGTAAGATACTCAAATGAGTGTGTATGTTATTCCCGTCTTAACCCAAACAGTGAGAGTAAGATTGACTCATTCCCTTTCACCTTCATGCTCTTCCCTTCCATTGTAATAGTTTCCTCTTGCCTCTTTTATATGAGATAATTTACTCTATTCTATCTCTCCCTTTCTTCTTCTCCCAATAAATTCCTGTCTCACCTCTTAAATTTTATTTTTTAGATATCATTCCTTCATATTCAACCCATCTTGTGCCCTCTGAATACATGTATATATGTACACACTTTTACATACACTCGCATATATATTTATATACACATACACCCTCCCATACATACACATATATATATCTATATATATATACATATACACACATATATATGTATATATTCCTTTCAACTATCCTCATAGTGATAAAAGTCTTATGAGTTGCAATTATCATTTTTCCATGTAGGAATGTAAATAGTTCAACTTTAATAAGTTTCTTTTTATTTCTTTTTCCTCTTTATTTTCTCATGCTTCTCTTGCTTCTTGCATTTGAAAGTCAAATTTTCTGTTCAGCTCTGTTTTGTTTCATTAAGAATGCTTGAATGTCCTCTATTTCACTGAATGACCATATTTTCCCTGAAGCATTATACTCAGTTTTGCTGGGTAAGTGATTCTTCATTACAATCCTAGCTCCTTTGACCTTTGGAATATCACATTCCAAGCCCTAATTTGGAAGCTGCTAGATCCTGTGTTATTCTGATTGTGTTTCCATAATAGTAAAATTGTTCTTTCTTGGCTGTTTATAATATTTTCTCCTTGACCTGGGAACTCTGGAATTTGGCTATGATATTCCTAGGAGTTTTCTTATTGGCATCTTTTTCAAGAGGTGATTGGCGAATTCTTTTGATATCTATTTTGCCCTCTCTCTGATTGTAGAATATCAGGTCAATTTTCCTGGAGGATTTCTTGAAGGATGATTTCTAGGTTCTTTTTTTTGGTCATGGCTTTCAGGCAGTCCAAAACGTTTAAATGATCTCTCCTGGATCTATTTTCCAGGTAAGTGCTTTTTCCAATGAGATATTTCACATTGCTTTGTATTTTTTCATTTGCTTCAATCTGTTTTATAATATCTTGATTTCTCAAAAAGTCATTAGCTTCCAATTGCTACAATCTAATTCTGAAGGAATTATTTTCTTCAGTGAGTTTTTTCAATTCCTTTTTCAGCTGGCAATTTTGACTTTTTAAGGCATTCTTCTCCTCATTGGCTTTTTGGGCCTCTTTTTCCATGTGAGTTAGTCTACTTTTTAAGGTGTTATTTTCTTCAGAATTTTTTTAGGTCCCCCTTAGCAGCCTGTTGACATGCTTTTCATGATTTGCTTGCATCATTCTGATTTCTCCTCCCAGTTTTTCCTCCACTTCTTTTACTTAATTTTCAAAATCCTTCTTGAGCTCCTCCATGGCCTGTGAGCAATTCGTATTTTTCTTGGGAGTTTTTGATGCTTGAGTTCTGACTTCATTGTCCTCCTCCAGCTTTGATCCTTTTTGTCCCCCAAAAAGGACTGTATGGTCTGATTGTGCTTCCTCATCTTGCCAATTACTTGACTTTTGAGCTCTTTGCCATGATAGAACTATTCTTGCAGAATGGACAGGGCTTTGTTAGAAATTGCTGGGGGTTTTGCAGCTGCTGGAGTTGTTAGTTGGGTACTCTTTCTACAGCACCCACAAGCTCTTGCTCACTGGCCACACATTCCAGTACGACCCATGATGGCAATCCAGATCCAGGGAGGTCAAAGCAAAAGCAATTGCGCTTTGAATGGTTGCTTGGTCCCCCTACAATCAGCAGGTCAGGATCTCTGAAAGCAGTCTCATGGCACCACTATGAGTCCCAGCACTTCTTGCCCTGGGGACAGGTGCCAGACTGCACTGTTCCTTTACCCTTACAACAGAGTTCCCAAATGAACTTTTATTTTTCTCTTTGGCATTTATATGTTGAGATGTCTGGAAGCCACCACAGCTGCTGGTGATTCATTCTCCTGAAGTCTGCTCTCCCTGGTCTTGGCACTGGTTGAGGCTGTCCTGGGGCCAGAACCATGGCTCACTGGTGACTGCACTCATTTTCTAACACACTGTGATAGACCTTTCCTGTCTGCCTGCCAGGCTGCATTCAGCAAGATATTTGTTTCTCTCTGTCTCTTTGTGCATTCTGCAGGTTTAAAATCTGTTTAGAGTCATTTTTTTACAGATACTGTAGATGGTTGAACCTGGGGCCCATGCCAAGTTTGTGCTTTTACTATACCATCTTGGGTCCACACTTTGCCAATATGGTTTTTTAAGACAGTCTTCTCCTCATTGGCTTTTTGGACCTCTTTTGCCACTCGAGTTAGTTTATTTTTAAGGTGTTATTTTCTTCCGTATTTTTTGGGGGGGGGTCTCCTTTAGCAGGCTGTTGACTTGCTTTTCATGATTTTCTTGCATCATTCTCATTTATCTTTCCAATTTTTCCTCCACTTCTCTCACCTGATTTTCAAAATACTTCTTGAGTTCCTCCATGGCCTGTGATCAGCTCATATTTTTCTTAGAGGCTTTTTTTTCATTTTTTGGAGGGGGGAGGGGAAGACCAGGATAATTGGGGTTAGGTGACTTCCCCAAGTTCTTATGGTTAGTAAGTGTTATGTGTCTGAAGCTGGATTTGAACTCTGGTCCTCCTGACTCCAGGGCCTGAACTCTATTCTCCGCACCACATAGCCACTCCAACTTGTAGGCTTTTGATGTGGCAGTTTTGACTTTGTTTTCTTCTTCTGGTTCTATGTTTTGATCCTTTTTGTCCCTCAAAAAAGATTCTATGGTTTGACTGTGCTTCCTCTTTGTTCGTTCTCCTTGCCAGTCAGTTATTTGACTTTTGAGTTCTTTGCCATGAAAGAACTCTACATCCAGAGTGGAGAGTGCTGTGTCCCAAATTTCTGGATTTTTTGTGCAGCTGTTGTCAGGTTTTTTCCAGGAACCTGCCTCAAATGTGTGAGGAGGACTTCCCCTCCGCAGCCTCTACAAGTTCAGCTGCACCTGGACTACCACCCAAGACTGTGATCCAGATCCAAGCAGTACAAAGCAAGAGAATCCTGCCTTAGTGCCTGCAGAGAGATTACTGCAAATGTCCTCTGGACAGTTACTTGGTCACCCCAAAATCTGTAGGCCAGGAGCTGGAAGCAGCAGCAGCAGCAGCAACAGTAGCAGCCACCATCACCTCTGCCATCCTGGGGACAAGGGCCATGCTGTGCCCATCTCTTACTTAGTTCCATCAGAGTTCCCCACTGACCTTTCACTTTCTCTTTTGCATTTATGGGTTGAGAAGTCTGGAAACTTCACAGCTGCTAGTGATTGACTCTCCTGAAGTCTGCTCCAGCTGTTCTGTGCCACTGGTCAGGGCCACGCCATGTCTGGGCCCTTGCAGCTCATGCAGGACTGTGCTCAGCTCCTAACCCAGTGCAATAGACCCTTCCTGTTGGCCTGCCATGCTACTTTCAGTGGGAGATTTGTTTCTCTCTCTCACTTTGTGGGTTCTGTAGCTCTAAAATTTGTTTAGAGTCATTTTCTTACAAGTACTGGAGGTGGTTGGAGCAGGAGCTCAAGCCAGTTCCTGCTTTTACTCCACCGTCTTGGCTCCACCTGCATGAAAAGATCTTAAATGACCAGACATTTGAACTTGAAAATAGAAAATTGACTAGGGATAAATGCCTTGGCTAGCCTAAAGGTTCTTAACCTCATTTGTAAATGTACAGAATGATAGGGCAAAAGAGAGACCTGGAATTTTAATGAGCAGTAGGTTTACTATGAGAAGAAGATATGCCATGGTGGGTAGAAAAGATTATGGAATCCTAGGTAAGAAAAGGAAGATATCATTCAGGGTGAGGGATACAGTAACCCATTAGACTCTCTTCAGTTGGAACACTACTGAGTTGGCAGATTCTATTCTGACTAATACATGGACAGCCTTGACCATATGAGAGCTGGGGATACTCAAAGTCCTTGATTATTGGCCTACAGTTCTGGGGGCCATAACTGAGGTCTTTGATTATTTCATGACCTGCTTAATTTCTGAGGGAAGGGCTAGGAGCAAGTCATGGAAATTGCAACCAAATGATTTGGACATATTTGGAATAAAATTCTCATGAATTCATACCATCCCAAGATGGAATTAGTTATCCCTACAGAAAAGATCACCAACCCCAATGGACATTTTTCAGAAGAATCCTATCCCTTTGTTAATTACGCTATCTTTGTTGTTGTAAAGGGAGATTCTGTTTATCAGTGACTCATAAGATGATATGCCTTCCTATTCAGATATTTTAAATTCCATTCTCTTTACCAATTTTGGTGTCTGCCACACAGGAGCTACATAATACATGCCTGCAGAAGAACTGTTTGTCTGAGATGCTGTGATTGTAATATCTGTCTCTGGCCACAAGAATAATACTCAACAGCTGGCATTGCCTATACTGATCACTTTAAAGTTTGCCAAAGATTCAAATACAGTAGCTCATTAAATTCACACAAAACCCATGGGAGCTAAGAGCAATGTAATTATTCCAGTGTATTGGTGAGCATACTGAGTCTTCTACAGCTCCTGTAATTTGTCAAGGATTTCCAGCTAGTAATTCCTGGTAGTGGAATTGGGACACCTGGTTTGTTTTTGTATATATGTATTTTTTGGTTTTTGTTTTTTTCTGTTTCTAGGTCTCAACCTCTCTCCACAGTACCATGCAGCCAAAGAAAAGCTTTTTAATGCTCATAATGTATGTGCAACCTGGGTTTCTACCTTGTTTGTGGATGTAATCTAGCTGTGAGTAGCCCACTGGGTTTATGTATTAACTGAATTTCATGAGGAATGAAAGGCATCTGGAACTAATCTTAAAATTGTATTTCAAGGTCACAATTATAAAGTCAAAAATACTATTGCCCTGTTTATGAGAAAGGGAAGACAAACAAGAAAAAGCATTCAAAAGTCCTCAGGTGCCAGATGCAAGTTGGTCATCCCATAGTCACTTACATGCATATATGGTTCTTTTAGTTCAAAATGTCATAAAATCATAAGAAGAAGGTTCTAGAGTTAGGAAATTCCATCAAAGCCAAGATCCTCTTAGTTGACAGATGAGGAATCTGAAGGTCAGAGAGGGGACATGACTTGACAAACATCACAGAGCTAATGGAGATCTCTATGTTTACCGGGGCAGGCATATCCAATATTTTTAATGCTCATAATACCTGTGTTACCTGGGTTTCTATTTTCTTCATGGATGGAATCTAACTGTGAGGAAGGGTTTATATATTAACTGCATTTCATGCAATATTCATCCAATATTACTTAAAGATTTCTCTGAAAAACAGTTTATAGAATTTTTTTTCATAAAACATTTTATTCTTACTTCTAAAATCCATCTTTCACTCAGGTCCTCAAATCAACTTCCTAATGCATAGATATGATCATACTATCCTTCTACTGAAAGACATTCAATTCTATTACCAATAAAGAAAATCATAAATGTCTTATCCCCATGTTCTGGTTCCAATCAACCTTTGCAACCTAATGGAAATCTACCCTTCTCCTTCATGTGTCCTACCTTGGTGACCAACTGGAATGTTTGCATAACGTACTCTCCACATCTGTACTGCCTGCTCTCCATGTCTTCATCTGTTAAATCTTTCTCTTCCTTCAATGTACAAATCAGTTGCCATCTACTCCAGGAAATCATTGATGCACATAAAAGCAGAAAGTACCTCAACTCTCCCATGTCCATCTCCATCTCTCATCCCTTCCTGTTAGTCTCTCCTAAGAACTTATCACACTCTAACTCTGAATGTGCAGTTTTGTGCACATCTTATTCAACTAATAAGATTGTCAGATCCTTGAGTCCTGGAATTCTCCAATTTCCCCCCTTATATCTTCATGTTCTAGAAGAGTACCTTACATTTAGTAAGCAAGTGTCAAAAGATTTCTTTCTTCTCCATATCAAATTTCAGGGAAGAAAGTACAGTGATCAACATATGGACCCAAGTGATAGAAATATACTGAAGTACCCCAAGGAATCTTCACTTTGTTGGCATCGATGCTCCCTATTTCCAAAGGAATCTCTTTGGAGGTTCTGTCACTGAGGGAAAGGTCTTGAAGAGTTACAATGGTCAAAGCCCTCATCAATTTTTGCCAGTCTGGAACAGACACTCCCCAATAGTAGGCAGGAAATTTCTTGGACACCTGAACTACAGTCCTTCACAGGAGTCATTACAGAAAACTTTCCCATTTGGTTTGACCATCTGCACTTGTCCTTCCCAGATATAGAACCTGAGAATGCAAAGTCAATGGCAGAGAACAATGAGGCTTGAGTTGAGCTCCCTCTTGGAAGAAGAAATATTGAAGTCTGGTCAGGAAGAACCTTGCACTGGAAAGATCTTTTGTTAGATGAATAAAGAATGGCTGCTTCCTCTCTGAACTTCATTTTTAGGAAGGTGTCCAGCTCAGCTGTGTCTTCATAATGTGTCTTCATCCAGTCTTTCTCTAATGTGACCGGGTGGGTCCCTTCTGCTTCTCCCTCCCAATTTTCATTGTCTCTTTTAAGTGTTATCTTCCCATTAGAATGTAAGGTTTTTGAGGGAAGGTTTGTTTTTATTTCTATTTGTATTTTTATTTCCAACAACTAGCATAGCATGTGGCATGCAGTAAGAGCTTAAATGCTTGTTGGTCTCACTATACACAGCCTTTGAGTGAACCTCAGGGTGGTCCAGGGTCAAGCCATAGGCTTCTTCTCACTTCACTGAGTCAAGTGTGTACGACGCCAGCAATCAATCTAGTTGGAGTCTTAATGACCCACTATACAACATGAAGGGACCTGAGCAGCCATGGTGCCCAGACTGCTTGAACAGGAATTGTCTGCCTGCTTCTTGAATGTCTCCAATGAGGGCAGAGACATGTACCACCTAACAAGAGGCCAGTATGCTCTGGGATAATTCTAATGATTAGAAGGTTTTTCCTGGCATCAAGCCTGAACGGGCCTCATTAGACCTTCCAAGAATTGTTCTTAGGTCTAATCTAAAGTTAAGTGAGGTGATCCTCATTTCATAAAGAAGATGAACACAGGTACCCTGTCCCACAAACCCTCTCTTCTCCATCATAAACATCACAAGTCCCTTCAATCTAGTCCCTTCTGGAAGAAATCCAGATGCTCCACTGTACTGGATATCAGCTTTGAAAAATAATCTAGCTGTTTATCAATGTTCCCCCCAAAAAAAATATGGCATCCCAAGTTGAGCCCAACAATGTCTGCTCAGAGCCAGTTATAGTAAACCCATCTCCTTCTTATTTCTGGACATGAGAGTCTTCAGTGCAGTCCAAGATCATAGTAGGGTTTTTAGCCTCTGAAATAACCCTTCATGCTCATCTTGAAATTGAGGCCTCTTAGAACCTCACACTGACAACTCACCATTCTCCAATCCTGTACTTCTAAGGTTGATTTTGAACTGAAAATTATGGAATCATAGTTATCCATATTTAATGTTCTTTAACCAGTTTCAGCCCAATGTTCTACTTCCTTAAGACCATTTTCAGATCTTGATTCTCCCACCATAGTCGAGAATGAAGCATTAAAAAGATTTTATATAAAAATATTACAAAGCTATAAATAGCAAGGCTTAACTATTTATATGCCAAGAGGCATGAGGAGTTGGAGATAACACTTGGGTTGTGACTGGGAGGATAAGAGCTTCCTAGAGAATTCTGGATAAGTTAGAAAGAAAGGAAGGTTTGGAGGGAAAGCTCATGGCTTTGGTTTGGAACCTGTAGAGTTTAAGATGTTTCTGAAATATACATTTCTACATGTCCAATAGACAGTCAGAGATGTGAATATGAAGCTCAGGAAGGAGTTGAGAGCTAAGTGAGGAGATCTGTGAATCACTGACAGAGATGCGATAATTGGATACATTCCAGGAGATTCTTCCTGGATGGATTACCATAGGAAGAGTAAAAAATCTAAGATGGGGCCAGTTGTGTTGAGGAATGAGCAATTTTCTTATACAAGGTCTAAACAGGGTGTGTCATTGAAGAAAATACTGGGAGAATAAATTGACAACAACAGACTGTAAAGGAATTTGAATGGCATAATAAAGTGTTTGACTTTTATTTGGTGGTCAATAGCGAACCATGCAAAGTTCTTACGTATGGCAGAATCAAAATGAAAAGAGTGTTTGAGGAATGGTAATTCTCTGATAGTATGCGGTATAAAAAGGAGGCAAGAGAGACAAAAGGTGGCATAATTTAGGAGGATTATAATTCGAACTCTAAGTAGGATAAAAAAGGCTAAAACTTGGACAGAGATAGTAAGAATCATAACAAAAGAATCCAAGTGAAAGAGGTTGCAAGAAAACACTGACAGGAGTGGAAAATGCTGGGGAGCTGCTGGGTCAGGGAGCAGAGGAGAATGGAAGATTCAGCTGAAACTGTGAGACTGGCTGCTTGACAGAGTGGTTGGAGAATAAAGAGCAAGTAAAAGGTGGAGGAAGGAAAGAGAGATTGGTCACTAGGGCATATGGAGATGAAAACAAGGTGAGTCTTGTTTGAGATCTAGCTAGTTTTCTCAACTGGGCTGTCTACAGAATGCATTTAAAGAGTGCATCAGCAGGCAGCACGCTTAAAATCCCTTCAACTACAAACAGGAGAAGAGGACTTTGAATCTTGTATCTGTCAGAGATGAAAAACAGAACATTGATGATTCCATGTTATTTATGGAATTTTCCTACAATAGTGGGAACAAATTCCCTCTTGACATTCTATAGATTTAATGCCCTGAAATGTGGTAGTCTGCTACCAATTTAACCTAAAGGTTAACAAAAGAGTACAGAGTTATCAATTAACCTCTTAGACTTTATGTTTCCAAACTAAATACTGACAAGGTATTAGTGTTACCCTTAATCCTTCCACCTAACAAAGAAAAAAATCCCTCATCATCTCATAGCCCCAGCAGTTTTAAAGTCAGTTATTTCAGCTTGTTCTGTGCTGAGCAGCTTCCCGAGTGACTATCCCCCAGAGAAAACAAAGGTGGATTTTATTATCAATCTTACATAATTGATGACTCCAGTACTTGGTTCCAGCATCTCCAGAGTCTTACTGACACATTGGTGTAGTGCATTGGTAGTCATCAGTTTCTGAATATCTAGATGGCATTCACCCTTCTTTCCCCTGATGCTGGCTAAAGAAGGAAAGGCAGCTGCCAAGGGTATGCTGGGGTGGGAAGATCACTGAGGCACCACAACATTTGACCTGCTTGGGATCTATTGAGCATGGGCTTTTCCATCACCTCATTCACTTCTAGTTCCAAAGTCCTTGGGTAAGGGTGGGGTACAGATTCAATGATTCTGTAGGTGGTATTCTTGCCAGATGAATGAAAGATTCCCAAACTAAGAGACTCTAACCCTCCAGGAGACAGGAAGAAGCAGCAATGATGTTAGCTACTTCTTTGCTATTAGAAAAATTCAGATTGTATCTGCCTCTTAATGGAAGGTTCTGTCTGTCTCCCCATGTAGAAGCAATTCAGAGGAATTAAGTGGTTTTATTATGGTAGCATTGTTAAGTGGCATTTTGTTATGTCCATGAGCTATGATGCGAACAGCACATAATGTCATATCTAAGACTTGTGTTCTGTCATGAGTCATATTTCAGGAAGCATCTGGATGAGACATACAATGTACTCAAAGGGAGATAGTTGGGATTTCCAAGAATTTAGGGTCCATGACCGGGGAAAATTATGTGATGTAACAGTACATGAAAAGAGAAGACTAAGGATACAATGTGATGTCTGTCTTCAAATAAACAAAGGGGAAGGAGAAGAGATATGATAGTAAGTGTGGTAGAGGGTATCAAGTGCTAGGATGGGAATAGTGAATATCTGACTGAAAATCTGGTCTTTGATAATAACTGGCTAGGTGACAGCTTGGACAAGTCACTTCATCTGCTATGCCTCAGTTTCCACACATGTAAAGAAATGACTTTAACTGGTTGGCCCCAAATGGACGTTTCTACATCAATATATGATCTTATGATGATGCTTGCTTGACTTAGCCTCAGAGTACATAATTTGGAGAAATAAATGGGGGGGGGGGAGATGAGCAAAGATACATAAGAAAACATTAAAAATCAAGCAATTCTAAAGAGAATGTGAAATCTTCAGAAGTAGTCTCTCAGTCCATGGAGGTTTTCAAGCACAGTCACATGATAATAAGATAGGATTGCTGGAAGGGGGAGGGCAGATTGAACAAAATGGTCATTGAGGTCCTAGAGAAATCTATGATTCGGGGAACTTAGTGATCATGGAGTTCAGCAGCCAGCATTGTACATAATTATCTATACTGATGCCATCCCACCTCTCAAGTATGAGCCCCATGATGGCTTGGCCATATTTTGTACATGCTCTGTACTCCCCTCAGGGCAGCATGTGGCTCGGCAACTGTTGATGCTGAGTTAATACACTGGTAGGTTCAGTTTGTTTTTCTTCAAACTAATCATTTTGAGGACAATGAAGGCAATAGTAGATTGTGTGGCCTGTGGAAACTTCTTATTACTTCATAAGAGAAGCTAGAGGGAAGCTTAGGTGCCTTTGGGCCCCAAGAATCTGAACAAGGTTCTTTCACACAATAGACATGAAGAAAACCAGTTTTCAGCAGCATAACATTGAGGCAATTATATATATGTTTGCATGGGTGTGTGTTTGTGTGTGTACACACACACATATACATAAACATTTATAAGTGTTTATGCGTATATATATGTATATGCATATATATACATACATACATACTATGTGTGTTGTAACTGGTGAAACAGTATGTGTGTATATATATAAATATGTGTGTGTATGTGTGTGTGTGTATTTATGTATATATATATATATATATATATATACACATTTATATATATAAACACTTTATTTTTTCAATGAATATATATACACATGTACACATAAACACACACACACACACACATACACACATATATATGTATAGTTTTTCTCTCACACACTCCTGAAATAATTACTGCCACTACTAAAATTTTAAGGTGTTAAACCACTCAAGGACAGCCCAGTATAGCTGTGGCCCAGATGTAGTCATTTTAGCATGTCTTCTAGCACACAAAACAAGGTATAAAACAGGAATATCATGAAGTACATAGCCAGTCAGCATGATGTGCTGGTGTGGGTCAGAGCAACAAGAACCCTCAGGTAGTCACCTGGAAAAAACTGTAAAGGAAGCACAGAATTAGAAGAAGAGAGATGGAAATTTCCTTGGGTTCATAGAAGACTGACTTTCTCAACATCACCCCAACCCACAGAGTATCAAAGGTACATCTGACCTGAGTAAAATGGGCTGTATCCCCCCACTCTGGCCCCAGCCACTCCCTGGCTCAGAGTCGGACTATCTTCTATCTTCCCTTCTTGCTATGCCCCCTCCCTCATCAATGAATAAGAGAAAGTACCCTCTGCTTTGTGTACTTTAATCTCCAAGACAAAGGCATGTTACAAAAATGCTGTGAATGTTTGACAAACCAGGAGGAGAGGTCCTCAGATAACTTACAGCCTTAAGGTCTGACCATGAGACCTGTTTGGCTAAAAAGCCTTGACATCCCAAGGCTGAGAGACTTCCAAATGAGGCAGAGAATGCTGTCACCATGTCTAGGGTGGTCAGACCCAATCTATCAGTTAGCTGAGATCCAGGAAGGACATTTGGAAACTTTCTTTAGGCAGAGAAAGCAGCATCTCTCAGTGCTCCACTTCTTGCCCCAATCAAAGGCTACCTATGAATATCCTTGAAGGTCTGAAAAGCACCTGGTGGACTTGATCTCATGGGAGCTGCACAACAACCCTGAAAGGTAAGCCCTAACAGTATTATTACTCCATTAAAAATGTGGAAATTGAGCATCTCAGACTTTGAGTGACTTGCCAATGGTTGCCCAGTCAATAAGTATTCATGGATGAATTTGAACCCAAATCCTTTCTGATTTCAAGTTCAGTAAAGGTATCACTATCCTAAGCTGTCTTTCTGCTGCATTGTTAGCTCCTTAAGGAAACTGCTCCCTGCTTCACTCCCAGCACCCAGAGTTTCACTTAATAAATCCTTAAGGAATATTGTTGAATCATTGCTTTGGTGGCAAGTTCTTGTGTTACCTTTTACTAGCTAGTTGGTGAACTCCCATTCCACAGTATCCTTGAGACTTTGGAACATCCTTCCTTACCTTCCCAAAGAGCTGACTATCCCTTGGCCAGATGACAGCATCTACACCATAAGGGAGCCTCTAGAACTCAATCATCTGTCATATCGCTATTTGTGTTTACTTTAGTTGATTTATATGCACACACATACACAAACTGGAAGCAAAAGGAGCTGCTTAATATTTCTGGGATACAATTCTTATATTTGTGAGAAAGGTTCCATTGTTCTAGTGCCTGGTTTCAGTCATAGGTTCCTTTTCCAGACTTAGGCCACTCAGGCCACCCCAAACACTGTTCTAGGAAAGTAGTTCTCTCCAGGCTGTGTTACAAAAAGAAATGTGGATGTGCCCTAGTTTTCTAATTGTGATCCACACCCAATAGGCTCAAAAGTCCATCTGCATGGACAAACTTTGTCAGGTCTACAGTCTTGCCATCAAACACATAATATAATTTGGGCTTCTGGATCCAACTCAATGTGAGACTAGCCATTTTCTCTAATCATTACAACCTCTACACCTCACTGAGCCAAAAATTATGGCAAGTGATAAAATATTGTCAGTTGTCTAGGACATTATGAACCCTTAGAAGGGAAATTGCTGGTAAAGGAACTAATATCTAACACCTTCCCCTGCTACGATGGTCTGGCAGAGCTGAACAGATAGATCAACAAGCCTGTGTCATAACTCATGTCTAGCACTCTCCTGCCAAAATGACCACCAGCACCCCAGAAAAAATGAGAGAAACTTACTACAGGAAAAAATGAGAAGAAGAAAACTCAGGTACACACTTAGAGAATAATGAGATAAAAAAAGAGACAATATTAATAACAGAAGGGAATAAAAACTCCAGATCAGCTAAATAAGTTCAGACATCTAATGAATAAATATTGCAAGGCAAAGGAGAATGATCAACACCTACAAAAGTAAAAAAAAAAAAAAAACTCTGGCTTCCCAAGAGATGATGCAACCACAACAACATGTTTTTAAGTGGTTTAAAGTTTAAAAAAGAAGTAAGAATTTTCAAAGAACTATGTATAACTTACACAGTGGAAATAATTGGCAGAATAGAAAAACTTGAATTCTTAGAAGAAGTTTCAGCAAGAAAACCAAAGCAAGAACTGATTGGGAACAAAAATAAACAGAAATGAATCTGGAAGAAGAGAAACAAAAAACAAGACCTTGAAAAGAGAACATGATTCCCATGCAAGCAAAACATGGTGCTCATGAAGACAGAACACATAAAGACAACTTAACGATTTTAAGTATCCCTAAAGAACATAAGCCACCAAAATGCAAGATATAAGAAACACTCCAAAGTTCTAAACAGATTTTAAAATTGTAAACCAATTAAAAGAATCCACTGATCACCTCCAAGAGCAGAAAGGGGGAGAAATCTATGATGCAAATTATAAGACACGTAAAGATTAAGTTTGATAATTCCAATGACAAACAGAAAATTATGCAAACAAGTAAGAGAAAAACCTTTTAAAAAATTAAAGGAAATTTTAATAATACAAGACTACTTGTCATCCATCAGAAACCACAGAAGGCAATGGATAATATCTTCCAAAGGGCAAAAGGGTTCAACATGCAACAAGGTGCCATAGCTTGCTATCTTGACCCTAACAATTAATGAAAAATGATGTATGTTCAGTAAAAAGATGTGGTTGATAGTTTCCAAGAAAGAAAAACCAATCTAAACAAAATTTTTACTTTTTAATCATCTAAACCAACAGAAATACAAGATAGGTAAAAAAAAAAAAAAGGCCCAGCAACTGTGGGCAACAATAATAATAATAAAAAAGAAAACAATAAAGAGGTAATTCAGTTTCTGACTAAACATACACAAGGTGTCAAGGTTTCAAGTGAAGGTGAATAGAATTGATAGCAGAGGAAAAAGGCCTGGAACATCTTGGGCTAAGTCTCATATCCCTCTCCTTCAGGGGAATAAAAGGGAGAGGGGAGGAAAAAGGTAGAAGGGAATGTGATATGTCAAAATGAAGGAAGAGAACTCCAATAGTCTCTCAGGAACGGGCAGCTACGTGGCAGTGGATAGAGTGTCAGGATGGAAGTCTCCCTGAGTTCAAATCTGTCCTCAGACTCCTAAGTAGCTGTGTGACCCTGGGCAAGTTACTTACCTCAGTTTGCTTCAGTTTCCTTACCTGGAAAATAAGCTGGAGAAGGAAATGGCAAACCCCTAGTATCTTTGCCAGGAAAACCCCAAATGGGGTCGCAAAGAGTTGGACATGACTGAAATAGCTGAACAACAAGAAGTCTCTTGGGAAAAAGAGAACTTAGAAGAGAATGAGATTTGAGACGCAGAAGGGACTGAAGCAGGGTTAATGGAAGGGCAAATTTTGTTTTATTGGTGGGAGTGGGGATCACTAATTAATGCTCCCATGAGGAAAGAGAGAGACTGTCTAAAGAAAAACAGGAACCTTACAATAGGTATTATCAGAAAGGCTTTGATTCGTAGAGAGAACATTGATCTGACCTCAGAAGAAGAGGAATCAGAGCTCCTGGGAAAACTGTTTCCCAAACAAGTAGGAGGCCATGGACCCATGGAAATAGCTCACTAAATGGGGGAAAATGCCCTTGGGAGAGCAAAGGCTCACAATGAACTACGCAATCAGGAATGTGCCCTAACATGGAGCAGGACAATATCCTCCATCTCACTTGAAGAAGATGGTTTCTCCAAGAGATTGACAAGGTTACAAAATGGAAGCTGTTAGAAAAGAACCACGATTACCTAGAAACTTTAATGCCATGAAGAAAATAAAATGAGAATTTTTTAAAAAAGGTATGAAGTCCATGAATAAAATATTAAAATTCTAAAATAAATGAAAAGAAATATTATGAAGACTAAGCCTAAGGGAAAGAAATTATTTTCAAAAAGGGTATGGAAAATTAAATTAAAAAAAAAAAAACAAGAAAATAATTTAAAGAGAGAGGAAAGTGTGGAGAATTTTACTTGACTAAGAGGGGGAAAAATGGGGGAGGTATTTAGGAGATTAGATAAAACGAGGAAAAAGAAATTGAGTGAACCTCCCCAAGTTGGGAAGGGGAACCAACTGGACGGGTATGGGAAAGAGGAGAGGAAAGCTCTCTTCAAGTAGATTAAGCTAAATAACTAATGGGAGAAAGCCCTGGGCTAACATCTTTGTCTTTTCAATGCTAAATGTTGTACTACATTGGGAAAGGGAAGGAATTACTGTATAAAACACGACTTATGTTTTCACAACTTAGCCTGTATGCACTGGACCCAAAAACGCATGAAAAGGACCCCAGATTCAACCAGCATGCATATGTCCTTGGGCAGCCCCCAGATCCACTCTCATTACCCCATAGTCAAATCTCATCTAGGAGTTGGACTTATTAGGTGAAACAATGCAGGAAGCTTGGGAAAAGGATGTGGGGGGGGGAGGGGGAAGATGTCTGGCATTGACATGGGAAAGGGTCTGGTCACTTTGACTTCCACAAGGATTGCTGGCAGCCAACATGATCAAATGAGTGGAAGCTGCCCTGCTATTTGCTCTTCTAACCATCCCCTCTACAACACAGAGGAGGTCTGGGGGCTTTACTGTTTGGCCCTGTTAAGAGTTCTGGTACTCTTCTGGGACTTTACTTTTCCAGGGGTGAAGACCAGTTTGCTGTTTGCTTTGTCCCTTGGGTCCTATGGGGTGTCTGGCGGCAGCCTCACAAGTAGAAACCTAATACTAAGGTGAGAAGTTGAAAAGGGGAGGTGCTGGGACCTCAACTTTGGCCTCTCTGATAGCATTCCTGAGATCATATTATAGTGACTGGGGACAGAGCTCAGAAGATCTTGAGATGGAGCTTACACAGTCAATAGTCTAGTTTCATTGTAGCTGCTGTCTGGGGGAGAGTGAAAACTTCTCAGACAGTTGTGGATTGTTAACTTCCCTCTTCCTCCTCCACTGATGCTGTCAATCAGCAGCAAGCCCTTTTGGGAGTCTTTCAACCCCCATCTTCAGTCCTTTGTTTTCCCACCTCTGTGGGCCCCTCTTCCCAGCCAGTGGGAGTCAGGTACAGCCCAAGCTCACTCCCCCAACAGATGAGAATGAGGGACAATGGGGGAAATATGACCCTACTGTGTTAGGGTTTAAAACCTGTGTTCACCACACATTGTGGGCCTCTTCTCATGATCAGTCATGGGGAAGACCTCTCACTTCTCCTGGGGAAGAGAATAAATTCCTGTTCTTATCCTAAGAGATCTCTGTTTGTTTGTTTGTTTGTTTTTTTATTAAATCTTGGATAACACTGTCTTAGATGGTAAAGATTCTCATTGTCCTCACTTTGCCCAACTAAGGCCCCAGCCACAATCTGTGTAGGTCTTGAGCCCATTGGAAATCTGGAAGAAGCCCTAGTTGGGCTGCTCTATGATTTCAACAAAACCAACATTCTAATAAAACATATAGGCAGCTGGATTATTTTCAAAACTAACTCCAGAACTACAGCAAGCCCTGAAAGCAGCCTTTCCGAAACAGCTTTTTCATGCCACTCATGATTCTAAAAATCAGCAATTTAGAGAAGATCCATCATGACCACCGTGACCTTTGTCCTGAAGTGGTTTGGGCACTATGCCAGTCCCAGTCAGAGCCACCTTTTATAGCAGGTGGCTCCTCACTCTACTCTCTTTTTCTATAAAATTGACTTGCTCTTCTCTCAGGTTCTTACTTAATCCCTGTTCCTTCAAGAAAGAGAGAAGTAGAAGAAATCTTGGCTTCCATTTCCATAAATTATATGATGCCACACAACCACAATAACACGTTTAATTAATTTATTCCTACAATCCCTCTTGCCATTATGGGAGAGGGTGACTAGAAAGGCCTCTTAGCAGCAAAAATGCATGTGGAAACAAAAATGCTATATTGTTCTACTGCCAACAAAGACTGTTATCTTCATGCTTTGGAAATGATTGCAGATACCAGGAGCCCAGCAAAATAGCTTGAGCAAGAAAACAATATGCTAATTTCCAGAATAATTCAAGCATTAGTATTTTTCCAATAACATAAGCTTTGCCTACAGTCAACAGTAGACACCTGCAGAAGATAATAAAAAGAACAAGTCCCCATTGAAACAATATCTGATGGCAAGACAAAATGGCACTTCCCAAGCAGGAGAGGGCCTGCTTTGCTGGACAGCACCCACAGAGCCACACATCCTGAGAGTGCTGCTTAGAAGCTGAGGAAGGTGTGCAGACAAATGTGCACCTCCCAGAGCAGGCCGCTAAGCACAGGTCTGCCTGTCAAAGGTCAAAAAAAATAAAATACCGATGCTGACATAGACCTAGTTGGAACCAGTAGTTTCATGAAGCTGGTTTTCAGAATGAATGTTTGCCAACTTAATAAGTCATGTTCCAGTAAACCTAGAAACATAAATTATTGATATAAAGAACTTATTTAATAAGAACTTCCATGGAAATTATGAAGCAGATTGGCAAAAAAAGTAGGCTGTGACCAACATCTGAGACCACATACTATCATAAACTACCGAGCAATATGCAAACACAATTCTTTTAATTTTGGGGATATTTTGTTCACTTTCTTGACACTGACCATGGCTGAAACAGTTCATAAAAGATAGCTATTTGGAGATGCCCCTTAAGCATCACAATCTCAACACATCCAACAGAAAACAAATTCTCCCTTTCCTCAATACCTATTCTCCCCTACTTCTCCAGTCCAGTGACCAAGGTCCCCTTCTTCTTCTGATCATATTCAATCTGTTGCAAGCCTTATGATTTCTACCACCCTTATATTTCTCATATCTACCCCTTACTCTCCACTTTAGGAAGTGTAACCCAAGGCCAGATACTTAAATCATTCTTCAGTCCTAATGTAGTAATAACTCGCCACTTGCTCTTCCTGCCTCCAGTAACTTTTCCAATCTTCTGTTTGCACAGTTATCAAGTTGAGAGAGTAGATATCTGGTCATGAAATGACTCTACTGAAAAAAAAAATCTTCAGAGATTTCTTGTTCCCTCTATGTAAAATCCAGTCACTCACACTAAGCTTTAAAGTCTATGTCCCACTCACTTTTGCATTCTTGTTGCACATTATTCACAACACACTTTCCATGTTGCCATTTGTCCTGATGTGGCTCCATAACTTTGCCTGTCCTCGAGCACAGTTTCTGAATTCTGTTGCTTTGTCACCTTCACTTTCTTCTTGAGCAAACACATAACACACACAGAGTTACTCTTCTTTATTTAATTTGTAATTATTATTTTTTTGATTTCATGACCAAAGATTATTTTTTTTTCATCTTGGCACTCATTCACTCAAAAACAAAAAAAAAAAAGAAAGAAAGAAAGAAAAATATCCATAGTCAAACAAAATCAATTCCCATACTGTCCAGGGTCGAAAATGCTTGTCTTATTTCCCACATTTAATCTATCAGTTCTCTGCCAGGTGATGGGCAATATTCTTAATCATTACTCTTCTGAAATCAAGGCTGAACACTACATTAAAATGCATTCTTAAGTCTTTCAAAATCATTAATATTTAGAATGCTATTGATAGAATATAAATCATTCTCCTGGTTCTTCTTTCTTCACTCTGCCTCAGGTAGTACAAGTTTTCCTGGGTCTCTGACCCTAGCTCTTCCATCCATTCAGCACAAGAGGATTCCATAACATTTCTATCCCATAATAGTTCAACCTTGCCCCACTTGGTCCTGCTTTCTGTTTCTTTGCCAGCACATAAAAGAGCCACTAGCAATATTAGTGTAAATGTAAGACCATTTCCTTTACCTCTCTGGATCATAAGCCTAGCCGAGGTACTGCTGAGCCAAAGAGCACATGCATGCAGTAAATCCAGAGGCAGCAATCCAAAGTCCTTTCCCAATTTCCTAATTCAGTGAATGGCTCCCCCGACAGTGCATCGATTGGATGGTTCTGTTTGGTTTAGTCTGATGTGTTCTAATCCATTCTACCCCACATTTCCCCCTTTTATTTAACCAGTAATGAAACAATTTTGAGGATTGCTGCTTCATACTATAGTTTGCTACATGTTACCACTAGTCCCCCTTGCTGGCCAGTTTTTTCATCTTCCCTGCAAATGCCGCCAGATGCTTTCTCTTCTTATTTTTTTCTGGTTTTATAAGAGACTCTTCTGGTAATTTGATTTGTTTGATCCAGGATAAGTCAATTTATTTAAGGATTCATTTGCCTTTTGTGGAAGCTTTAATTTGCTTCCAAACAATGACCCATTTCCTATCTAAAGTTTTATATTGATATTCCCAGTCAAGACAACCTTATCCTTCTGGAAATCACTTTATAAATACTTTGGCTTTATTTGTCATTGTACATGTCTTATCTTCCAAGAAGGATATAAGCCTCTTGATAAGTGTTGCTACATTTTTTTTTCTTTTTATCCCCAAAGGCCAGCCTGGTATTTTCCAAATAATAAGTCCAAGTTACCAAAGTGAATTGGATTATCTGAGCACAGTTCTTTATGTTTAACTACTTCATGCATAGCTGTGGCCAAAAAAAAATTCGTGACTTTTTACCTAGTAATTAGCTAGCTGATATCACACACCTGGCTAATTAATTGTTCCCTAGTTATTTCTCATGTATTAATGGATATTATTATCCTTATTGAACTAGTTGAAAATAAGTTCCATCACTCATCTGGGTGGGGTCTCCCACAACAGATTGTTCTCTTATCTATACTTAAACAATTCCAGGTCTATTGCATCTGTTATAGTCTGCATGACTTTGAGAAAACCTTCCAGAATCCAGAACAGTTGAAGAAGTTGCAGTATGTGATTGTGATGGAAGACAGCTGTGCTATAACACTGGATAAACTCAATGATTTGAGGAAAAAAAGGAAAGACACAAAATATTGAAGAGTGAAATGAGCAAACCTAAGAGAACATTGTATACAGTAACAGTAATACTATTTCAAGAATGGCTTTGGACGAATATATTATTTCGACTAGTATACATAGCCAAATTAACTATATAGGACGTAGGAAGAAAGACACTGTCTGTATCCAGAAAAAGAATTAATAAAGAGAAGTATGTATAAAATAACTATATACATATATATAGTGTATATACACACACATACATTCATATTTATGGGTGTATACATATACATATATGTGTGTATATACATATATACATATACATGTGCATATGGGTTTGTGTGTTCTTATTTCTGTCTAATGGTAGCCATCTCTATGGTGGGGAGAGGGAAAGAAAAAAATGACATGATACTTTTGTTGTATATTTGAAAAGAATAGCCATTTGTGTACAGTAGATTTGTGATTTCATGTACAGTCACCTTTTTGTTCTATAAATGTTTGTTTTATTCCATAATTAAAAAGAAAAGTGAATAATAAAAAGGAACCCAGGGTTTCTTCTAAGCTAAAAGGAGGAATCACAGAAGAATCTTAGTAGATATCACATCTGTGCCTTGCCTACAATGTGTGTGCTCTCATTTGAACTTTAGTGTGTTTTCTTGTTTTGCCTATAAGAATGCACATGCTACCCTAGGCTGCTATGCAGCCAAGCTTTATACAATTGTATTAGAGCCTTAACAGTGTAAGACTAAGATCTGAGCACATCATCTTTGGCCACAATGCCACTTCCACCATCATTAGTTCTATTGTGTTCACTTGAATGGTGTTGAATGTTACAGTAGCAATGGCACTTTTGTGCGTATATATTTTAACTCTCTTTATGTTTAGCAGCATAAGAACATTATCATTTTACTCCCCAATAAAAACCAAATGAGATGTAACTGATCATACTAACAGCCCCAGCGATGGCCACTGAGACTCACCATTTCTCTAGCTGAATGCCGCCGTCTGTGCCTCCGTACACAGGGACACAGAACAATGGTTTCAATAAATCTAATGTAAGCACAGTTTAAGAACATTAAGTAGCACCTTTATGAGGAAAATGTATTCCATAATACCTTTAACTTTTTTTTTCCCTTAAGTCTACAATTTACTCTGTTAATAACGTGAGGCGAACATATTCTCTGCACCTTATCTAAACAATGAAGTCCTAACGAGCATTATAAGCCAACAAACATCTCATTTCATTATTAAGGGATCACAGCAAGTTAGAGCTGCAATGGCACCAGAGATCTAGACCAAACACTTCATTGTTACAGCAAAGGAAACTGAGACCCCCAAAGGGGAAGGAATCTGTGACAAGTTACACACTTAGTACCAAAGCAATACCAGAGCTTGGGTTGGAGTCTAGTCCTCCAAATGTAAAACTTCATGTTTTTACTATCAAAAGTCATTTGTTCTTTGTTTCAGAATCATGTTTGTTCAACCTATACTTCAGTGAAGATATGATGGTGATAAGCAAGCCTAGGTGTGTAAGCCGTGTCACCAAGGGTCTTGGAACTCCCAACACCCACTCCCTGTATGCCTAGGTGCACTCCCACTATATATATAGTATCACAGTATACTAGAACACTGGAATAAACCAGTGTTTACCCAGAATCTGAATCAGACACTTAACAGAACTCTAAACTCTACTATAGCTTTAATTCTGGTTTGTGAAAAATATATGCGAGTGAGATTGAGATCCATTTATGGAAAAATTGTAAAACAGTACAGATGTAGATATAAGTGCCTACCCCATCCCTGGAATTGTTCTAATCACAGGGGATACAAAGGAAGGCAGAAACTGTCCCTGCTCTCAGGGAGCTCTCATTTTAATGGGAGAAACAACTTGTGAATAACTATGAATATTCCTAGTCAATGAATTGAAAATTAAGATAAATGAAGAAGATGGAAAATAACTTCTGAAGGGAAGGCACTGATAACCTAGAAGTAATGATGAACAAGAGGTGCTAGGGTGTGGCTTCATCTACAACAGGCTGTACCAGGTAAAATCCATCTTTTTTGTTGTCAGCCTTAGTAGACTGAGAAATATGGAAGATCTTGAAGGTGTCATATTCCTAAAATTCAACAAAATATCTGCTAAAGGCTTTCATGATGATCTTGTTCAGACACCAGGTCAAGGCAGAGATATGGGCTAAATGAGAGTGGAGCTATGGACATTTAGAATTGTTTGATACTTTGCCCATACAAGAGTCATTAATGTGCCAATGTTAAGTTCCAGGGAGGTTTCAATTGACTGCTCTAGTTCAGTGCCCATGAAGGCAAATATTGTTGTCAGTCACTTGAGTGGTGGTACATATGGGAATTTGTAACACATTTACAGATATCTTTAAACTAGCAAGGCTGGCTACTATGGTAACTGGGAGGGTGAATATCCAAAAAGGTCTCAATAGATGACAACATTCACAAAATCTAATATCAACTTAGTGGAAATCAAAATAATGCCAAGAACATGAATTCAAAAATTGACTTCATTTTAATATTTTAGAATTCTATATTTGAAAGGAACTTAAAGAACTGGAAAGAGATTGGGCAGAAAGTTAGTTTAGACTAGCATCTTATACTACATGGAATGATAAACTTAAAATAGAGAAGAATTCTATGTGTAAGGTATTTTTTTGGAAAGGTATTATTTAATAAGCATCATAAACAAACCAAACTAGAACAGAAGTAGAGTAGACACTTTCCAACGATAGGTCAGAGGGAGAATTTATTATACAACACAGGTCAGAGGGCATTAAAATAAGGGAGACATGGCAAATTCAAGCAGATAACTTGTGAGTGTTTGCCTTAATACTGTGGAACCATAAGAAGAAAGACTGTTGGATGGGGAAAATATTTGCTTTCCTGCATGTCCTATAAAATTTGGATCACACACACACACACACACACACACACACACGTGTGGATATTATTTCTATGTATGTATGTATGTATGTATGTATGTATATATATATAATTTCTATATATGTGTGTATAATAGACATATAAAGATTAATATTCATTCATTAATACATATGTAGTTAAAGAAAATGAACAACTTAAAAAATAAGAAACTTTTAGGAACCATATAAAAATATTCCAAATTGATTATAATAAGAGAAACATAAAATGAGGCAGCTAGGTGGTGTAGAGAATACAGGACATGATTTGAGCAGGGAAGTCTTAATTCAAATCTGAATCAGATGTTTCCTAGATGAATGACTCTTAGCAAATTATTTAACATCTATCTGTCCCAGGTTCCTTATTTGTAAAATATGGATAAAAAATAGAACCTATGTCCATCATAGGGGTTTTTTGAGTGACACACCCATACAAGCATGTATTTGTGTATATATGTGTGTCAATATATATGTATACACATATATATATATACATATACTACACACATATACACACATACATGTATATACATATAATATTAGATACAAAATTTGACTATTTCCAAGGAATAGTCTCACTCTTGTCAACCTGGAAAATATTATTAAATACTAAAATAATCAGTGTTGGAGTATTTATAGAAAGAAAAACAAGGACGCTGATACAATGCCGATAGAATTGGACATAGTTCAACTATTTAGGAAAACAATTGAGCATCATGAAAGAAAAGGCACAAAAGTCTTCACATACTTGGTCACTGAGATCTCACTACCTTGTATAAGGGACAAAGATACCAATCACAGAAGTATACTTATTTCTATTGAGAGATGACAGATGAAAGAAACAAACAAACAAACAAAGAAACAGAAAGTTAGAGAGAGAGAGAGAGAAAGAAAGAGAGAAAGTAAGAAAGAAAGAAAGAAAGAAAGAAAGAAAGAAAGAAAGAAAGAAAGAAAGGCAATCAACAGCCTTGCTGTGTTTGTATGTGTATACATTGTGTGTAAATGTTATGCATACATACATATTATACATGTTATACATACATACACACATATACACACATATTCTCTGCTATAATAATCACTGGAAACAATGAAATTTCCTATTAATTGAAGAATATCTGTGCAAATTATAGCATGTGAATATTATAGACTACATTTTTTTTACAAGGAACTTGGAATGGAAGGAATCCAGACAGACATAAGAAAGATTTGTGAATTTCTATATGGTGATGACCATGGAGAATGGAGAATGGTATGGGCCAGGGCTTCTCCACAATTGTATACACATCATGGATCCCTTGGGCAATCATTTGTAGCACTGATGCAATATTCAGAGCATTGACAGTTACTTTAAATATGCCTGTATAGTGCTCAATCACAAAATACAATAGACTCTTCATATAGAAGACAGAAGCAAAACATTTACTCACACACCAGAAAACTGAAAACAAGAAACAAAAAGCTGAATTCATCATAGTAACAAAGAAGTTAATACATCATATCATAACAGAGAGTCACACCATCCTTTAGACTTCCCACAAACCAGCACTCACAAGCCTAACTGTCTGCGTGCCTGTCATCCTCTCTCTCCCACCATCTAGCTGTTCTGACTCCTAGCTTCCTGTGGACTTTGCTTTATCATTCAGCAAACTCCTATCACAGGCTCCATGTGATTACATTCAGTCTATTAGGGGACAAGGAAAATCTTCAAATTAGGGAAGGTCTTCAAATTTCCTTAGGCTTATTAAAGGACAGGGAAGATCCTCAAATTTCCTTCCCATTACATCATTCTGGTTGACCCTAAGGGTTCCTTATTTTAAATAATTGAAGGAATTGCTACATGTCTGTTAAAGATTATTGAAAATATGGGTGTTTTTTGTTTTATTTTCTTTTGTATTATTCAATTTCATTTATTTTCATCTATTCATATGGACCCCAGGTTTAGATCCTTTGCTCTAGATAGTGACTATAAAATGTAAAACTACACATTAAAAGAAAACATAATTCAGATCAAACATCAGATAACCCAAGCTAGAATACACTAACTCTTCAGTAGAATGGCTATAGTCAATAGGTGTGACATAGACCATGATCTATTGGCTTTAGAAAAAAAAATATTCATCTTGTTTTTTGGTGGGGAGGCAATATAAGGAAGCATAGTATTTTAAAGTGGCAGAAGACTGAGTTTATTGGGACTCAATCCTTGTGTTAAATATACTTCCAAACCCTAAAAATGCAGGTTGTAGCAGATGGCAATTGAGTCCACATCAATAGTACCAGATAACAGTCAATAAATGCCAGGATTCCTAGGCTTCATGGAGAGGGGTTATGCCTCCAGAACATGTGCCAGGTAATGCTGGATATCTGCTGGATTAAATTCTACTAATGCTACATCTCTTCTGTCTTTATCTCCTCTCTTCGTCATTTCATCAGCACTTATGGGTTAGATTGGCACCTCTATCTAGATCAGCAGTTCTCAACCTGAGGGTTATGTTCAATTTGTAACAATGAAAATACATCCTGCATATCATATATTTACATTACTATTCATAACAGTAGCAAAATTACAGTTATGAAGTAGCAATGAAAATAATTTTATGGTTGGGGGTCACCACAACATGAGGAACTGTATTAAAGGGTTGAGGCATTAGGAAGATCAAGAACCACTGCTTTAGATGATTCCAATGTTCTGATTCACATCTCTAATCCATATCCTTAATTCTCCAATTATGGCACTTTTCATGCTTTTTTGATCATCAAGCCATTTAGATACATCAAAACATGACCAGTAGACTTCTCAAACTTAATGTGTCTTTAAAAAAATCATTATCTTCCCCCAAAACTGTTCATTCTTCCAAGCTGCCCTATCACAGTTGAGGGTACCACCATCTTACCAGTCATTCTAAATTTCACATCCTCAATCCTTATTGCATAATCCCATATAAGCAATCATTTGGACAAGTTTCTCAAGATTTGTAGACCCTGACCACACTTTTATACCACTGAATGCTAGGGCAGAAGCAGATTAGACAAAAAGATTGGGATTAAATTTGGAACCAAAGTAATAGAGGCAGTCTAAAATGACAAAATGCATGATTTAAGTACATATCATTGAAAAAATACTTGCATGAACAAAAATCAAAGCAATTAGGATCAGAAGAACAGATTAAGATAACTTTGAAGTTCAGACTCCAGGCAAATCCCTATCAAAGTCAAAGGAGCCAGAAAGTGAGTCATAGGGTAAAAATAAGGAAGAACATTATATTTACCAAACATCTCAGAAGGAAGAAAAGTTTTTCAAAAATCTTGAGCCCTAGGAAGAACCTCAAACAAAAAGGAAAGGAATTTTAATAGTGTCAGACTATCCTGTACACAGCAGAAAGCATGAAAGGGAAAGAATACTAGAGCTCAAGATGCAATCCATGGTGACATAACTGCAGACCTACCCACCCCTAACTAGGAATGAGAAAAAGGCAGGGATTCTATCCAAAGGACATTTGAAGCATTCCTACAAGGGAAACCAGACCTTATTAAATGATTTGGTTTTCAAACTTCCAAGTAATATAAGAAAAGTTTAAAAAATACAGCAATCAAAGAATACCTTCAAGAAAGAACAAGAGAGAAACCGTAAAACAAATCCTTTTTAAAAGTGTACAAGGAGACCAGGGTGATATCATTAAAGTCAAATAAGAGCAGAGAAATAATGGATAAACAGGCTTGGGATATTATGGCCTAAAACTCACAAAGCCACTCCTATAGATGAAAAAATATTTGGTTTTTAGTCATAGTTGTGCTTCCAGGTGTGATTATTGTTGTTATTGTCATTGTTGTGTGGGATTAAATGGAAGAATTGAAAAATAATTTAAAAAAAAGAAAGAGAAGAGAAAGAAATACAGGAGAAGGGCAGCTAGGTGATGCAGTTAATAGAGCACTGGCCCTGAGTCAGGAGGACCTGAGTTTAAATCTAGCCTCAAACACTTAACACTTACTAGCCATGTGACGTTGGGCAAGTCCCTTAACCCTAATTGCACTGCCTTCCCCCTCCGAAAAGCAAAAAAAAAAAAAAAAAAAAAATTAAAAGAAGAAATATAGGAGAAGATGTAATGAACACAAATGATGACAAAGTTGTAAAATGTAGAGATAATAACTCCTATACTCTCAAGAAGAGTTACTGGAGGAAAATGAGTGAGGAGGCATGTGAGGGATTGAAATGTGGTAGAGGAATTTGTTTCAGTGGTGGGAGGGGATACTACAGATGATAACACTTTGAAAAAGATAAAAATAAGAAAATGAAGTCAACAACTAATGACGTTTTTATCATTTTCAGAGGGAAGAGATATTTTTAAAGGGAAATAGAAAACTTGCAGTATCACCCATAGTAATTTTGGGATAATTAAGACAACTCCTCTTGCCTCGAGAGGAGAATTGGGAATCCTAGGGGATCCAGAAGAGTGGGAGGATACAAATGCAGGTATAGGATTAATCACAATGGGGGAAAATATCATGGAGAGGGCAAAGGGTAATAATGAACTGCACAATCGGAGACAGGACAGTTCCTATCATGAGACAACACTCCACCCGCTCTGCCTCTGGAACAACAGAAATGGGACAATAAGGCAGAAGAGAGCGAGACCTACCAGGCAATGCCTCTGAAACACTTTAGAAAAGAAAACTCCAAGCATTTGCTTTAAAATTTTTAATTCCATGAAGAATCTAAAGATGAAACACGAAAAACATAATCACAAGGATGATGAATGAAAGAAAAAAATATGTTTAGAATAGATGAAGGGAAGAGAAATGATAGCAAGAACCAAGGCAAG
This sequence comes from Pseudochirops corinnae, assembly GCA_028646515.1. Taxonomy (NCBI): domain Eukaryota; kingdom Metazoa; phylum Chordata; class Mammalia; order Diprotodontia; family Pseudocheiridae; genus Pseudochirops; species Pseudochirops corinnae. The sequence goes on from CM053589.1 coordinate 206,556,819, forward strand.
AAATACACTTTTAGAAAAAGTCAAAGAAATTACACAGCAGCAGCCACAGCAACCAAATAAATTGGAAGGAAGGAGAGGAAGAGGAATTTTACTCAAATAATTAACTGAAAGGGAAAAGGACTGGAAAATTAGGTGAATACGTTAAAGTAAGAAAGAAAACAAAGTAACTAATTAACCAACAAATCCTCTCAAATGAAGGAAAGGGGTAACCTGAGGGGAAGGGAAGCAAAGAATGTAAGAAGAAGAGAGCCAAAGGACAGAGTGAATGAGCAAAAATAACTGAAGAGATAAAGCATTATCATTATAGAGGAAAAAAATGTGAATTAAAAAAAGAAATGGGTCATTTGAGAAAATCATGAAGCTAACACTTGAAATGTGAATGGATTAAACAATACAATGAGGAAGAAAGTTGTCATTGGATAAGAAAACCTAACCTCCCGATCTATTGTTTACAAGAAATATATCTAAAGAAGACAAAACGCACAGATAAAAGAGAGGGGAATCAAATTTACTATGTGTCTGGCAAGTCTGAAAGAAAATCTCATGCTATCAGACAAAGCAAAGAGAAGAAAAAATTGCAGTATGTAAAAGTGATAAATAGGGAAATTACATTATGTTCAAAATAACTATAGAAAACAGATCAATATAAATATTAAATTTAAAGGCTTTATCATCTAAATTTTTAAAGTAAAATTTAACTGGTTTGCAAAGACATACATGAGAACACATTAGTGGCAAGAAGCATCAGTATCCCTTTCTCATTTTTGGACATATCTAACAAAAAGGAAAATGAAATGAAAATTGTATAAATGAACAAATCATGGAGAAACTAGAACAGATATAGATAATATACAGATAACAGAGAGAGAGAGAGACAGAAAGAGAGAGATAGAGAAAGAGAGAGAGAGAGAGATAATCATACATTATTCAAAATCAGTGGCTTTCAACCTATGGTTCGCGACCCCTTTGGGGGTCAAATTACCCTTTCACAGGGGTAACAGGGGTCGCCTGAGGCCATCGGAAAATACATATTTCTGATGGTCTTAGGAACTGAGTCATCACTCTTCTATCCATCTCCAGTCAGGTCCACCCACATGCAGATACACCCATATATGAGTATTAAAGGGTCACAGCATTAGGAAGATTGAGAACCACTGTTCTAAAGGGACTGAAAAAATAATATATGTATTTCTGAGGGTCATATACAGCTTTTATTAAAAAATGACCTTATATTAGTGCAAAAAAGGTACTGCAAACAAATATAAAAAATGAAGAAATCATAAATCTTTTACAGGTTAAAATTAAATAAAATCGCAACCAGTTAAGGGTGCACAAACAAAGGACATCGGTCCAAATATATACGTTACAATGAACACCTAGGTAATTCATGGGTTAAAGAACGAGTCATGGAAACCATTAAAATTTTTATGAAAGAAAATAATACTGAAGCAACATATCAACATTTATAGGATGAAGTTAAGTAGTGCTCAAGGGAACATTTTATGTGTATAAACACATATTAATAAAGTAGAAAAAGGACAAAATGAACAAATGGAATAAACTTTTTTAAAATTAGAAATCTAATGCACATATATATGCATATATAACATAAACAAATGCAAAATAAACACAAAGGATAAGATATAAAAATTAGAGAAGAAATAAATGATAAACAAAGAAAAAGAACACAGTGTGACTGAGTGAAGATTCCAAAAAGATCTTGAAAGGACAAAGCATCAGGCAATGAAATAAGATAAAATTTATCAGAAAAAAGACAAAACATTAAATTCAAAATTTGTTTTCAATGGACTTTATGAGTCTTAGATGGGAAAGAATGCCTAGTTCCTCCCAGTCCAATAGCTGGTCTGAAAAAACAAAAGCAACAAGACATAAGGACAGGTTGCCTCATTGTGAGTTAGCAGTGGGCTCTGGTGCCCAAGGAAGCCAACAGAATCTTGACATTTATGAAAACAGACAGAGCATAGCACAATAAGGAGGCAATTTCTGCTCGGGACATTGGCTTCATCGGACCTCTACAAGAACATATTCCCTGTGCTTTGAATCTCCATTTTGAGGGAACAACAAAGAATTCTAAGGTGCAGAGGATCTGGAGGAGGGCAGACAGGATGGTGAAGGGCCTGCTGTCCATACCACATGGGACTCTCTCAAAAGAACAGGAGATATTTAACTGAAGAAATCTTGGAGAGGAGAGGATGATAGGTCTTTACCATGAATTAAACATGGAGAACATGAACATGGGTAGAAAGAAAGAATGACCTTTAACTTGCAACTATACTAGCAAAAACAGGAGATAATTTCTATTTTCAAAGCAATATATGTTGATCTTTTGGGATGGAATTTCATGGAACAAAGAAATAGTATGTAGTAGTAGGAAAAAAAAACATGGCAGGGCCTGGGAAAAAGTCCTAGATCCACCACTCAGTAGCACTGGACCCTCGGCCACTTTGCTACCCTCTTTAGCACTCAATTTCTTACCTAGAAATTGTACAGACTCACACTGTGTGACCTTAGAGGTCCCTTTCAGTTTTAACATTGTATGAATCTATGTCTTCGATTCAAGTCATGGCTCTGGTCCTTGCAAGTCATGTGACCTGGTCTGAGAAAATCGGTTATCCTCTAGTTGTCCTTATATGTTAAACAATGAGACATCCTCTGATCATGCTACAGAGGTGTTGGGAAGATAATGGGAAATAGAGCCTGAGATAGGATTTCTTAAGTGATGAATCTCTCTGTGAAAGTTCAAATCATAATGATTTTTCTCAATGATTATCTCCTCTCATTACAGCTCCAACCCCACATCTCAAAGAGTACCAGGAGCTTCTATTTGTTTTCTGTTGTTTCCAAATGAATACATCCTCCATGAGAGTTGCACTGGACAGCCCATTTCCACTAGCCAGTTTCTTAAGAACAAAGCTCACCACTTTATCTAGACTTGTGTTTCCTGTGACTATCTTGTGGTTCTCCTACTTAGCTTGCCATTTCTTTTTCTGTCACATCACAGCATGGGGTAGATTTGGACTAACCCTGTTGTCAATTACTCTGCAGAGGCCTACCCATCACTGATGAGCAAAGGAAGTTATGCTCATTTAGCAGCTACATGCCCAGCTAGTAAATTTCAGAAGCATGGAAGAACCTGCCACCTGAAAGTTCCTCCATCCTATACAAAACCTTTGGAAAAGGCCACGAGAAGGTCACATATTGACAAGAACCACTAATGTGGTTGAATATGACAGTAGCAGTAGGTTCAATGGTGAAATGTCTAGCAATGGGGCCTTTGTGACATTCCTCAGACAAGACTCTATAGTATGGAAACATACTGGCTTCTTTGTCTGCATGGAAGACAATAAGTCTCCACCTAGTAAGCAGAATGCAGGGCAGAGAATTGCTACCAATTACATCTTCAGGTACTGTCCAGGGTTTCTGGACTGCTAGCTTGTTCTGCCAGAGGATGACTTGGACCTAAGAACTGACCCAACATTTCAAAAGAGTCTTATTATGCTTGGGAATAATCAGACTTGAAGATTCTGGTCATTAGCAGCCAGGGATGCTCCAGGATGATGATGTTGAGGGTGCCTGTGGATGCCATAAGACTGTACTAATGAGAGAGCCTCAGTAAGATGATCGTGGCCTGGACAAGGCACATTCATTGGCCACACACTCAGCAACTCTTCTAGGTCTTGACAAAGATGTTGGCTTACAGAGGCTCAGTTACTCGCTGCCTCTTTTTTGCAGGGGGGAAAGAGGGTTATGGTTTTATTCGTAGCCATTTGACTTTTGAATACGTTGACTATCAAACAAAGTTTCTGAAATCTCAGCAACTGTCTGAGGCTGGCTTGATTCCTTGGTTAGGAACCCACAGAAACCAGGTTACTGATAATTATTTTGTTGTCATTCTCCCCTTGAGAGTTGGTTGAAATTTGAATATGTATTACGACAATTTTGATTACAGTGGAGGAGGAGACCAAGCAAGAGAAGCCTTCCACCCCACATGGCTAGATTATTGTTGTTGTAAAACTCACTTTACCATCAGCAGCCTTGCTAATGAGGCGGGCTGACAGACACAGGAAAGGCTGGCTTACAGAATTCTGGCATCGAGATGCAGCTTTCATGTGCCATGCTGCTTGGCTCTTACTTCACAGATAGGAGAAAGCCTTAGTCACTTCCCAGCTGTTCTGTGGCAGGATAAAATGTTAAATTTAAACCATTAAATAATTCTGTAAGCAAAGGAACAGGTGGAAAATGGTTTATATGGCAGATGGTGCCTTTTTAATATTTGTATTTGATAGTAATTCACACGATGAGGGTCTGGAATGGCTCACACCGATTTTACCTTTTTCACTCCAATGCTTATGGAATTGTGGGAGAAGAAATAAAAATGAATTTGGTATTTTTTAAAGCTTCACCTCATCCGCTTTATTGAGAGTGAAAAAGCATTAAATAACTGCATTTCATCCTTAGCTGAATTAATTTTGCTTTCCCTTTCATTCCAACGTGGTTTCTGAAAAGTGGAAGCAATCCAAAATATTGACTAGTAATGTTTTGACTACAAATCATTTTATCTTCATTGAAAAGTTATTTTTTGATAGAGATGGCATTTATCCTACCATATTTTCTCTTCCAATAGTCCTCTGTTCTCCTCAAATGGAAGGGTAAGCATGATGCATGCTGTTTGCTGTTTGAGCCACCTCTCTCAACATTTACATTCAGTCCTACAATTTGGACAGCTTCTCAAAAGCAGCTGGAAATATATGAATTATTGAATTTAAATTTGTTTAATAAAAAGGGGAAAGAAGTATGATCATACACTTTTATATCACTTTTCTTGTTCTTGCCATTTCCCTGATGCCATGGTCCTCTTCAACAACAAACAACAAACGCAACACAACAGGACAGGCAGCCGGGGGCACCAAAATGCATAGAGAACCGATCTGGGAGTCAGGAAGACTCAAGTTCAAATTCTGCCTCAGACATTTACTAATCCACAAGACTGGGTATGATAGTTAATATATCTTAGCCTTCCTTTCTTCCTCTGCAAAGAGAAAGTTAAAATATAACTCACCTCCTAGGATGCTTGTGAAAATCAGATCACTCACAGCTGTGAAGGGCTTGGGACATCTTAAAGTAGTATATTAGTACTATTGTCATGACTGGTATCATTGTTCTCATTCTTCTTTTCTTTCTAATGGTTTTGTTGGGAGCCATGTGATGAGGTGTGAGCCACATCAGCTTTCTGAGCCTCCATTTTCTTATCCCCCAAATGGAGATTAAGGCACAATACTTACTAGCTGTGAGACCCTGGTCCAATCACTTAACCCCAATTACATAAAAATAACAGAGATCATTATGCTTTCAGCTCCCACATCACATGATCACTATGGAGATTGAAGGAATGAATTCTCAAGTCTTTGCTTGATGCTGAAGTACAAAATCAAAGTCATTCATGATTATAGAGATTTATTCTTTTTTTTTTTTTTTTTTACCATATTGTGTGTAGGCATCGGCTGTGATGTCCATGTGGCATGTTTTCAAATTGAAAGTTCACTCATTGAATACTTATTTGATGATGCCCTATCTAGAAACCAAAATCATCTTGAAGTTGTGATACTAAAAGAAAAATTGATTGATAATTTAAGGCCATCCAATGTAGAGCAAAATTATCCTGTGGAATCAGTTAAGCTTGGAAATGTCTGTATAGAAGCTGCCGTGGTTTGCTTACTTTGTTGTTCAGTCATTATTTTTTTCAGTTTTGCCTGGCTCTTTGTGATCACATTCGGGGTTTTCTTGGCAAAGATACTGGAGTGGTTTGCCCTTTCCTTCTCAGCTCATTTTATAGATGAGGAAACTGAGGTAAGTAGGATTGAGTGATTTGTTTAGGGTCACACAGAAACTAGTAAGTATCTGAGGCCAGATTTAAACTCAAGAAGATGTCCTCCTGGCTTCAGGCCCAAAACTCTATCCACTGTGCCACCTACCTGCCAAAGGTGCCATTCTATTCCTTGAAGACATGATAGATAAAGGGAAAATTCCTTAAAATTGCTCCCAGGAATCCCTCAGCCTCTCCCTAGCACTCCAGTTCCTTGACAAGCAAAAGGTCTATTTCAGTAACCTGGGGAATACATCTGATGCCAAAGCCAGAAAAGCATCGGCGTAAGTCCCAGTCTCTGATACATAGCAGCTATGTGACTTTGGGTAGGTCCCTTAACCTCTCAGTTCCCTGGAAAAATCTCTAAGAACATAAGCGTTGCGATTGTGCTAACCTGTATTGTGAGAGAGAGTTTCCTCACTTAGGGGTTTCTTATACCAATGCTCCAATCAAAATTTCTATCCCTGAGTTTAGAATGGCGAGGCTTCAGGGTACAGTGGAAATAAGGATGACCTGGGAATGCAGAAGAATAGGATCCATGTCCTGGCTCTAAGACATTGTGGTTGTGTGACCCTGACCAAGGCCTTTGTATTCTCAAAGTCCCAAGCAACTCCCAGAGACTCTTAAGTTAAAAATAATCTGCTGATCCCTTCAATGATGCCCAAGTGCTCCTATGGCATGAGATCACATTTGCAGCCCAAACTAGCCCTGGCCCCTGCTCCTACACTAAAGAGAGGCTATTCATTCCAAAAAGGAACATCTCATTCAGGACAAACAGCCTCCCCCTCCTTTTCCTCTCTGCCTTTGTTAGGCCTTCTGAGTGAAGCAACTCCTTTAATGACAGACTTGAATCTTTAAGGAGATTTCTGACTGAAAGCAGCATGATCTGGTGTTTGGTCTGGTATTTACTACTGATTTACTGCTATGGAAATGTGAACTTTGGTTAATACAGATGCATTTTTCTGCCATCGCAACTATGTGAGCATTGGTTGAGGGTTATATATACCCCATATTCAAGCTTGGTGCTCATATCATTATGGATATAGTTTCTCCTAGAGACGAAAATCCTTTAGTGGCATCATAAACCCAAGAGCAAACATATGTGGGTATAAGGATCTCTTCTCTACTCTCTCTCTCTCTCTCTCTCTCTCTCTCTCTCTCTCTCTTTCTCTCTCGTCTGTCTCTGTCTCTCTGTCTCTCTGTCTCTCTGTCTCTGTCTCTCTGTATCTCTCTGTTTCTCTGCCTCTGTCTCTGTCTCTTCTCGGTCTGTCTCTGTCTATCTCTCTGTCTCTCTGTCTGTCTTTTCTCTCTGTCTCTGTCTCTCTGTATCTCTCTGTTTCTCTGCCTCTGTCTCTGTCTCTTCTCTGTCTGTCTCTGTCTATCTCTCTGTCTCTCTGTCATTCTGTCTCTGTCTCTCTGTCTCTGTCTCTCTCCCGAGACTTAAAATAGAGGGGAGAGAGATAGCCGACAGTTTGCTTTGGGAACCAGATGAATTTTCCAAAACAATTACCTATAAGGCATGGGGTGTATCCTCTTTTTCTTGAGGTCCATACCAAAGAGCAATTATGGCATTAAGTGGGCCAAAAGGACCACCGCTTTTCCCAGTTTCCCAGTTTATTACCTCCTCTTCCCTTGGAAATCTTCAAGATACCCTCTGTGTTGGAGCAGCCCTTCCAAACTGAATAAAGCTTATTAACACAAATGATTGCAACAGTAAAGTGGTGAGATCCTGTTTTAATAGTACTCTTTATGCCTTGTTGACAGTACGTCCTGACAGTTATCACTAAGATGGATAACATTGGTGCTCATCTTTCTAACTGAATGCACATTATGGCAAATTGGATTATAGAAACCTTATAAAATTCAAACATGGAAAGTTGCCTAATTATTATGTGACTTTATAAATCATAAAAGAGGCACAGGAAATGAAATTCCCACACCCCTATTGCCAGGGTACACAGTTTTTGCTCATTCAAAGATTTATTTCTTTGAGAAATCATATGTCATCTTTAATAAATGTAGATGGACAGTTGTTTTTAACCAAAAGCCTGACGTTATCATAAATGATGTTTCCCACAAAGTATTAACTGTGTATTTTGTTATAGGTCTTGTTTTTTAAGACCATTCATTTCCCTGGGAAAATATAACCATCAGGCTATACTTGATTGCCCAAGAATAGGTTCTCAAATTAATCAACTGACCAATTAATCTTGCACATAGAAAAATATCAAAGGAAAAGAAAATAACTAGAATAGCAAGTGATTGAATTGTCTCCTGCCCCACTTCAAACAAACTATTAACAAATCAAATTCAAAACTGCTAATGTAATACAAATGGACATCTCCCAGGAGAGAGAGACAGAGACAGAGACTGAGAAAGAGACAGAGAGAGAGAGAGACAGAGACAGAGACAGACAGAGAAAGAGAGAGAAACAGAGAGAGAGAGACAGAGACGGAGAGAAAGAGAGAGAGAGAGAGAGAGAGAGGAGAGAGAAGGGAGAGAGACAGAGAGACAGAGAGACAGAGACAGAGACAGACAGAGACTGACTAGACCTAATATAATCTTAGTTTCAATAACCCCTTGCTTTAGTCCAATTTCTCCCTCCTGATTTATTTCTTCAGTAACTATTTCTATTTTGTCACATATTTCTCTTGGTATTTTTCCAAAAATTAAAAAGAAAATGAAATGGAACTATCTATATCTATGTATCTATAGAGATAGATAGATTGATTGATGATAGATAGATAGATAGATAGATAGAAAACATAATATCTACATTAGAAAAAAATGGTTCTTGGGCATAAATGTGAAGAATTGAAATTTTTCTTCTTTTTTTTTCCCCCCAAAAACCACTCTTTGAGGAAGATGTATGGGCTGAATCTTGAAGAACCCAGCTTGTGGAGGACACCACGGTCTGATTCTCCTCTTTCCCCTTCCTTTGCACATTATGCCCAGAGCCCCTCCATCTGCCATCCTCATTCCTTTGACAGCAGTTCCCAGCACATCATTTACGAACAGAATAAGCTCTTGGGTCAACTCTGTTCTCACTGAGCTGAGCTCTTCTGCCCATTGCCACATGGATCCTATACAAACAGTGGGGGAGATAAGCGACCATTTGTCTGGAAATCCCTATAACTGGCGAATGTTCATGGACTATAGAAAGGATGGCTTTTCCAGTTTAATCCCAAATTCTCTTTTCTGCATTTTTTTTTACTTTGAGCTTTGAGTTTGCTGTAGATGTTGACTTTGCTTCCCATCATTTCCCCCAACTACGACTGAAAACCTCTGTTACTGTGCCCTCCTCAAACATTACTATTAAATTCATTCGCTCATAGAGCCTTAACTAGCAGAGACCATCTTTGATTTCTACCAAATTCTACCAAAAGAGTGCTTCGGGGAACAATTCCTCCCCACAGGGAGAATTTATCCATGGATGTAGGAAGCGGCAGGGGAGGCTTATACATAATAAGACTTCATCTCAATACTATAGCCAGATCTGGCACTTACCTGAGAAGGGGGCTGTCAGCAGGGGGATTTTGATGGGTGCCAGTGTCAGCAAATGGCATGGCTGCACAGTGGAAGCAGAAGGTCCCCGAAGCCCTTCAGGCTCTACAGAGACCATGGCTGTTGATGTGATGGCAAAGGTTGGATGACTGCCAACTTGCTTAAGGCCATTTGAACATCCCACTGCAGAAAAGGGACAAAGAGAAAAAAGCATAGTTTCAATTGGTGATGAAAAGGAAAAAAAAAATCAGGTTTCTAAGAACGTGAGGAATAAAACTCTTAACCTAGAGAAGTACCTGAGACATATTTGTTATTATACACATGTTTAGTGACTTAGACCTGGGAGAAAACGCAAAGGCCATCTGGGCCCAAACCCTGATTTTACAGGTGAGGAATGACTTGCCTGGTCAAATAGGCAAATACTGCCAGAAATGGGATTGGAATCCTGTTCTTCTGACTATTAGGCCACTGTTCTAATCAGTGTACTATATTTTCTCTGCAGGAACATTATTTACTCAGTAAATTATTTGGCTTGAGGAGGAAATAGCACACTAAATTGGGTATCTTACCCAACAGGAAAGTAGGGAGGAAGGGGATAAGAGGGATGATAGAAGGGAGGACAGATTGGGGGTGAGGGTAGTTAGAAGCACACACTTTTGAAAAGGGACAGGGT
>CM053589.1:206567379-206583377 GCA_028646515.1 Pseudochirops corinnae
ATAATTCTTCTGGCCTGGTCCTAACTCAGGTCAATCCTCTGGTAATTTATACTCAATAATGAAACAAAACGAAATACCCACAATTCAGTCAACCAGTAACAAAATAATATTTATTGGTTAGAAGGAATGGATATCATGAATGCAGAGAAGCATAGGAAGATGTACATGAATGTTGATGCAGGTATTAGTAAGGACAGCCAAGAAATCAATATATGCAATTGCTACAATAAAATAAATGGAAAGAAAATATCCGCACACAAAATCAAAAGTTTATTCTTTCAAGATTATAAAGAACCTGCATGACTGCAAGGAAGAAATATGAGAAGACTCCCCCACACAATCCCTTTGGAGATGTCTGAAGTCAATATATTTTTTAGACTTTATCAATATTTTGATTGGTGTTTTTCCCTTTCCTTTGATTTTTAAGAAAACATTCATTAAATGAGATGTATCTATTGTTGCTGTGTTTGTCCTTCATTTTTGAAGCAGACCATGGCATCAGGGAAATGATTACATGACTTGAAGTTGACTTTGATGTGAGTCAGGACAGGCTGTGTAAGGTCACCAGTCAGCCTTGCTTTCTCCTCCAGAGCCATCTGGATCCAGTGACCAGATATTCATCAGGATTACTGGAAATGACCCAGGATGCAATGGGAGACCCTGGCCCTTTTAGGCTAAGGCCTCTTTATGTACTCACTTAGAGGTAACATCCATCCAATGAATAGGCCTCTTTAAGAAGTAAGTCATGGGATGATCCTTAAAGTTAGAAAAAAGAATAATGAATTTTGAGGGGATGATTCTCAGGGTTGCTGTTCCAAAAAGAAACAGTTATCATTGACATTACTCTAAGCCAGGAGAGTGGAAGGAAGGAAGGAAGGAAAACAGGAAGGATGGAAGACAGGAAGGAAGAAAGAAAGAAGAAAGAAATCTAGCCAGTAAACTCCAAGTTAAGTCGGCAGCTTCTGACCATCAAAATTTACCTTCCTTTGGAGACAAGAAGGAGAAGGAGAGGGAGAGGAGAGGATGAGCTGAGTTACTCAACTAGCTGCGTCCCAATTCAGGCAGCTCAGTCTACTCACAGGTTGTGCTTGTCCTTCATTTTCGAAGAGGACCATGGCATCAGGGAAATGATTTTTTTTTGTTTTTTTTTCCTAATTAAAGAGGCCATCCCTTGACTCACTTCCTAAAGAGCCTATTCATTGAATGGGCTTTACGTCCTTCTTCTAAGTGAGTATGTGAAAAGGCCTAGCCTAAAAGGGCCAAGGTCTCCCTCATTGAAATCCAAGCCAACTATAAGTCATGTCAGATGCATATCTAGGACAAGAATGAGCAGGGGTGCTAGAGAAGGTGATAGTGATGTAAAAGAAGATGCAAATTAATATATATATATATATTTATATATATATATATATATATATATATATATATATATATATTTATATATATATATATATATATATATATATTAGGTGTGTGCCTTCAGTGCACGCTCCTATATTCCAATTCTGTTTAAACAAGGGTAGAATCATATTTTATGAACTAGACTGCTATCAGCAAGGACGCATGCATCAGTGAAGAACCAGGCATCTGAGATGTCACTTGCTGCAAGTAAGAGAGTGACTTCATTCGTCTGCTTTGCTGCATTCAGAATGGAATTTGTGGACTTGAATTCTTCTTATTAACCACATTAAGTTTGAGTTCACTCTCAAGGAAAATGTACCCTTCACTGTGGAGGATGGACTGGTATTTCAGTTCTTTCTCTCTCTCTCTCCTCAGTAAATATGCAGTTGAGGAAGCTAATTTGATTAATTAATTCTGAAGTGCTAATAACTCCTTTTCTTGGTCAATCAGTAATAGTGAAGAGATATTAAATTGGTGATATACAATAGAGAAATCAATGGAACGAAGACTAGAGCTAATAGCATTAGCTAAACTTCATGACTGCTTAGTTATCCTAGAAACTTGAAAAGAAGATGTAGGTTGTCCTAGTCTGAGGAACCCAACTTTCAGGATAAATGAGATTTGGTGTAACAGTCCCAGAGTCTATGGTGAGTTACAAAAGAAACATGGATTCAAATATATAAGGATCCATAGTCCATCTCCTTAATTTTCTAAATTAGGGAACTGAGAGGTACAGAAGTTATGTTGTAGACCAAGGTCTCATAGATAGTAAGTAGCAGATCTGAAATTTAAAGTCAGGTTCTCTGATTCCAAATTCAGACTTCTTTCTACTGTCATTAGGTCTCTTCCAACTATAAAATTATGACCTCAGGGTATCGAATACAAACTTTCAACCAATTAATTTATGGAAATAGATTTTTTTTTGTTTCTTTTCACCTCAAATGACTTCTAAGAAAGTCTAACGTCTGAAAAGAAACCAGGAACAATGTTCAGTTAACATCAACTAGGGAAGCAGTAGAGTAAGCAGCAGTGAGCATATGGAGAATAATAGATATCTAATTAGAATAGGAAAGGCAACCCAAAGATGATATTTACACTAGAGTGAAGAAGTGTTGGGCCAAAGTCACCGATTCAGTACATTCTGGCCCTATGGCTGCCAATACTCATTCCACCTAAATTAGGAACAAAGTTATTGGTCTGCATTTGCTCTCTGCTTGACCATCTGAGATGGTCAAATAATGGAACCCTGAGCATCTTAAACCTAAATGGAAATTTGACTTTTTTTATTGTCAGCAGTGTCAACCAGTGATAATGATGATGATAATCATGGGGATGAAGATGACAATTTTGATTATGGTCAATATGATGGTGGTGGTTGTGCTGGTTATGATAACAGAAAAAAGCTATGTCATGTATATGGTCACCTGCCCCTACTCAATAATTTGCACCAGAGGGGATTCTCTCAGCCTTGTCTCTGGGACTCTTTTATGACTCACATGTAAAGTGTCTATGAGAGTATCATCAGATTGACAGATGGCAACCATCAGCGGGCCACATGGAAAAACGAGCTCAAGTTCCAAACTTCTCAGAGCATTTATTTCAATGGCTCCTTGCCAATGTATGAGGAAAATGACTTTGAAAATAAAAGGTAGCGGTTACAACTTCTTTCCAAAGCAAGGGGGGGGGGGGGAGGGCAGTAAGCACGGCAAGGGAATCTTCATGGAGAATTTATTCCCAGTACATTCTGAGAACATTTGGATTTGTTGACTAACTGGTCTCCCATCTTCACTCAGTAGAAGAGAAGGGAGAAGGAGAATGGAAAATATGGGGAAAGAAGGGTACATAGTTATCTTAAATCAGACTTAGCTAAGACACATTTCAATTCTAGACTCTTCATTCTGACTCAGACAACATGATGAATATGCTCCTTCTCCTAACTTAATTTAAATAAACATGAACTGAAATTCTGGATTTCTCATTCTCAACAGAGTCCATTATGAGAGTATCTAATTTATGTCTCTTTGCTTTCCAGGATGAGGAACTGAAACCTGTAGATCTGAAATAACCCACTTGGAGGGACAATGGTCTTAGTAAATGCAAAACTCAGAGTAGCCTGCAGGTCTCCTAAGCCCCACTACCTTGCTTTTTTATTACATCACACACAAAAGGGCCGTTCTTCTTCATGGTGAGCTCAGAGGCCCCTGTTACAAATGTGTTCATTAAAAAATAAATGGGATTTAAATCATTTGTACTTTTATTTTCCAAAGGACATTGTTTAACACTGAGCTTTTGCCCTTAGCCTAAAGGGCAGGATCAAAGCTTTAGTCTGCTGCATATGACTTTAAGAATAAATCTTTAATGGGGGAAATTTTAGAGTTCAAAGATGGCATAGTATGTTAAATAAACAAGAGAATGACTGGTGAGAATCTTTCTGTTAGAAAGAAAACCTAATTTGACAAACACCAGCTGTTGCTCTCTCTGTGCTAAGCTATGTATTCAAAAATATAAACAATCATTAGTTTATTATGTCTGTTTAGCAAATGCTTTCAACTCATGTGGCATCCTTCAGGCAACACGCACCAACTGGCGACTCTTACTGAAAAGATGCCTGCTTGATCACTAGAGCCCTGGTGTTTGCATAACAGGGTTTCACATAACATGGGGTTATTGACTTAGAGGAAACTGTCACCTGCAAGGAGCGCTGCAACTTTCACATTCAAAGGAATTGGGGAGAAGTGGATTTCTAGTATGGAAGGGATGATCAGAAACTCAGGACATTTCTTTCCAGGTCCTATCTTAAGCTGCTGTCTCCTTGAGCATGCCAGTGAGTTTATTCATAGCATTTCCCTGTACATTAGGAGGTAAGAGACTATATAGTTCATTAAACACTTATTTAGAGAGAACTGGTAATTTATGTAAAGTTATACATTTATATAATTTTATATACATGTGAATATGTATATGTATGTATGTACATATACATACACACAGTTTCAACATAAGCATGCATATGCATACAGCCAGACACACATACAGACTGACATTCTTGAAATCGAGGTTGTGTTGAAATTACCATGAACCCACATTTTTCAATAAAAGAAAACTAAAGTTCTGCTTCAGTTTAAAGCATTTAAAGAATTTGATCTAGGGGTGGGTAGGTGGCACAATGAATAGAGCACTGGCTCTGGAGTCAGGATGACCTGAGTTGAAATCTGGCCTCTGATACTTAATACTTACTAGCCATATGACCTTGGGTAAGTCACTTAACCCCAACTGCCTGCTTCCTCACTCCAAAAAGCAAAAAAAAAAAAAAAAAGACTTTGATCTAGAAGACATAATGATTATGCAGAAAATGCTTTGGACTGAAATGTAGGTAAATCATAAGATCTTTAGTAGATTAAAAAAAAGTCTAGGTTCTCCCTTCATTTTATGCATAAGAAAAGTAAGGTGACTTGACTAGCTCACCTTCCAAAGAAGCTGAGCTAGTCTTCAGACCCTGGTCTCCTGGCTCCAAATTCAGGGCTCTTCCAACTTTACCACACTGCCTCTATCCCACCCATGTCTCTAGTGTCTCCTTGTACCCAACACAAAGCCCTTCTCTAATACCCCGAACTACTGGTCACCCAACTTTTTCTTGAACCCTCCATCAATGAGTTTGTCACTGTCATATGAAGTATCTCATGCCATTTTCATATAAGTCAAATTGAAAATCATCATTCCTTGCAGCTGACATGCAAGCTGACTCCCTGTAGTTTCTCCACTGGCCCTGGTTTCATTCTTGAAGCAACCCCGAATCAATCTACTATATCTCTTTGAAATAACACCCCTTCATAATTTTAAAAACCATCTTTTAGTCACAGTCATTTGTTCAAAAGTAATTCTAAATTGACTGCTTTGCAATGAAGACTGAAGAGATATTTAAGACACCATTACCGCCTTCCTGCATCTTGCAATCTATTAGAATTATCTTTTCGTCTCATTTTGGTATTATCTATTGTCTTAACTTTCAAATGTCTCTTGACTGACAGATTCTTCAGGCTAAGCATTCCAATAGAAGGAAGGGGAAAAAAGAAGGAAGGAAAAAAGGAAGGAAGGAAGGAAGGAAGGAAGGAAGGAAGGAAGGAAGGAAGGAAAGAAGGAAGGAAGGAAGGAAAGAAGGAAGGAAGGAAGGAAGGAAGGAAGGAAGGAAGGAAGGAAGGAAGGAAAGAAAGGAGGGAGGGAGGAAGGAAAGAAAAGTGAGATGAGGTTCATAAAACATACTTCCCTCTGCGAAGTAAAATCTATGCCTTCATCTCCCTGGTCTATCATACTTGACTGTATGGAGGAAAAAGAAGAGCTGTCTGGCCTCCACAAATTGAGTCCATGCAGTTGAAGTTTTCAGTATTTTTTACTTCTGCTGACAATTTCCCAGTGAAGGATGATTTCCTGTGAAATGAGGATATTGGCAAACTTTGCAGCTAGTCATACAAATTTGCAAGACAGGAAAAAAAAGGGCTGAAGATAAACCACATAGTGATTGTATAATAATTCATCTCAAAGTAAAGAAAAAATCTCCCTATGCTAAAGGGAAAACAGAAAATGTTTTCAACTGTTGACTTCCGACAAGCAATCATGCATAGGACCATATGGTGCAGTTATCTGAGTGCCATGAACTCTTCACCCTTTCCAAGTCATATCTGGATGCTCTACTTCAATATCTTTGACTCAAATTTGTGTGAGGCAAGAGTGGAGAAATGAGAGCCCTCAGCCTGTTTTGTTGGATTGTTGGCATAGTGACTTCACAAGGTTTGGAGCTAAAAGGGGCTGAATTGATCAACTTGTCTAAACCCCTCATTTTCTAGCAAAGCAGTGGGCTTCAGGGAGGTGAGGTGATTTGCATCAGGTCACACAGCTAGGAAGTGATAAAGTCAGTTCTTTTCCACCAAGTTCTCCAGCTGCAAATTCAGAGCTCTGCAGGATATACCCATGTCCCTTCTTCAACAGCATTCCATTCCACTTAATACCCATTGATTGAACATCTATTTGACATCATGCATTGTTCTGGGTACTACATAGGATACTTCTTCATAGGATATGACTTCATCAATCCCTGCTCTTAAGAAGCTCCCATCTCCTTGGCAAAAGAAGAGAATTGCAAGCAGATGGCTAACCCACAGTATGATAAATGGATTACTGTCTCAGAAAGCATTTCTGCTTGATGTCTTTATCACACAATTGCCATCTTTTGCCACTTGCGGCTTCCTCCCAGGGACACTGCACCTCAACCAATCGCTTCAGTATCTAGTTATCCTTTTTTCAATATCTCCAGCCCTGAACCCACCCCCTATCCAATGGGTCCCAGAAAGTGAGATATGACCCTTCTCATTCCTCGCTGGTGCTTAAGGGTCATCTCACAATTTGATGACCTCTTCTCCCATAAGGGTCACTCGAGCCATATTTCTCTCCTGGGTCAAGCCCTTGTTTCTGCAGCAGTCTGGCCTCCATTGTATCCTTCTTCCTTTCTCAGCTTGTTCTGTGACTGATTCACAGCATCTTTCTCTGCCCAACCTTGTCCTTCCCACTTGGGAAATTTAATGTTCATGCCACTGTTACCTGAAGTCATGTGATTTTGCTTCTCAGCTCATCAATCTCATTAACCATCATGCTTTACATTATCCATACATATAAAACCCATTCAGGGAATGTTTCCTTAGATTTCACCAGTTTGGGGCCACCTCTACAATTTTGAACTCTCTTATCCTCCTTTCCTTCCATGCTCTGCCTAATTGCATTGAAATTAAATCTTTGGTATCACTGTGGATACTAGGCCTTTCCCCTCCCCTCTCCTCCAGATCCATCACACTCTCTAGAACAGTGGCTCTCAACCTTCCTAAGGCAGCGACCCTTTAATACTCATATGTGGGTATATCTTCATGTGGATGGACCTGCCTGGAGATGGATAGAGGAGCGGTCTCTCGGTTCCTAAGATCATCAGAAATATGTTTTCTGATGGTCTTAGGTGACCCCTGTGAAATGGTTGTTTGACCCCCAAAGGGGTCACAACACACAGGTTGAGAATCACTGCTCTACAGAGATATCCTTCCTTTCATTATTGGTTCAATAAAGTCTGCCCATTTTATTGAGGTCCAGATTAGAAATGGTAGATTAGCAATGAACCTTACTGACTAGACAATTGCCCCAAATGCCTCTGATGATATGCTCAAGAAGAGGGAATACAGCCTCTGCTTGAAGCCATCCAGGGAGAGGAAAACCATGAAAGTCTTCAGGTCAGCCACAAACCTGTGGACAGCTTCCCCAGAGAGGAAGCTTTCCAAGCACTAAGCTTGGGCTAACTACTTTGACCCTCCCAATCACTGCCTCCTTTTCTGCCCTCTCAGGATGAACAAAGTCTTCCATGAGACTGACTTTCAAGTACCATATAGTGCCCATCATGCTCAGCTCCCAAGCTTCTTTTGCCATTACTGATTACCCTGAATTTCTTGGACTCAGTAAGATGGACTTGAGGCCCTCCAGAAGTGTAACTACCCTCCTCTGCATGTCATCTAATTTACCAATGCTTCCCTCAACCTCAGCAGTAGAAACTGAACAGTTATCCTGACAAAGTCTGACTAGGAGATAAGGCATCCAGACGAACTTAGTTCTAGAAGCTGCCTTTCTCTCAATATAGCCTAAGCCACGTTTAGCTGTGTAATAATCTCTGGGATTTTTTGAATCCTGCCTCCTCACCAATCCCTCCTGACTTCCTTTGAGTTCCAGCTAAAATACCATTTCTAGTGGAATTATTCCTGACCTCCCTTAATGTTAGGGCTTTCCCTCTGGTGTTATCTCCAATGTGTGTGTGTATGTGTGTGTGTGTGTGTGTGTATGTGTGCATACACATACATACATGGTGGTGGATAAATGACAAGGTATGAGTGGCAATACAACAAGGCAGCAGATATACTTTCCCTATCCACACCCTCTCTCCTTAATCATGTATTTGCTTCTACTATGCTGCTTATAAATATACTCAGGATTTCAAAAATCCTGAAAACTCTAGGTATTTTAGATCTTTTCTCCCTTTCAAGTTCAAATGCTGAGCACAGGACTCCTAAATCACTGCGTGTTTCATTACTTTCTTTTCACTTCTTAACAACTTGTAACCTGGCTTGGGATGCCATTACTTTAGTGAATTATTTTTCTTCAACGTTCAGAATGTTCTGACTGCTAAATTTGATTGCCTGCTCTCTGTCCCCATTCTTCTTTCCTTCTTTGGCACTTCTGACATTTTTGAACAACCCTCCTTCTTGCATGTTTTCTCTTCCCTTGGATTATGTAACATTACTTATCTGTCTTGGTTGTCCTCTTAACTGCCTGATTCTTCACAATGTTCTTAATTATATCAATTATTACTTCTTTCTCCAAAGTGCAGATACCCTTCAAGACTTTGTTCTGGGCCATGTTTTCTATTCTCTGTCTCTGTCTCTCTGTCTCTGTCTCTGTCTCTGTCTCTCTCTCTCTGTCTCTCTGTCTCTCTCTCTTTCTCTCTCTTTCTTTCCCTCCCTCCCTTTCTCCCAATACACACATATAGATATAGATAGAGATATATAGTGCCTATGATTTCATCCATAACCATGTGCTCAAGCATCACCGGTATGCATATGACTATCAGACATTGATGTTCCTCCCAAACTTCTCCCCTGGATTCCAGGCCCACATTGCCACCTCCCTCTGGATACCATTTCCAGCATGTGTCAAATACAACATTTTCTTTTTTCTGTAAAATTATTCCCTTCTACAGAATCATCCTTTTCTGTTCATATCATTACCATCCTGACTGTATTCTAGGATTATATTTGTAAACTACCTTAACTTGATAGAGGACTTGGCAATGACAAAGTCTGAGACAAATTATCATCTTATTAAAATACCACTTTAAATAGTGTGGTTTGATTTAACTTATTCAATCAAGCTTTAACCTTATGCTTCAAAAGAAGCATTTCAAAACCACTATCTTGACAGCAACAAAAGCAGAAATCATTCACCATTGAATAGACAGACAGACAGATACATAAATAGATGCATGGACACAAATATACATGCATACAAATGATATAAATATGTAATATAAAAAATTACATGTCTGCATATATATAAAAGAAAGAAGCAGGAAAGAAGAGGGTAGGAAGACAGAGACAAGCGAGGCAATATATTAAGAGTTCTAAAGAGTAAGAAAAGTGGGACTGGAACCCAGGCCTTCTCATTCTCATCCATGTGTTGTTTCTATGACACCATCTCTGTGGCATGACCACAGAGAACTGCAGTAGCCCCAAATATGGTAGCCATGCATACGAAGGTAATATGTCCATTTCACCTCTGATCTGTGCTTGTGGGGAAGCATATGCCACCTATATGGACCAATACCCTCCAACCCCTGCCATAAAAAGGAAGAGCATGCTCCAAAAGCAGAATAAAAGGAATTATTTTTGAATTTCCCTATCCTGGAAGCTCAAGTTTCTACCTTCTTCATAGTATGTCAGCCTTTATCAACATTATTTTGTGGTGTGTAACAAACATCTTCTACCACTCCAGCTGATTGTTTTCTTTTATCTTCTCTCCTGATTGGCCACAGTCTTTAGGTTTGACTCATAATCAAAATGTCATGATCAATTTGGTGCTGATATCCCTGAAACCTGATGCCCAATGATTTTTTATAAAGTTTAATCTGATGGAAACAGCCCCAGGCCAGGCTCTACTACCTGCTCGCTAGGTAAGCTTGAAACTTAAATGTCAATTTTTAGCACCCGGTTTCCCATCCTGCAAAATGCTGAAGGATGATGAATGAGAGAGTCACAAAGGTTCTTTTCTATTCTGTATTACAGATAATCATAAACTTTGTCTGGAAGATTACCCCAACTAAAATCTTCATTTTGCAGATGAAAGAGCTGAGATCCCAAGTGCAGAAGGAGGCTCAATCAGGGAGATAATGAGCACGGAGTAGAGCCAAGAAAACAAACTCAGGTTCCCTGACTCCAAAGCTAGTACTGCTCTTTCCATTACTCCCTAATGATATGGCTATGGAACACAACAGTAGCACTAGTTTTAATAGGATCTGGGGAGGAGATCCTAAATAAATATTACAAAATGCAATACATAGCTTTTGTTTTTGTTTGTTTCATGTTTAGGGAAGATAGCTGTTATATTCCTCCTTGGTCTATCATCCATGAATAATCAAGCTATTGACGCATCTTGACTGAATCATTAGGCATTGGTCTTATGGTCTCATTGTCCTAAAGAATGATCCAGAAGTCATAATTGAATAAAAGGTAAAAACAAAAGGCATTGACCAACAACATAAAAAAAGATTTTGACCTTCATAACAGTTGATCTTACAAGGTCCAAATGCAGATTATCCCCATTTGCAAAATTCAAGAGATGTCCCCTGATGCCTAACCTTTTGAAGTGTTTATTCTTGTCCCATATGACATTGTTTCCTTCCTGGAATTTGGTCTTTTCTCTTCAAGGTTTGTTTTGGCTTAAAATGTCCAGACAGAGAAAGTACACATATTTCCAGGCATACAATGATATCCCTCCAGTTCTGGGTGCTCTTATGTCCTGTTTGTCAGCTCTTCTTGGCTGGAGATGAATAAATATACCTCCTTGTCACAGCACAAGTTTGGAAGTCAAGCCTCATAGATTTTATTTCCAACTATTAAACAACCATTATTTGACCCATAAACATCCTTTTCACCTTTTGATGAAGTAAATAAAGTCAATGATTCCATATTGTGGAAAACATCTAATTGTCAAATTCCTTAATGTTTCACATCTCTCCTTTGCCTGCTATCAAAAGATCTAGACTCAGTATTAATATATTGGTTCTGAATTACTTTTTTTCATTCTCCCTGTTCCTAGAAAAGTGTTTGGCAGTTGATAATTAATAAAGGTTTGTTGGATAAATGAATCAATGAAATGTTTGATAGAGGAAAGAAGAGCAAAACATTGTATCACCTCCATGACAGATTTGGGAATTGATTTCAAAGATTTCTGGGAAAAGACATGTCATAAAGGAAGAAATTAATTCTTCAGGGAAAGTCATAGTAAAAGAGATAAAAAGCTGCTAATAGCAACTCTTTGACAAGACAAATAATTGATTTAATAAGGAATAAAGAATGAAAAATAATCTTAGGAGACCAAAATTGTTGCCCTTCAGAGTACTCTACCATCACAGCTGAAAAATGGACACCTTAGTGACAGAACAGTGAACAGGTAACTGAAAGCCTAACCAAAGACTAGTATGTGGAAAAGTAAAGACTCCGGAACATCTGAGGCTGGCAAAGAATACTAAAGATAGAGCAATGCCTTCTGTGTCCCTGTAGCAAAAGGAAAGGGAGTCTTGATTCAGATGCAAAGGGGTCAAGAGAGAAGACATAGATAAAATATAACTATACAATTATTATTTTGTTTCTAGGTAGCACAATGACTCGAGCTTTGGGCCTGGGGTCAGGAAAACCTGAGTTCAAATTTGGCCTGAGGCAATCACTAAATGTGTGACTCCAAGAAAATCACTTAACCTCTATACCCTTCAGTTTTCTCCACTGTAAAATGGAACATAAATGAGAGTTGACTCTCCAGTTTGAAGTCTTTCCCTGAAGATAACCTTCTGGCAATCAAGTTTTGGGTTCAAATCACTCAGCCTTGAACTACACCTCATGATCCTGAAACAACTGTTAGCTCTTGTTGCTGAAATGCTGTGGATTAGTCTTGAAAAAACAGGGAGAATGGACAAGGTCTCACAGAATAAAGAAAGGAAAATGTTGGTCAAGTTTTCAAGAGAAGGAAGAGGAAGAAGACTTCAGATTATATGCCAGCAATTACAACTTTGATTTCTAACCAATTTCTAGAATGTAAGACTTGTGAGAAACAAAGTCATAATTGTGATGAGTCAGACAGGGATCATCTTGGACATGTTACACATAAGAAAATAAGTCCCTTTCCTTTGTTGACAGGGAGTTGAGAAGTACAGGTAATGTGTGTACATAAGAAGATGATGGTGAAGAACACACTGGACTCAGTCTCTCAATCTATTTTTTTGGATAATGTGAAACACAAGAGATAAGTGAAAATACAATTAAGTGGCTTTAGAACTGCTTGAATGGGAAACCTTCAAAGTATTCCAATGGGCTATGATCAAACTGGAGAAAATAATACTATTCAACCTTAGGAAAATCTTTTGGTGAATGGACCCTAGGGATTCGTTGAACCTTTTGATAAACTATGGAGCTAGAAAGCTAGAAGTTGCTCTCATCAGATGTGTTACTGTCCCAAAATACAAATGAAGAACTTAGCATTCTAGATGAGGGAATCAGGAAACAAAAAGATCAGAACAAGCTAGATTAGAATGATGGATGCTGTGAATTTCATAAGATGAAATTTAACAGAAATTACTCACAAAGAGAAACACCTACTGTGGAATTCAGATAACCAGTTTCACATGTATGGCATGTGAGAGGTATGGCTAAACAACTAACATGGAAAAAAACCAAAGTTTTTGTTTTTGAATATGCATGTATGTGTGCATGTACACTGCATGCTCAGCGTGAACCAAAAGTGTGAGGAATTAATCAAGAAAGGACAGACTGCATTCAGAGAGGAGGGATATCAGTGCTGAGCAACTGATGCCAGAAGCAGAAGGGGATAGTGAAGAAGACATTGAAGCCAGAGTCTGGAATGATTAATCTTGCATCCCACCCCATACATGTGAGCAACATGACCTTGGTCAAATCACTTCACTCCTTTGAATATCAGTTTCCTCATCTCTATGTTGAGAGGATGATACTGCAGCTTCCCTAAGGTCTCTTCCAATAGAGCTCTCAATCTGGGATCCTGTGGAGACTGTCTTCACTGTGGGTGTCACCTATTGCCAAATATTTTTGATAAATTGTAAAACAACCAGGGGATGATACAGTGTTGGTAAGGGGACATAAGTCCATTAAATAGGAGGATTGGCAGGAAGAAATTAGGATCTATAGACTGAAAGGAAAAAGAAAAATGTTGAGGTCAGGGAATGGAAAGGAGAATTAAAGGCACTTTCAAATATTTGAAGACTTGTTATGGGAAACCAGGAGACTTTTGTATCTTGCCTCCAAAAGTCAGAGTGAAGGTGGCCAAAACACAAATTAAAGTTTCATGTCAGGGGGAAAACCTCTGTATTATTTCTTTTTCCAAAATAGGTTTTTCTGCCTTGGGTGGTGGGAAGTCCCCCCCCAAAAAACTGGAGTTCTTTAAACAGGTTTTTAGGGGGGTGATGTAGAAGGGATTGAGGGGAAAAAAAGGGATATATTTGGTGCATCTCACATCTCTTCTGACTGAAAGATTCTGTAAAGGAATGAATGCAGAGAATGTAAGCTGATGTGTTCACAACTTTTCTCAGATTCCATGAACCCCCAAACACACCCAGTGGACTGAGAATACATACCAAGAGGACTGTGGCAAAAGGAAGAAGTTTGCCCTGGCCTCCATCTACTTGCACCTTCTCTAGTCCTAATCCTAGCCCCACTGCTCAATGCAACATCAGGCAAGTCACAAAATGTCTCTTTCCTTTAATTTCTTTCAGTGAAAAAAATGGAAAAGAAGTTTTTCCCATTTTAAAATATCTTACTACCTTCCCGAAAATTATGGAGTTAACTTCAAAATAAAGGAAGCTCAGAAACAAATGTCAGATTTAAAATTCTATTTTTCTACTGACCAGTCAGTAGCAGTGGTGTTTTCTGCCACTGATATTCACTGTCCTTGTGAACAAAGGTCGGTGTCTGAAAGGCATTGCAACCTAGGCCTCTAACACAGCTCCCAAGACTTCCAACTCACAGTCATTAGAGTATGATCTGACCTTATTCTGTTCCATGCTCTTGACCTGCAAATTTCAATCAGAACCTACTGCTCTCTCCTTATATGTTAGCAAAAACCAAGTATGTGGGGAAAATATGGGAGGAGGGATTTGTGCTTATGTTTTTTTTTTTAAAGGATTATGTGGGGGGGGGATGGGGCAAAGATGGTGGCGTAGGATCATCAAGGTATCACAGCTCCCACATAGCCACCTCAAAAACCCATAAAATATGACTCTAAACAAATTTTAGGGCTCCAAAACTCACAAAAGTAGAAGGCAGCTCGGCAGGAAGGGCTCATCGCAGTGTGCTGGGAGCCAAAACCAACCCAGCCTGAAACCGTAGCTTGGCCCCTAGAGTGGCCAGGATGAGTCACAGCTGGAGCCTTCAGGAGACTGGGTCAGCAGCAGCTGTGGCAGTTTCCAGAATTATCAAGCCATAAGAATCAAGGACTAAGTGAAAGGTCAGTGGAAATCAGATAAATCTGGGGGAGAAAAGCAGTCTGGCCAAACTGCCTCCAGGGGAAGGAAGCAGCAGAAGCAGTGGCTCTGCAGCCACCTCCACATAGCTGCTTCAGAACTCCCAGCCTGCAGTCTGCAGGCGGGCCAAGCAATCATTCAGAGGCCAAGTGCTCTTGCATTGAGCGGCCTGGATCCGGATCATGGTCTTGGATGGTAGGCCGGGGGTGCATTTTCTGTGAGCCAAAGCTGTTGGAGTCTACACCAGCCTCCTAATAGCTCTGGCAGCTGTGAAAACCCAAGCGATTTGGGACAGAGCTTTCCCTTCTGGAAGCAGAGTTCCATAGAGCTAAAAAATCATTGACTGGCCAACATGAGCAGGCAAAGGAAGCAAAGTAAAAACAGCAACCAAACTCTAGATTCCTTCTTTGGGGACAAGGAGGATCAAAGCATGGAAGGGGAGGAAGATAACACAGTCAGGACTCCCAAATCAAATGCTTCAAAGAAACATGAAGACTGCCAAAAAGCCATAGATCAGCTTAGGAAGGAATTTGAAAACCAAATAAGAGAAGTGGAGGAAAAATTGGGAAGAGAAATAAGAATGATGAAAGAAAATCATGAAAAGAGAGTCAACAACCTGACTGAAGAAAATAAAAGGGATCATGTGAAAGAGGGCTTGAATATTCCCCCACACTGAAGGAGAATTTTGAGCCAGTGAAATTTGTCAAAAAGGCATAGTTAATTCTCTGACTTCTTGGCCATTTGGTTGAAAGAATAAAATTGGGTAATAGGAAATTCAGGGTTGACTCAAAATTTATTCATAATCATGGAGATTAAAAAATTGCCATTACTTCCCATGCCCCACATAATTTCAGGGAGATATTGTCCCTTTATGAAGACAGAAATTGAAAGGGAAAAAAGTACAATTCTGAGGACATCCTGCATATCAGAAAGGACCTAAGTTTTCATGTTCCCAAAAGAGCATTCCATTTCCCAGAAATGAAATTTAGAACTAAAAATTTATATTCAGAGAAATTATACACCAAATACAAAGTGAATCTTTCAAAATACATTTTGGTCAAAGTAAAAACATTATGATACAACGCCAAGTTGTATGTATGTATATTAAAAGAGAGACATTATAGTAAAATCGTTTCTGAAATTCTGTGAACTTTCATGGTTCAGGCCTCTGCATATCCTCCATTTAATGTAGAAGAAAAGTGATTTCAAAAGGATACTAATTTTCATTTCTCTACATAGACTGTCTCTTTGCTTT
>CM053589.1:206583877-206598897 GCA_028646515.1 Pseudochirops corinnae
TTCTTCGGCTCATCTCTAGCTTTAAGGCATTCTTCATGTTTATTGGAGTCCTCTAGTTGGGGCGCTCTGGCTGCGCTCTCCTCCTCCCTCTCTCTCCCATGATCTTTCTTTTCCCCACAGAAGGAATCTAGGGTTTGGGAGCTGTTCTTACTTAGCTTCTTATGCTTATTCTTACTCATGGTTGTTCAGTCCGTGATTTTTTAAAAAATCTCTGTGGGGCTCTGCTTCCAGAAGGAAAAGCTCTGTCCCAAATTGCTGGGGTCCTCCTGGCTGCCATAGTTCTCAGGAAGAGGCTGGGAACTCTTCCTATTTACTTCTGGCTGATTGGATAGTGAAGACTCCAGAACTGAGGCCCAAGACAGCAATCCGGATCCAGGCCGCTCAACACGAGAGCTCTTGGCCTTAGAACAATCACTCAGTCCTCCTGCTGTCTGCAGGCCACGGCTGGGAAGCTACAATGCGGAGGCGGGTGCAAAACCTCTGCCTTTCACTTTTCCTCTCTGGAGGCCTTTCAGCCCGACTGCTTATCTCCCCCTTTCGCAATCCCTGCGCAGCTGGTGCTAATCCACTCACCAGAGGGCCTCCTCCCATCCAGCCGCCCCCGGGGCATGGCCGCGGCTTCAAGCCAGGCTGGTTTCAGTTCGCAGTGCTGATATGGTTCCTCTTGGCGGAGCTGACTTTAGTGGGAAGTATCTTTGTGTACGTTTTGGAGTTCTAGGATTGGTTTAGAGTCCTATTTTATGGGTATTTTGGGGTGGCTATGTGAGAGCTGCGATATGTTGCTGCTGCTATGCCGCCATCTTGGCTCCCCCCCCCCCCCATCATTCTTTTCAATCTACTCTGTGATCTGCTTCTGTTTTATAGGACAGTTCATCCCATTCACACTAACAGTAATGACTACCTACTTTATTTTTCTCTCCATCCTATTTCCCCTCTGTTTACAGATTTTTTCCTCCTTTCACAATTTTCCTCTTAATCAGTGTTTTGCTTCTGATCACCACCTCCTTATATCTGCTCTTCCTTCTATCACACCCCCTTCCTTTTCCTTCCCCCCTGACCTAATACATCTGCCCTCCCTTCTATCCAACTCTCCCTTTTATCCTCTTACTGCCATATAGGGTAATATAAATTTCTATGCCCAAGTGAATGTATATATTATTCCTCTTTGAGCCAAATCTGATAAGAGTGTGGTACAGACAATGCCCACCCCCCTCCTTTCTTTCTACTGAAATAGGTCTTTTGTACCACTTCATGTGATGGAATTTGTCCTATTCAACCTCCCATTTTCCTCTTCCTCCAGTACAATCATTTTTTTTAACCTCTTAATTTTTTAAAAATATATAATCACATCAAAGTAAGCTTATATCCACAACCTCTATGTATATACCCCTTCTAACAGCCCAAATAAAGATACTCTCAATAGTTATAAGTATTGTCTTCTTCTGTAGGGACCTAAACATTTTATCCTTTTTGAATAACGTTCTTTTTTTTTTTTTACTCTTTCCTCTTTACTTTTTTATTCTTTTCTTGAATCTTTGTTTTTGAAGATCAGAATTTCTGTTCATCTCTTGTCTTTTTATCAAGAATGATTGAAAGCCCCCTATTTCATTGAATATGCATCTTTTGCCCTGATAGATTGTTTTCAGTTTTACTGGGTAGTTGATTTTTGGTTGTAATCCAAGCTCCTTTGCTTTCCCAGATATTATATTCCAAGCCCTTGGATTCTTTAATGTAGAGAACTAAATCCTGTGTAATCCTTACTCTGGCTCCATGATATTTAAATTGTTTCTTTTTGGCTGCTTGCAGTATTTTTTCCTTGACCTGATAATTCTGAAATTTGGTTACAATATTCCTTAGAGTTGTATTTTTGGGATCTCTTTGAGGAAGTGATCGGTTTTTCCTTCCTTCCTTCCTTCCTTCCTTCCTTCCTTCCTTCTCTTTCTTTCTTTCTTCCTTTCTTTCTTTCTTTCTTTCTTTCTTTTTGTCTTTCTTCCTTCCTTCCTTCCTTTCCTTTCCTTTCCTTCCTTCCTTCCTTCCTTCCTTCCTTCCTTCCTTCCTTCCTTCCTTCCTTCTCTTTCTTTCTTTCTTTCTTTCTTTCTTTCTTTCTTTCTTTCTTTCTTTCTTTTTGTCTTTCTTCCTTCCTTCCTTCCTTTTCTTTCCTTTCCTTCCTTCCTTCCTTCCTTCTTTCTTTCTTTTTTCTTTCTTTCTGCTTTTTGGAGGGCAGTGCAATTGGGGGTAAGTGACTTGCCCAAGGTCACACAGCTAGTGAGTGTTAAGTGTCTGAGGCCAGATTTGAATTCACATCCTCCTTACTCCAGGGCCAATGCTCTATTCACTGTGCCACATACCTGACCCTTTCACAAAAATTATTACCACTTAGGCATTTTTGTCCATCCTATTTTCCCCATTTATCCTATACACTCTCTCCTTTCACCCCATCCATTTTTGAAAGTATTTTGTATCTGACTTTTACCTCCCTCAATCTTCCTTCCCTTCTATCAGTCCACCACCATTCTCTTATTCCATTCCTATATTTTCCTATATAGTAAGGTATATTTCTACACCTAATTAAGTGTATGTGTTATTTCCTCTTTGAAGCAATTGCACTGAGAATAAGGTTCATGTGTTTCTCTTTCCCCAATTTCCTTCTTTACTGTAAGAACTCTTTAAGGCTTCTTTTATGTCAGATGATTTAACCCATTCTTACTCCCTTTCCCCTTTTCCCAATGCATTGTTCTTTATCAACCATTAATTATATTTTATTTTTTTAGAGAATAATACCATTGCATTATCTCACACCTCTTCTTTCTGTCTATGTATACCCCTTGTAACTGTCCTGTGAAAAATGAAATGAAAAATAATAAATCTTTTAGTAGTTACAAGTACCATTTTCCTATGTAGGAATGTAAACATTTTAACTGTCTTGAATGCATTACTTTTTCCCTTTTCTGTTTACATTTTTAATTCTTCTTTGGAGTCTTGTATTTGAAAATTAAATTTTCTATTCAGATCTGGTCGTTTCATCAGGAATGGTCTTCTATTTTATTGAATGTCCATTTTTTTTTAACCATAAATGTTTATACTCAGTTTTGCTCGGTACATTATTCTTGGCTACAGTTTGGTCATCCCAGCTCTTTTGTCCTCTGGAATATCATATTCCAAGTCTTCCCATGCTTTAATGTAGCAGTTGTCAAATATTGTCTCATGCTGACTGTGGCTCCACAAAAATTGAACTGTTTCTTTTTGCATGCTTGCAGTATTTTCTTCTTGACCTAGGAGCTCTGGAATTTGGTCATGATATTTCTGTGAGTTTTTACTTTTTAATCTCTTTCAGGAGGTGATTAGCATTTTTTTTTCATTTTTATTTTATCCTCTTGTTCTAGGGTATCAGGAGAGTTTTCCTTGATAATTTCTTGGAAGATGCTTTTTAGGCTCTTTTTGATCATAGCTTTCAGGTAGTCCAATAATTCTTCAATTATCTCTCTTGGATCAATTTTCCAGGACACTTTTTTTTTTCCAATGAGATATTTTAGATTTTCCATTTTTTCATTATTTTCTTTTTCTTTTTGTTTTTGTTTGTTTGTTTTTGATCTTTCATTCTCTCTTAATGTCTCATGGAGTCTTTAACTTTCACCTAAGCAATTCTAATTTTTAAGGAATTATTTTCTCCAGTAAGATTTTTTATCTTCTGCTCCATTGGCCAATTCTACTTTTCAAGGAGTTCTTCTTTTCAGTGAATTCTTGCATATCTTTTTCTTTTCTATTTGTCCAGTTCTCCTTTTCAAGGTATTCTTCTCTTCATTGGGTTTTTGTGCCTCTTCTATCATTTGGCCTAATCTGTTTTTTTTTTTTTAACATGCTGTTCTCTTCAACAATTTTTGTGCATCCTTTACCAAATTGTTGGCTCTTTTTTCATGATTTTCTTGCATTGCTCTAATTTTTCTTCCCCATTTTCCTCCACCTCTATTAATTTTTAAAATCATTTTTGAGTTCTTCCATGTTGTGGGGCCAATTAATATATTTCTTTGAGGCTCTGGATGTAGGGGTTATGACTTTGTTGTCTTCTGAGTTTGTCTTTTGATCTTTCCTGTCAGTATAGTAAATTTCTATTTTCAGGATCTTTTTTCTGTTTGCTTATTTTCTAGCCTGTTTCTTAACTTTTAACTCTATACTAAAGTGGGGCTCTGCTTCCACTGTGAAAAGGGTGCACTTCCAGGCATCAGATTTTTTTGTGCAGCTGTTTTCAGAGGTAATTTTGGGGATCTGTGTGTTTTGGACTCTTCCAAGGTGGTATGAGCTAGGGAGAGGTGTGTTTGTCACTCTTATATACTATGCGTTGATCTGTCAACAACCACAAGCACTCTCTTCCACCCTAGAACTATGACAAGGGTTCTTCCTCCACTGTAGCTACAAGCTCTGCTTTGCTAGTCTTCCTCCTTGAACTTGGACTAACACCGAGTAATGTGATCCAGATTCAAGTTTGGGTAATTGTAAAGCCAAGCACAAGCAGCTTTCCAGAGCACTGAAGATAGCTCTAAGGTTCTGATTACATAGTATAGTGAACTCTCTATTTATTTAGCAGCAAATTAAAGCAAAACATTGACAGAAACTGAAGTACAGCATTCACAGTGTTATGTTATAATAACTTATCACTAAAGAGGTCACATAGTTTTCACCAAAGTGGCCACATAATTTTAAGCAAAGATTTCATTCACTAAGTTATTAATTCAATCATCCTTAAGAAGCAAGCTTCCTTAATGGACACAAAGTACAAAAGTCAATGCTATCCAGCCCTAGATCACATTGTCTTAATCTCTTATTCAAAAAGTCTTCTGTCTTCTTAATTGGAGACTAGTTTCCAATCATTCTTAACTCAATCATCCTTAACAGGTACAAGGTACAGAGGACAAAATTCTCCCACCCATAGGCCACAGTAAATCACGATCTTCTCATTTAGCATTAAGTACTCAAGGAAGGGTCTTTTCATGTCGACTTTAGACTGGCTCTCAGATTCCATGGTTCCTCTTCCATGGGTCCAACTCTTGCCTGAATCTACCCACCTGTCATCTGGATTCAAAGGTAGACAGCTCTCAGCTCCTCATTCAGCTCCTCATCCATTTTAATACAAAGCTTAACAGACCCAAAACAATATTCATGTGCATTGCCAGCACCATCATCAATTCATTATCTGCCTGTGAAATCAACACAGATCCACATATAAGGTCTAAGAACTCAACACAAATCATCAGTACAGCCCCAGGACCTCTGAATCTCTCCTCCAGGACTTCTGTAAACAGACAAAAAGAAAACCCTCTTTCAGAGCTTCCAGTAAGGTCCCAGGGCTTCTGTACAAAGTATAACAAACAAAAATCAACACAAACAGATCAAACAAACATAACACCTGGCCACAACAAAGTTCCCCTTCTCAATACTGCCATCACAAGTGCTCTTTTCTCAGTTCTGCTCTTTCCCAGCTTGGGCTTCTCCTTATATATGGTTATTACCTCCTCTCTGTTCTGCCCCTTCCTGTTGCATCAGCAAGTTCCTCCCACTGTGAGGTTCACAAATTCTGTTTCCTAACAAAGTCCTGAAATAATCATGGGCAAGGCTTAAAAGAAACTTGCACTGAAACCAGGGACTAAATAATTAAATAACTGAAGCAAGGTGCTAAGTACTTCTTTGCTTGCCATTACAACAATGCAACAAAGTCCTGAGTCTGGTGCCAGCAAAGTGACCCTTGTAAATTTCTTTCTAACCACTTGTCCTTTCCCCTTAGTGTCTGTAAGTGGAGAAGTTTGGAAAATGGCACTGATTCTGTCACCCCTGTGGCCTATTCCTGTTTTCCTGGGGCTGGGGCTGTGCATGCAAAATATATGCTGTACTACATTCCACTCTCATTTTGGTTTAACAGACATTTCTGGCTAATCTTCTAAGTTGTATGGCACTGGAAAACTGTTTCACTCCATCTTTTTGTGGGTTCCACTACTTTAGAATTTGTTTATAGTTGTTATTTAAAGGTATTTGGCTCCACCAAAATCCTATTTTTTTAAAAAAATCTTAAATTAACAAAAATCTACTTTCTTTCCCTTCTGCCCCATGGGGGAGGGAGGAAAGGATGGAGGGAGGGAGGAAGAGAGAGAAACAGACAGACAGACAATCAGACAGATGGACAGAGAAAGGGACAGAGAGAGAGAAACAGAACATAAAATCAAATTTCTTATAACATATGTGCATAGTAAAGCAAAACAAATATTTCTTTATTAGTTGTGTGTGTGTGTGCACGTGTGTGCATGCACATGAATGTATGTGTATACATAAAATACATGTACATCTACATCTACTCAATTTTGTCCTCTAAATCCCCCATCTCTCAGGAGTTGTGTAGAGATTTCAAAGTTATTCTAGAATGATTTTCCTCTGGAAGTATGTTCACCCTATTGATCTTAGTTCTATTGGCTTTCAAAATTATTTGTATTTACAATATCATTACTATTATATTAGTTGTTTATCTAGTTCAGCTCATATCATTTTCATTGGTTCATAAAAGTATCCAAAATTGTGCAATAAAAATAAGTGCATTGGAGGTAGAACCAAGATGGTGTAGTAAAAGCAGGGACTTGCTTGTGATCTCCCCAAACCATTCCAAATACTGGGAAAAATGACCCTAAACAAATTCTAGAGCAGCAGAATGCACAGGATGACAGATGTTGGAGTTTTTAGTGACAGGGCAGAGGGCATCCTCATCACAGTTTCAAGGCAGAGAAGAGCACTTGTGGTCACTCACAGACCAGAGCACTGACTAGAAGTTGGATAAATGGATAAACATCTCTCCTTTCACTACACAACCATGGAAGAGCTGAATATTTACAGGTACCTAGAAATGTCCCTGCACACAGCTACACAAAACCCCCGAAGTTTGTGAAAGTATACCCTTCACACTGTAAGCAAAGACCTTCCTTAACAAAATGCTAAAATGTCAAGTATTATGCTGGGAATATGAGCAAATAGTGGAGGGAAAGCACACTATAGAATCTTACTTTGGTGATAAGGAAGATCAAAACATACACTCAGAAGAAGAAAACAAAGTAAAAGCTCCTATATCAAAAGCCTCCTAGAAAAAAAAAAATTAATTGGCCACGGGTTGTGGAAGAGTTCAAAAAGGATTTTGAAAATCAGGTAAAAGAAGTAAAGGACAAATTGGAAAGAAAAATGAGAATGATGCAAGAAAATCATGAAAAATGATGTAACAGTTTGCTAAAGGCGACACACACACAATGCTGAAGAAAATAACACCTTAAAAAATAGACTAACCCAAATTAAAAAAAGAAGTCCAAAAAACCAATGAGGAGAAGAATGCCTTTGAAAGCAGAATTGGCCAAATGGAAAAGGAAATCCAAAAGCTCACTAAAGAAAATAATTGCTTCAAAATTGGAATGGATTAAATTAAAGCTAGTGATTCTACAAGAAATCAAGAAATTATAAAACAGAGCCAAAAGAATAAAACAAAAAGAAAGACAATGGGAAGTATCTCCCTGGAAAAACCACTGACCTGAAAAATAGATCCAGGAGAGACCATGTAAAAATCATTGGACTACCTGAAAACCATGATTAAAAAAAAAAACCTAGACATCATCTTTCAAGAAATTATCAAGGAAACTTGTCCTGATCTTCTAGAAGAGGGTAAAAATAAATATTGAAACAATTCACCAATTGCCCTTTGAAACAGATCCCAAAAGGAAACCTCCTAGGAATAATGTAGTCAATTTCCAGAATTCTCAGGTCAAGGAGAACATATTGCAAGCAGCCAGAAGGAAGTGATTCAAGTATTGTGGAAACACAATTAGGATAACACAAATGTAGTACCTTCCACATTAAGGGATCAGAGTATTTGGAATGTGATATTCCAGAAGTCAAAACCAATTATTAAAGCCAAGGATCATCTACCCAGCAAAACTGAGTATAATATTTTAGGGGAAAAAATAATATTCAATGAAATAGAGAACTTTCAAATATCTATGCTAAAAAGACCAGAGCTGAATAGAAAATTTAACTTTAAAATACAAGACTCAAGAGAACAGGGTGAGTTAAATGTGAAGGGATGATATCTAAAAAAAAAAAATAAAGTTAAGGAATGAGAGAGGAATATACTGGGAGAAGGAGAAAGGGAGAGGTAGAATGGGGTAAATTATCTCACATAAAAGAGGCAAGTAAAAGCTTATATAATGGAAAGGAAGATAGGGAAGGCAAAAGGGAATGAGTGAATCTTACTCTCATTGCATTTGGTGTGGGGAAGAATTAAGATACACACTCATTTGTTTATCTTTCCCTACAGGAAAGTATGGGGCAAAGGGATAAGAGAGGAAGGGGATGATAGAAGGAAGGGCAAATGGAAGGAGTGGGTAACGAGAAGCAAAAACTTTTGAAAAACGAAAGAGTCAAAGGACAGAATAGAATAAATGGGGGCAGGTGGGATAGAATGGAGGGAAATGTAGATAGCCTTTCACAACGACTGTTATGGAAGTATTTTGCACGGCTACAGATGTATAATGAATATTATATTGTTTGCCTTCTCTATGAGGGGGGGTGGGGATGGAGGAAGGAAGAGAACGTGGAACTTACAGTTTTAAAAACAAATTTTAAAAATTCTTTTTACATGTGACTGGGAAATAAGATATACAGGCAATGGTGAAAAAAATATTATAGATGTAAACTTCTAAATTGCTCTTCTTATTCTGTTGACTTTCATCTGCATCTGATCACTCAAATGTTTTTATATCTCTTTTAAATCATGAATTTCTTCATTCTTACTATAGTCTACTATTCTTCGGCTGAACACATACATGAAAAGCAGAATAGTAATTGTACCTTTAGGGAAATCAACAAATAAATTAGTTGCAATTAAAAAAGATTAAAAGACAAAATATTTTTTGAAAGGTAAAAGATACAACAAATTTATTTCAAAAAGACATATACCCTTGAATGTTACGGCTTCCAAATTCTTTTTTAAAAACTACATTAATTAATTACTAGAATAATAGAAAGTAAAATTATAATTTTAGGAGAACTCAATTTATCTTTTATCAGCCCCAGACAAATTCAACAAGAACAAAAAAAGAAATATTAAAGATCTGAATAGAATTTTAGAAATCATAGTTGTGCTA
This sequence comes from Pseudochirops corinnae, assembly GCA_028646515.1. Classification (NCBI taxonomy): domain Eukaryota; kingdom Metazoa; phylum Chordata; class Mammalia; order Diprotodontia; family Pseudocheiridae; genus Pseudochirops; species Pseudochirops corinnae. Next base: position 206,593,039 of record CM053589.1, read on the forward strand.
AACATCTGGTGATAATTGAATGGAAATAGAAAGAAACATACATATTTTTTTTCCTGTGCATGACAACTTTACAAAAATTAATATTCTCTGTGGACATCTGTGTAATCTACTTATGTGCATATACACATATATCTATGTGTCTGTCTATATATGTATCTATCTTACATATTTGTGCGTACACATGTGTATGTGTGTGGGTAAGTCTTAGTATGAGTGTGTGTGTGTGCGTGTGTGTGTGTGTGTGTAATTGTTAAAGAAATCAATTTATTCTATATCAGCCCTAGATAAAATTTGGTCTTTACTGAGCATAATGAAATAAAAATTATTTAAATAATGGAGACTGATAAAAAATTAAAATTAAATTTCAGACTAATTAACTTAATTCTAAACAATTTGTATTTTACTTGACAAATAATGGGAATGATAGATAATTTGATTAAAGATAGTGAAAAAATGAGATCACATATCAAAATTTTTGGATGTCTAAATCATCATTGGGATAAGTTTATATTTCTGTACAATTTTATTAACAAAAAAGAAAGAAAAAAACATCAATGAATAGATGCTTAAAATAAAACAATAGAAAACTCTACGAGAAATAATCAATTCCAAAATAGAATTCTGAATGTCAAAGAGATTAGCAAAACTAAATAAAAAACAGAAAAAATAAATAAAAGTATGAACTCTTAAAACTACTAAAATGAAGAAGATATTAACTAACTCAATTAGGAAAAGAAGAAAGCTAAATCCAAATTAACATGGCCAAATTTGAAAAAAAGATAATTCACAACAAATATACAAGATATAGATTATTAGTAGAAGTGATTTTATCCAACTTTATAACAATAAAATGAAAATAATGATATTTATAAAAAATAAATAAAACACCTAAATTAACAAAGCCAGAAATAGAAATATTTAATTAATATTTAGTTAATTATTGGTTTCTAAAAAGGTAGTTTTATGTTCATATAAAGAATTTCTTCCAAATAAAAAAGTTTTATGTCCAATGTAAGGAAAACCTTTCCAAGTCCCACAAGAGGAATGACCCCTCTTAAAAGGTGGTCGAGCCTACAAAGAGGGGCTGGGTGAACATTGTTCAGGTGCAGTGGAAAGAAAAATCATGTTTGGTTCTCAGTTTCAATAGGTGACTTCCAAGTCAATTCTAATTCTTAGATTTGGGGATCTGTGAGATTTGTTTTAGATGTATGGGAGATTATCGTGAGTTGATCATACAGAATAATGAGTTATTATGCCCAGCTCTATCAACTTAAACATCTTGCAATTCTGTTATCTAATAAACAGATAAAATGTTTGTATTATGCGTTGCCTGGCAACATCCTTCAAACCAGTAACCTCCTCTTATTTATTGTTACTGTCCTCATAGGATATCCATCTCCTCCTTGACCTCAACCTCCAGGCTATTCAAATGTCTTTTTGACACTCACGTTAACTGGATTTAAGTGAGACAGTATTGGGTAAAGTCATTAGCCTCATTCTCTCTTCAAGTCATCAAAATTCAATGGCAGGACAAAAGTCAACATGATTGGCAATGGTTTTGGATGCAGTTGTTGACCTTGATGTTTTCGATGTTTAACTAAGTAAGCAATCAGGGCAATTTTGTTGCTTTTGTTTTTTACATAAAGATCTTGTTCGTGTAATTTTCCTGGTTATCATTGCTTAAAAAATGTTGACTGTCTCTTACCAGATAAAATCCAAATTCCTGAGCTTTTTATGTAAGGAAGTCTTTCAAAATTGGGCCCTACATCATCTTTCTCATCTTCCTAGAGACTCGATAGAGTGAATAATCAGACTGCTTCCCACCCTTCTGGCCTGTTTTCTTGTTTTTTTGTTTTTCTGATTCCATATACATGAGGTATTATTTGGCTAGATACATTGTCATATCCAGGTGCTGAGGTTCGACCTTTCAATATCTAAATCAAATAATGGCTCTACTATGAAGCCTTCCCTGACCTCCCTAAGTCACTAACAACCCTTTCCCATCAGGACTTCAGAGCCTTTCTACACAGCTCATATACTCCATGTATGCATAGACTATACATGTACTCTAAAGTATACATGTATTAGAGAAAGTTTGCTCCATACCAGTACAAATATCATTTGTCATTTTGCGTAATGAATTACTGAGTGTATTTTTCATAGGATTATGAACCTATAACTGGAAGAAACTCACAGACTACTTAAAAGCAACCCCTTCATTGGAAGGGAACGTAAATGAGTCCCAGACACATTCAAGCACTTGGCCAAAGGCACACAAGTAGTAAGCAGCAGAACTATCCCAAACTCTAAAATCAGTTCAATTCCTATTGTACTACCTTCTATCAAAGAGACAGTAAGACTCATGAGGGCACATACTGTGTCATACATAAGTTTCATGTCTTCCTCTAGCTCTACAAAGTAGGTCTTCCATGAGTGATGACTAAAGTTTAATTGGTGTGGCTCATTGAAGGAACATGCAGTAAATGGACAAAGAAATTCCCCCTTCAGGAATTCTCTGAGATACACTCCCTTGCCCACTGGAAACCATGAGATGCCACCTTCTGTTTTGGCCTTAAATCTCTTCCTAAGCATATCTATACTATATCATCTTTATTCACACCCAATCTGCCTCCCAGCCCACCTCTGACTCTGGGATTCAGGGTGATGAACTTTCTCTTCATCCTGACCCGAATCAGGCTTCTATGACACTTTCTAGTCATCTCCATGCAGTATGCCCTCCCTTCCCCCCAGTTCCCCTTTATGTATTTTATTCCCTCCTTAGAAAACAAGCCCCTTAAGGTCAGAGTCTGTGTCCCCATATACACATTTCCAGTGGATAGCGCTGGTATTAGACCTTAAATAAATATTTACTCTTTTTCTTCTTTCCTTCCTTCCTTCCTCCCTTCCATTTGTCAAGAAACCCAACCAGGTATGATTGACTTTGTACTCCCCATACTCTGTTCCAATATATAACAGCCCAAGAACAGCTGATCTCAGAGTCTTAGGTAGTCCTTACAATTGTGCAGATTTTCACTCATTAATAGCTGCTCATTGTGTGTAACTCTTCTTTGTGTTCACTCATAAATACATAACCCACTGTGCTGGGGACCTTCCTTTCTATCCCTTAGCATAATATTGGAGCCCACAGTCAGTGAAGATAGAAAACCTTTAGTGTGGCCAAGGCAAGGGAAGAAGCTAAAGAGAAATTGGATACTGATTTACCAGGAAATCAAGTTCGAGGTGAGAGAAAAACTTTCCAACACTTTTCAATCAGAGTAAAATATAAACTTGTTAATTGAAGTTTTGCATGGAGGAAATATATGGAAATCACAGTCCTGTAAATTAGTATGTGCCCCAGATCTAAGGGAAGTCATGCCAGGCCAAGAGGAAATTAAGCAAATCAAGAAAATTAGACCAGTGATCTACATACAATTGGAGAAGTTCCTAGTATTTCCAATTTATTTTACACAGTGAAGGTGGGGTTAGAGAAGAGATAGAGAACAGAGAAAAGAGGCTTTAGCTCTCATGTGAATTTCTGTGTGTTGTCAGCGGGGGCTTGGAGTTTGTTTGCCCATTGTTACATTAGTAGTGGCCTTAAGGTTTTCATAGAATCATAATTGCCTAGATTTCTTGAATCCCCTCAATAATTTCCAGGACATTTGGTCCATTTTGATCACATAGACCTGGCCAAGAATAGCAATGCTAATTTCTCTCCATATAATTCAGTATAAGAGGGAAAGTCCTTATGCAAAGCTCCTTTCTGATGTTATAAAGATTTCATGAACCACATTGACATGCAGATTTTAGCCATATGTCTTTTAGTTTGTTGAAGCAGAAGGAGGATGTCTTTTTATTTCTTTGTCCATAACACCCAAAGATAAGATTTCCCCCTTTGGAGCTGTTTAAAACTTCTTAACCATCAGTTTTGCAAAGAAAAATTGTGTAATTTAATTTTTATTATCAGGTTCTGATTTCCCCCTGGTCCGAACTAGCATTGTGTCTAGGACAGCTGCTCCTGCCTCATGGAACCAGGAAATACCCTTGTAGAAGAGACACTGTGGCATAGCCTGTCAACTGATCCATCAAGCTTTTGTGAAGAGCTATTATTTGTCTGACTGTGCAATGAAAAGAATGGTGGACATAGAGCCAGGGGACCTGCACACAGGAGCTCTTTCAACTCCAACTTGCTCATTTGCACTATGGGAATGAGAATAGTTAGAGGATTTACCCTATAGGCTTCTCTTGAGGAAAGCACATTATAAACCCTAAAGTACTATGCAGATGAGTTCTTTGTGTTATTGGCCTTTCTGATGATTATAAAAAATCTCCTGGCAATGTGAAGCTGAAGGGGATAACGCCACCTCATTCAGAATGCTCTCTCTCTCCACCTCTACCACCCCTTTATTTTTCACTACAGATGGTGTTCAGAGCTGGATTAAATGATGTGTATGAGAATGGTGGGGGGTGGAGAGGAGAATGAGGAAGGAGATGATGGGGGGGGATGATGATAGTTCCCATTTCTTTAGCAGTTCACCATTCATGAAAGACATTCCCTTGTATGAATCTTGTCAGAAAAATAAAAGGTAAATTGGACACTGGAGCTCTTCACAATAGGTCCCAAGCTACCAACTCAGCCTCACCTATTACACTCCCTCCTACTCCCTGCTGTCAAGTCAAATTGATCTTCCTCTTACTCATCCATGGAAATCAATCTGCTGCTGATGAAGACTAGGGGTCCACGGTATCCACAAATCCAATAGTACAGGGCAGGGGTCTGTGCCTCTGCCATCTCTCATCCTGGGGACAAGGACCAGACCACACTCTTCTCCATCCAGTTCCAACAAAGTTGCCTACTGACCTTTTACTTTCTCTTTGGTGTTTATGGGTTGAGAAGTCTGGAAACTGCCACAGCTGCTGGTGATTCACTCTCCTGAAGTCTGCTGTGGCCAGTCTGGGCTGCTAGTTGGGGCTGCCTTGGGTCTGGGCTGGGGCAGCTCACATGGGACTGAGCTTCAGCTCCCAATCTGGCACAATAGACCCTTCCTCTCAGCCTTCCAGCTGTCTTCTATGGAAGATTTGCTTCTCTCTGTCACTTTGTGGGTTCTGTAGCTCTAAAATTTGTTAAGAGTCTTATTTTAAAGGTATTGGAGGTGTTTGGAACAGGGAGCTCAGCCAAGTTTCTGCTTTTACTCAGCCATCTTGACTCCATCTTCCCTTAAGACTGATACTTTTATAGGAAAAAAAAAGACTATGGGAGAATCTGTATGTGATCTAGGAGTGGCAAGTAGCCTGGGTAGGTCTGGAGGTAACAGAGAATGAAGGGTGGGCTTGGTCTGGGGTCACAATGCAAGGATAGTTGAAAGGATTATTGACTGGGATGAGTGATGCCACAGGGGAACCAGCCAGTCAGGGATATGGGCTGCTGAAATTTGTGGGAAAGTTCAAGGACCCTTCTTAGAGGTTCAGGTCCTACACCCCATCACTACCTTGATGCTTTTGTGCATACTAAATGTTCTCTTTGCCTGAATGCACTCCTTCCTCATCTCTGTCTTTCATAATCTCTAAATTCCCTTAAGACTGAGCTCACATATCTTCTCTTACATGTAGATTTTACTGATCTTTCAAGTGGTTTATGCCTACCATGTAAAATCCCTTTATATCAATTTTGTTCATAGATAGATATCTATATAGAAATCTATATCTACCTGTATCTACATTTTAATCTATATTTATATCCATAGCTAGACATATGTCTCTCTGTCTAAAGATACCTATATCTATGTAATGTGAGATAGAAAATGTATATATCTGCAGTCATACCTCTGCATATATGTACATATATGTCCATCTCCTCTCTAT
>CM053589.1:206599397-206616022 GCA_028646515.1 Pseudochirops corinnae
AAAAATAAAGGGGTGATGGAAGCGTAAGACCTTTCAGCAAAGACCTTTGATTCCTGAATAGAGAAGCCATCTATTGTGAGGTCTTCCCCTACCTCACTCCATACCTCCCAAATGCTCACAATTATCTCCATTCTCTGTTCCTTTGTTCCTATTTCTGCTGAAAATGTGGTCCATCTCTTTGACAGGTTTCCACACAATTGTTCTCTTGCTATCATTCCCTCCCATCTCTTCTGGGAGTTTGTGATTCCTTTTATTTCCCCTATCATAGATCTTCCCTTACCCACTGGCTTCTTACCCATTGTATGCACATATTTCAAGGTTTCCCTGATTCTACAAAAACAAGATGAAGAACAATAAATGCTTGATGTTGCCTTCTCTATAAGTTTTTATCGCTTATTTCCACTTTTCGTAGCCAAATTCTTCAAAAGCCCACGCCCAAGGCTCATTGCCTCCATCTTCTTACTTCCCGCTCACTTTTTAGCACTTTGAAATATGGTTTTTCATAACATCACAGCAATGGAATTATTCTCTCTAACCATATTAAAATTTTGTTAATGACTAATCCAGTGGTCTTCTCTTTTCATTCTTTATCACTTCAGGTTTGGACATGATCATCCACGGTCACTTATTGGACACTTTACTCCTTAAGCTTATTCACAATCTTTTCTCTCTCTCCTGTTTGACAGCTTGGCTATTCTTTCTTCTTGTTGGGTGTTTATCTTTTCTTCCATATCCCCTTGTTATATGCCCTGAGTTCCCATCTATTCTGTGATTTTTATCACATCCTATGCATTCAGTGATAATCTCTACGAAGATGAATTCCACACCTTTATATTCAATTCTAATATCTCATCTGAATTCCAGTCCCCTATTTCCTAACAGCTGCTAGACATCTCCATTTGGATATCTGGAAGTCATCTGGAAGTCATCATGTCAAAAGTGGATATTCTTCATGTTAATCACTTTCTGTTTATGGTACCCCCATCAATTGTGTGGTTTGTCCTTTGTTCTTGAAGAGGACCATGATAATCAGGAAGATGACACAACTTGTAGTTTGAGTGAGGGAGAGCTGGGCAAGGGAACCAACCTCACTTTCTCCTCCAGAGTCATCTGGTTTTAGTGCCCAGATATGTATCAGAAGGACATGAGATGGCTCACAATGCAATGGAAGAACTTGGCCCTTTTAGGCTAAGGTGTTCTCTGAATCTCACTTTGAGTTAGGCTATGCCCATTCAGTGAATAGGCCTCTTCAAGAAGTGAGTCAAAGGATGGCCCCTTTAAGAAAAAAAAAAATCAAACTGGGAGAAGAGCCTCATGATTGCTGGCCAAAAGAGAAACAGTTCCTGTTTCCATTCACTCTGAACCAGGAAAACCCCCAAAATAACCAATCAAGTGGTGCTTGGGCAGGGACCTATTGTTGAATCCACAAGATCCAGAATTAATTTTGTTTAAGGTTTGATATAAACCCTAAGTGAACTAGGTGGATTTTAGCCATCAATATTTACCTTCTTTTGAGTAGAGGATGGGAGGGGAATAGAGAGGAGGATAGGAGGGGAGGCTGAGTTGCTCTGCTAGAACTGGTCAGCTGGGTCCCAGTCAAGGTACTCATTCAGGATTGCACCCTCTGCATCATCCCTGACCTCTCTCTTCCTACATCTGCACATCCAAATCATGGCCAATTCTAGTCTATTCTACTTCAATGCTGCTTGCATCCATTCACTTCTCTACTCACACACTTTTCCTCTGGTTCAGGGCCTCAGAAATCTTGGATAGAAAGCCATAGGCTCCGGAATGATTTCTCCCACTCTTCTATAATCCATCCTTCACACAGCTGTGATTCAGAATGATATATGCTGTAAGCCTTAAATTTGACCACCCCAGGCCTCCTCCCTCCACTTCTACTACTTCAAAACAAACAAACAAACAAATATACGTATAGAAACAATTCCATGGCTCCCTAAGGGTTTTAGAACAAAGACTTAGATCCTCAGGGCAGCACTATTGAAAATCTTGCCCAATTTGATTTCCACCTGGATTCCCAATCTTGTCTCTTCTCATATGCCCCCACTTGTCACTGAACTGCCCTACTCTCCATTCCCTATGCATGGAGGGCCATCTCCCCCACGGCGACTTCTGCAAAAATAATAAGAATAATAATCCCCTCATGGGAAGTGGGGAGGAGACAAACTCAGTCCCTCTGTATATTGGCAATTGAGAAGCCTCGGGCTCACTGCAAAGTCCTCCTCTCTGAGACTGTTCCTGATGCCCTCAGTTATGAGCATATTCTACAAACAGTTTGCACACACTTCACATTCACTTCTATTTTTTTTTTTTTTTTGGTATCTCTCACCACTCCAGAATAGGAGGTCCTTATGGTTAGAAGCTCTTGTATATTGGGGTTTGTAAACTCGCTGGCTGGTGGACTGTGTTTCACTTACAAAATAAACAAAGAACCAAACAAAAAGCATATGCCAGTGATTCCCAGGGTATAGGGATATGCGGGAGGGGGGGGGGATGCCCTTATCAGTGTGCCCATGAGCTCCAGTTTAGGCTTATAGCTATGCCTTGGAGAGGTTCTTGGTACTGGTCACTTGGCTGGCATTGGTGCCTTCCTGATTCTGATGCAAGGTCACTACTTAAACCATTCTGCCTTGAAGATTGAAAGCATTCAATTAGAGTTAAATTGGTTTGAACCTCTAACAGACAGGTGACTTATCCAGGATCATACAATCAATTAATCAATACAATTGAGTATCTACTATGTGCCAGTATTAAACACTACTATGTGTCAGAAGAGATAGCTAGAGGGCTTAGCAAATAAATAGAATGCTGAGCCTGGAGTCAGAAAGATCTGAGTTCAAGTCAGACCTCACATGCTCCATAGCTAAGTGACCCTGAGCAAGTCACTTAACCTAGGTTTGCCTTAATCCGGGGAAGAAGGAAATGGCAAACTGCTCCAATATATCTGCCAAGAACTCTCTTTCCTCTCTAAACAAACAAAAACAGAGCTAGGACGAGTCAGTCAGGACTGAAAAACTGCTAAACAATGTTCCAGGCACTGTTCCAGGCACTGTTCCAAGCACTGGGGTTACAAAAAGAAACAAAAGATCATCTCTGCCCACAAGGATGTGACAATCTAATGGTGAAGGCGACATGCAAATACATCAAAGGCAAACTATTTACAGCACAAATAGGGAACAATTAACAGGAGGAAGGCACTAGGATGAAGAGAGATTGGGGCAAGGTCCTTTGGGCCTTGAACCTAATTCTGTTCCCCTGCATCCCAGCCTTCCCTCAGTGTCAGGCTGAGGAAGGAAACAGGATGCTGCAGTAGAAAAAGCTCGGGTCGCTGGTGTGCCACTGGGCATGTCTTTTCCCCCTTCAGTCTCAATTTTCTCCCGGTTAATTAGGGAGGGGACGAGACTGGACTGTATCATGCCTAAGGAAAACTGCTTAGCAGCTCATGACCCACAGACTCCTCCAGTTTAAGATTCTAGGTGGGGTCAGCCTGGAGCCTCACTCACCCCTGGGCCCTCTACCTCCCAGCCTGTCCGTGCCAGGTTCTTTCTGGGCATAGAGAACTGCCCCTTGCACTGGAGACTCTTGGCAGCATCCACCTCGTTTCCCTCTGGCTCGGTTGCCAGCTGAGGTCCCATGCCCGGCACCACTGGGGAGGTTCCAGGGGCAGTGCCCAGACACAAGGACCAAGCTGGCCAGCGCCTCACATCCCTTCTCATCCTTCCATATCTCCCATTCCGTGCCTGGGTCGGCCAGCAAGGGGAGAGCCAGGTTGGAGGCGGGAGCTGCAGTGGCGCCCCCCCCCCCCCCCCGCCCGCCTCCATCCCGTGACGCCGAAGGGGAAGGGGCTGAGAGAAGGGGCGGGGCTAGGTGGGATGGGAGGGGACAGGGGCGGGGTGACGTCGCGCGTCGCTTCTGAATGAAGTGCACCTCTCACTCTGCTGCTTCTGCCATCCCTGATTCTGGTGCCGGGCTCAGCTCAGCTGCTCCGGGCTGCCCCGGGCTGCCCCGGGCTGGGTCTACTGGGCTCCCACCGCCGCCCCGCCTCTGCATGTGCCGCCGCCAGGCTTGCCCTTGCTTCTAAAGCCGCGCACAGTGCCGGCAACCCGCAGCCAGTGGGTCGGCGGCAGGAGGCGGCCAGAGCCAGGCACCGATGGGCAGCGGGCAGCATCCTCGCCCCCTCCCCGGCGCCGCCACCGACTCCCCTGCCCGGGGTCGTCCGTCCGGCTGAGCGGCACACCATCCCGCGCGTCCCCTGGCCTGCCGGGCTGGTGGACGGGCGGCAGGCTGGCTGGCCGGGGCATGTAGGATGCTCCCGGGTCCGAACCTCCCACGGAGGCGGCCCCGCCGGCCCCCGCAGCCTCCCCCTCAACTGCTCTGGCAGATGAACGCCGAGCTCTCCCCGCAGCCGCCGCCGCCCTGCCTGTGGATGGTGCCAAGCTCCGGGGGACTCCTGCGGTTGGCAGCTGGGGTTGTGCCCGCGCCGCTACTCCTGACCTCACCCCCGCAGCCGCAGCCGTCACTGCTTCCAGGGGTGTCCAGTTGGCAGGTGCCCTGCGAACCCTCCTTTCTACCGCTGGTACCTGTGCCCTCAGCGGCGCCCGATCCCCCAGCTCCTCAATACCCCTTGCTGAACGAGCAGGTAAGGATCGGCACCCCTCTTCTCCCTCTCCCTCCGCCTTGTCTTGCTCCTTTGGGACTGTGCCCCGGCTGCTGCCAGGTCGCATTGGGTCTGCCTTTGCTCTCTCGGGGCAGCACTCCGGACCACATGCCTCCCTTTCAGCTCGCTCTCCCCTCCCCTAGCTTTTATCCTCCGGGGTTCTCGGACTTCCAGATGATCAATATGCATCCTGGCAGCGATTCCTCTGTCCCCACCCCCAAAAGTTCCTGCTTGCAGCCCCCATTCGGGAGCTCTGGAGGTTATAAGAATGCTTACAGAGCTATTGGAGCACTCACATTAGAGGTGAATGACCCTCTTCCGCCAGAGAACCAAAAACCCTGGTGATAACTTTCTTCTCCTACCCTGGTTTCGCTGTCCAGGAGACAGTGGTGCTGAAGTTCCAGCCTGCTAAAAACCGTGGGCTGCAGCTTTATACCTACCATGGCGGAGTTACACACGCAGAAGTTAATACTTTCTCAGTCTCTGACAGACTTCAAAAGCAAACCAGGAGGTCTACGAATCGATAGTTAATTCTCCTTCTTATCTGGGTGGATATTCTCTCCTCCCCCCTTAAAATGAGGCCGAGGGCATTCACCAAAGGAAATCTTCCACGGAAGTGGGTGGGGAAAACAAAATACATACATATATATATATATATATATATATATATATATATATATATATATATATAATTTAGAATAATGAACTGGTAACACTTAATGTTTTCTGAATCCTCTTTCCTTGTCCTACTGATGCCATAAAATTGTTTCATGATACACCGTACTTCAGAAGAGTTTGTCTCAAATAAGACGATGGGAAAGGTTAGAGCAGAAAGAAGAGAGGGTGAGAAGCAAAGTGATAAAGATGAGGGAGGAAGAGAGAGAGAGAGAGAGAGAGAGAGAGAGAGAGAGAGAGAGAGAGAGAGAGAGAGAGAGAGAGAGAGAGAGAGAGAGAAAAGGAGAAGGAGCAGGAGCAGGAGAATGGTTTAAATCATGACTGATTTCATTCAGGAGACAGAATAGAAGTCTCCTTCCAGTAAATACCCCTTGAGTTGTCTTCTGTGTTTCTATGCAGATAGTACATTTTAGGAAGCTGCTCATTACTCCGATCATTAATTTCATTAGCATATTTGAATAAAAGCTGTGCAAAAAATGGGAGACTTCTGTGTATCTCATTCCAGTTGCATCCTGTGAAATTTATGCAGCCCCTTACCCCTTATCTTTTTAAAAGTGGCCTATGAGAACTAAAACTACATCATGTATTTAGTTCTCTGTGATATTTTTATATGACTCCAGTTTCTTTTTGGATTTGTTAAATAAACCTTTAGCCATTGCAACATTTTGGAGCTTGCCATGTCTGAATGCTGCCACTAGAGGTATATAATGCCAAGGAACTAACATTTTCTGTTTAGAAAGCTGCATTTGTGTGTGTGTGTGTGTGTGTGTGTGTGTGTGTGTGTGCACGCGCGTGTGCGAACTCGCGCATGTGCGAATGAAAGAAGGAAAAAGAGGAAAACACTAGAATGCATACTTTTCCTTTTGGCATTTGGATTTACTTATAAAATATTGTTTTAGAATCAAAAGAATAGTGTTAACACTGAAGAGAAGCTAATGTGTGTGTGCGTGTGTGTGTAGTATGTTTGTAATGTTCTATGTATATATGTACAGATGATCTTAAAACTCAGATATTGTGAGATTTTCTTTATCATTAAGACATACCTCTTGTTAATTATTCACTAATGAGGATTCAATATATATATATTATATGTATATATATAAGAATATTTTTTGAAAACCTTGAGCTGTTACTACTCAGTTATTTTTTAATTTTTTAATTTTTTACCATTGTGTTATATGCATTCAGTCTTGTTAGCCATTTTAGGCTGAATAATATAGTTATATTTTATCTGCAAGCCTCTTTCTTTAGAAACTTTAAAACTTAACATTTAAGCTTATTTTTAATGAGGAAAAGAAAGGATCATTAAGGGATGTGTTCATTTGGGAGAAGATGATCTTCTATTGCTTTAAATGGGGAGAAATGGGTTATTGATCTTGAAATGTTATGAAAGTATTTTTCATGCTTATCAAAGCAATGCAAGGGTGAAAAATGTATTTTTTACCATCTCTTTACCTTATACGTGACAATCTCACTTTTTTTTTGGGAGGGGGGTAGTTCATCACCTTATCATTTATGTGCTGGTGTTTTTATGTTTGGAAGTTAGTTTTCTCTCAGTATTCAATAATGCAGTACTCAACATTGATCTGTAATGTTACTAAACCAATATATTTACCATCATGTTCACTTTTCATGAATTGTGATACTCATTTACTACTGCTGAATGGGAAAATGTATTTGATATCTCAATCATATTTAGAAATAAAAATGTTTGTTTTGTTGTTTTATATTTCGTTTTAAAAAAAGTCATTGGATGCAAAGATCCCTATATAAATTAGCAGTTGTTTACACCCAAGTGTTGTGAATTTATTTTAGAATAAACAAAACTTCAATTTCCCTTTTCTATCATTTTGTTTTTTAGTGGATGTTTGGAGCTCAGTCACCTGTGATAGGATTTTCTCCCTCTTCTAATGTGGATTTGATCCCTTTTTTCCCCCATGTATACACATCTGCTCTTCCACCTCCTGTAGGGAAAAGTTGGATAGAGAAGAGGATACCCAACTGTAAGGTAAAAATGCCAATGATTGGTTACAGCCCTTCTATATGACCAAACTATTGTACAATGTGAAAGTTTTTGCAAATCCTATACATGATTGCACGCCACCATGGGGGGGGGGGGAGGGAGGGGAAAAAAAATCTGAAACTCAAGTGATTGTGGAACCGAATCTTGTAAATTAAAAGTAAATGAGCAAATAAAAAAAAATGCCAATGATTTAGTTGGATCAATAGATTTTAATTTTTAAACTGTGTATGTGTCACAACAAGAGGAAACAGTAGAATATTTTAAAATTCTTATTGCAACATACTAACCATCTACCTAAACCCTTGTACAGTAAGAATACCTTAACAAAAACATCAATATGTTGGAAAGATTAAAACAAAGTTTTACTTTTTTTTTTTAATTCAAGGTAATGACTGTATTATTTTCCACTGGCATTTCATTTTATTAGATTTTGGATTTGCTGTTTTATGCTTTTTCTTCTTTGCTTATTTGGGAACACATGAATTTTAATGGTTTATGTTGTAGCCTCCTTAAAGTTGGTTGATCAATATCAGGGATCATTATATATGTATAATGCTTACATGCATGCATATATGTGTACATGTATGTATGTACATATTAAAGTAAGGAACTCATTCCACCAAAGCAGAACTCATTTCAAATGTAGTAGATGCATTTAGATACTCTTGGAATCTGTGAGGGGCTAAGTGATTGTCCATTCTCACAAACATGAGAAGCAAATGCAAAATTTGAACTTAAGCAAGTGTTCTGGCATCTTTATCTAGCACTTGATTATTTAGTTTTTTTTGCTCCTCTCAATGTTTACATGTAACTAATAAAATAGTGGTCTTTGCTCTCCCCTGTGCTAAACTGGTTTGGATTGCTCTTTATGCTCAGATGATAAAAGCCATAAACTGATGATTGCCTTGATCAATACAGAAAGCACTGAAAATGGAAAAGGGTATTTGGAGCTGAAATCTGCTTTTTGACAATCTCCTTTGCCAAAGATACCAGTCTATTCCTAATGTCTTAATGTTCATTTGATTATGTAGCACAACCAAAGTTTTGATTTCTACAACCAAAAGTCTCAGCTCAATAGGTCTCAGCAATTCATTCCAAAGCATGGTCAAACTGAATCTCCACCTTGTTGTCTCATGGCGTTTTACTCATAACATCACTGAAAACAGTAAATTGACCTCACTGGGCTCCCAAGGTTTATCACTTTGGGGTTTATTTTACTATCTGTTATATGTTCATTAGCCTCGATTTCTAGAGTCAATATTACTACCAAAAAAAAAAAAAGGTCTCTATCTATTACCTATGGGCACAGTTCATCATAATTCTTTCCATTACCCATAATAGGAATAGTCTGGATTATTGTTCTTTTATTTTCAAAATTTGTCAAGAATATTCTAGAATTTTCAACACCAGATATAGACACAGCCTAACAGATCTTGAGAAGATAGTTTATTTACGTTAATTAAACAATTATTTCTTCTAACTACATTCTGAAAGGCTATCTTTATAAAAATCACACAATATGTAATACTCTCAAAATGCCCATTATTTTGAACCAATGTAAGGCAGGACCTCACAATGTTTATTTTGTTTATTGTGACAACTTACTCAAGAAATTCATTTTACTTTATCTTGGACAGATATATTTAAATAACACATTTGCTCTGGACTCTACTTGGATTCATCCTGAGGAATCAAGATTGTTTCATGGACATGAAAAGCCACATTTAATGACAAACCAGGTGGCCCTGGCTGTATCTAGGCCAGCCCCTGCCTCCAGACATCTCCCCACAGTGGTGTTAGCACCTCAGCCTATACCAGGTTGGTAAAAATGATAGTGATTAGTCATCATCTTTTACTCTCTCCAACTGATTATCCTATGGCATTCATTGTGGATAGTATATAGCTCATGTTCATGGAAACATCATTTTGGTTAAAAAAAAATCCATTTGAGTGGGCAGGAGATAATCTGATATAAGGGAGTTAGATATTATTTTCCTTATTCACCATTTTTTAGGATATAGGGTGTGTTAGGAAGCTGAAAAGATGGATAAGATGACATATAGATTTTTTAAATCAATGTTCTATTTTTAGAATTTTATCTTCCATCTGTTGGCAACTAATAATATAGGATGCTAATTGTTCAGTCAACCCAGTAAAAAATAAAATAAAATTTATATGGGACAATGAGACTAAAAAAAATCACTAAGCCGAATGGGCCACTAAATTTTGAATGTCTTAAAATTCCTACCACTTTTCCATTCTTTACAAGCAGTATGAAGGCTTCATAAATGGGAAATGAGGGATATATATGTATATATACATTGTTTTGAAGATTAATTTAGTTCAGATTTTAAGTTTCAGTGACCTAAAAGATCATTTGCCCTAGTGAAAAATAAAAGTGACTCCATTCCTGGGTAGAAGATTTTATATTAACTATGTAATGATGGAAAAATAATGAAATCCTTTTTATTTAAAAATTCATTTAAATATGTCCTGAAATCATAGTTAGATCATATAAATAAATATTGATCCCATCAGCACTCTCCCAAGCTCTGTCTTATCATGGAACTGATTTTAATATTTTACAGTTATAGCAATTTTTTTTTTGACATTTCAGAGAGAGAGAGAGAGAAAGAAAGAGACTGAGACAGAGAGACAGAGAGACAGAGAGAGAGAGAGAGAGCGAGAGAGAGAGAGATGGAAAATTTCCTTTGGATCATAGAGAGTTCTGTTAAGAGAAGAAAAAATAATTTTCTTATTGTTTCCGAGCATTCCTTATTCTAATGAGCAATGAATCTTATTTAGCACTGAGTCTTAGAGAACAATTCAAATGTTTTCTATTTTTCAGAGGTTGTAATGATACTTGCCTGTGAACTGCCTTCTGTTCTTGCCTTTCTTAAATTATTGATTAACTATAAAGTAGATCAACATCACACAGTTATATGTTTGTAAATATGTTTACAACAAAACAATAATGCTGCCTATTTGATTTTCACTCAGTGAAAAAGAATTTGATTATTTGGCTCCTTGGTTTATATTATTTGTGTATTTTTAAGTTGTAGACCAAGCATATGAGTAAATAAGAATTATTTTCCCTAATTCATGGACTCCTTTGATAATATTGTGATTGTGAGTGTAGTAATTTAACATAATGAGGGGAGGTCAATGTCCTAATTCTTAGCACAGTGTCTTTGTATAGTAGGTGCTTAATAATAGTTGTTGAAAAAATGGGTGAATAAATGAATACAACCAATTTGTTCAGTAAAAACAAATATTAAGTCAACTTGATTCTTCTTTTTTCTATTGACTCAACAGCAAACCTTTTGGACTGTATTGTCCAATTTTCATCTGGTGGGTTGGATGTCAAGTGTATATTAGGGACAATCTGAGTTCAATGATTTTTGAAGAAATCTGATATTGTACTTTTGTGCAGTCCAGTGTAGATGAATATGAGGCAGTTTCTTGCAGAACCCTGATGACAAATGTGACTTTCTCAGCAATATTCTAGGATAAATATTTTATGATGTCTATTTAAAGAATACTCTTATAGTTTTAACTTTCTTGTTAAACATACACATACATATCACACATACACATATATACACATAGATGCATGTACACATTATACACACTATCAAAAAGGGGGAAAAGTGCCCCTTCTTCTTGCTGTGATCTATAAATTTGGAAAATTTCTTTCTTTTTCCCCTTCCACCCCCCTATATTTTCCCCAATTTAAAAACCACAAGGGAATGTGGCTTTGACAGGTTTATGTATTCTGTTTTTAAAGGAAATGTACTAGCTCCAGCAGAAATTTCAATGACAATGCGCCCATTTTGACTCAGTAAGTAGTGTGGAATTGAAAGTAAATGATTGCAGGACCAGTTTGGTCTTAGCTAAGGGATGTTATATGCATCTCAGTGGAGTCCAAACCCTTAATCACTAGGAAGAGTTTCTAATCTCCCACAGACCACTAGGGGGCTTTTCGACACACCAGATAGAAGGCTCAGCCTGGGGTTGGGAAGATCTGATTTCAAATCTGGCTTCCAATACTTAGAATCTCTTTGACCCTGGGCAAGTTACTTTGCCACTAGTCTCTCTCAGTTTGCTCATTTGTGAAATGAGGAAGATAATAACACCTTCCTCTCAAAGTTATTGGGAGGATCCAATGAGATATTTATAAACTGTTTTTCCAACATTAAAGCATTATTTGAGTCATAGCTATTATTAATTGTGGCATTTAAACTGCTCCTTTGAATGCCCAAGAATCTGAAATGCATGGAAATATCTGTTTATGTACTACTAATAGGGAACATAGAAGAAAATATCAAAGCAGACTTCATGGAATTTTAGGATTGAAAAAGATCTTAGTAGTAACAGTCATTTCGAAGCTCACCATTGCCATCCTCTACGGCAGGAATCCAAGCTGGCCCTAGCAATTGGAATGAACTTTCAATGATCACAAGGCCATGCCTAACTGCAGATCAGGTGCTGACAATAAAAGGCCTTTGAACTTGTAGATATGACTGAGTCCCTAGGATTGTTTCCCTTCATTCCTTCAATGCAACTTTTCCAGAAAATTATTGTTGCAGAAAGACCATTATGAGAGTTCATGAAATTAAAATGAATTTTAGAGCTACTGAGGATTTAAAAATAGGTAAGAGTTAATTCACATAATAGGCTAGGGATTGGATTTATGGTTGCATTTCTGCATAGAATTTGTGGGTGAAGGAACTCCCTTTATTAAGGAAGGTTAGCACTTTCCCTACAACTTATCATCTTACAGTTTTTCCCGTAGGGCTAAAATGGTAAGGGACTTTTTTGGGGTCACAAAGAAGTATATTCAACAGACCAGATTTGAATCCAGATTTTTCTGGTTCCAAAGTTGGCTCACATCTATGTTGTAGTGCTATCTACAAATATTAGAGCTGAAAGACACTTCAGAGGGCACATGACTCAATGCAAAACTACAAATATCAACTCTATAACATATCCAGTTGTATCCAGAAAACATGTCTCAATCTTAACTCAAAGACCTTGAGTTGGGGAGGTTCACTACCTCCTTAGGCAGCTCATTTACCATTTGGATGAAAATTCTCAATGAGCTGAGAAACATATTCTATGCTATACATAGCAATGGAGCCAGACAACACTGAACACACTTCAGTTAATTTGTAATCAGATGTCTCATATTCCTCCAGTTGATCCAGAAGTTTTCTTAGTTTCAACACTAATGCAATATCCTTTTATCATAATATGGAATTCAGTACTCAATGTGGGCCCAATGATTGGTAATGTCTTTGTTCATCATTTGTGTAGTCATGTGTAAAGCAGTGAAGAGAATATAGGGCTAATTATTTTATTGTCTCTTATGCCTATGATCAGCTGTGATGTTTGAGCCATCATATGGCTGTGTCTCAGTAATGCCTTCGGGAAAATGTGATCATTTCTAGCTAAGTGGGCTGTTGGATGTAATCAGTTACTGACTGCTTCCTAAAAGGAACAGAATGCTTCATTCTTCTCCCCTTTCTCTCCTAACTGTTGTAAATGATAGGCCACTGCCTCTGGTGACCACTATCTTTCGTGACAAAATGCTCTGATGAAGAAAAACAAAGGTTCATTAATCTATTTAGTCAGCATAAAAACAAAACAAAACAAAAACAGGATAGCTGAGCAAAGATTTGGGATGGAAGCCAATTTTATTTCCCCTGTAATATATCACAATTTGGGGAAGATATGATTTTCTTTTTCTTTTATTTTTTTAAATGAACTTTTGTTTATTTTTAATTTTCATAATTCATTTCCATTAAATTTTTAGTTACAAATTTTCTCCCTGTCCTTCCCCAAACCACCACCCCAAAACTGTGATCCCACTGTATACTTCCTCCCCCAATCTGTTCTCTCCTATATCCTCCCCTATTCCCCCTCTGATACTCCAGTAGGGTAAGATGGATCTCCCTACCCCAGTGCCTGCATAACCCATTTCCCAGTTGCATGTAAATAATAATAATAATAATAATAATAATAACAATAACATAATAACACATACATATATACATATATATGTATGTACATGACAGACACTGGAAAGAAAAGCAATTCAATACAGGCTGCACATGTGTACTTATGCAGAACATCTCCACATATTGTGAAAGACTGACTATATTTCCCTCCCTCCTAGGCCTCCCTCCACTTGTTCCATTCACTACTTTGTCCTTGTCCCTTTACAAAAGTGTGTGCTTGTAAAAACCCTCCCCCCCAACCTGCCCTCCCCTCTCATCCCCTTCCCCCCTATTCTCCTGCAGGGCAAGATACCAAATTTAGAGTGTACGTCATTCCTTCCCTAAGCCAAATACAATGAGAGTAAGGTTGACCCATTCCCTTTTGCCTTCCTTTTCTTCCCCTCCATTGTAACAGTTACCCCTTGTCTCTTGTATGTGAGATGATGAACCTCATTCTGTCTTTCCCTGTCTCATCTCATTCTAATCTTCTCCTACCTCTCAATTTCACCATTTAAAATATCTTCCCTTCCTATTCAATTTATCCTGTGCACTCTGTCTATGTACATATATACACATACTCACACATGTATTTATATACACATATACCTTCCCACAGAGATATATGTGTATGTATACATATATATATTCCCTTCACCTATCCTCACACTGAGAAAAGTTTCATAAGTTACAGTTATCCTTTTTCCATGTTGGCATGTAAATTGTTCAACTTTGATAAGTTCCTTATGATTTCTTTTCCATGTTTACCTTATCATGCTTCTTGTATTTGAGTGTCAAATTTTCAATTCTGTTTGGTTTTTCCTCAAGAGTGCTTGAAAGTCTTCTGCCTCATTGAATGATCATATTTTCCCCTGAAACATTATACTCAGTTTTGCTAGGTAGGTGATTCTTAGTTTTAATCCTAGCTCCCCTGATCTCCAGAATATCATATTCCAGGCCCTTTGATCCCTTAATGAAGAAGCTGCTAGATCCTGGGTCATCGTGATTGTGTTTCCACAGTATTCAAATTGTTTCTTCTTGGCAGCTTCTAATATTTTCTCCTTGATCTAGAAACTCTGGAACATGGCTATAACATTCATAGGAGTTTTCTTTTTGGGATTTTTTCAAGAGGTGATCAGTGAATTCTTTCAAGTTCTATTTTCCCTCTGATTCTAAAATATCAGGGCAGTTTTCCTTGAGAATTTCTTGAAGGATGATTTCTAGGTTCTCTTTTTGATCATGGCTTTCAGGTAGCCCAATAATTTTTAAATTGTCTCTCCTGGATCTATTTTCCAGGTCAGTTGTTTTTTCAAGGAGATATTTCACATTGCCTGCTATTTTTTTATTTGTTTGGATCCATTTAATAGTATCTTGATTTCTCATAAAGTCATTTCCTTCCATGAGCTCCACTCTAATTCTGAAGTAATTATTCCCTTAAGAAAGCTTTTGAGATTATTTTTCCATCTGTCAAATTCAACTTTTTAAGGCATTTTTCTCCTCATTGTCTTTTTGGGCCTCTTTTGCCATTTGAGTTAATCCATTTTTAGAGTGTTATTTTCTTCAGTCAGGTTGTTGACTCTGTTTTCATAATATTCTTGCATGGTTCTCATTTCTCTTCCCAATTTTTCCTCTACTTCTCTTATTTGGTTTTCAAAAGCCTTCTCAAGCTCCTCTATGGCCTATAACCAGTTTACATTTTTCTTGGAAGCTTTTGCTGTGGGAATTCTGAATGTTGTCTTCCTCCCATTCCATGCTTTGATCCTTTTTGTCCTCATAAAAGGAATCTAAAGTTGCATTACTGGGCTTTCTTTGCTTCCTTTGCCTGATCATGTTGTCAGTTAATTCCTTAGCTTTTGAGCTCCATAGAGGAGACCTCTGTCCCAAATTGCTGGGGTTTTTATAGCTGCCAGAGCTATTAAGAGGCCACCATCTCTGCAGCTCCCTCCAGCTTAGGCTCACTGAAAATGCACCTCAGGACCACCACTCAGGACTGCAATCCTGATTCATGTAGCTCAAGACTAGAGCTTTTTGCCTCTGAATGATCACCGAGCTCTCCTGCAATCTGTAGGCTGTGAACTCTGAAGTAGTCATGTGGAGGTGGCTGTAGGGCTGCTGCTTCAGCCTCTTCTAGCTCTGGGGCAGTCAGCCAGGGGCTCTCCCTCAAATTTTGTTGAGTTCCACTAACCTTTCCCTTTCTCCTTGGCTCTTATGGGTTGATAATTCTGGAAACTACTATAGCTGCCAGTGATCCACTCTCCAGAAAGCTCCAGCCGTGATTTGTCCTTGGCCACTCAGCCACAGGTTCATCTGTTGCTGGTCTGGGCTCTCAGTGCCCTGCAATGAATCACTTACCATCTGCCTGCTGGGCTGCCTTCAGTGGGAACTTTTTTCTCTATCCTTTTGTGCCTTCTGGAGCTCCAAAATTTGTTTAGAGTAATATTTTATAGGCATTTGAGGTGGTTGTTGGGGGAGCTGTGGAGTTTTGCTGCTTCTATGCCGCCATCTTGACTCTGGCCCCTGATTTTATTTTTCATTACAAAGCGTCTTACTAAGAATAATTATAAAACTAAAGAGAAAGTGTTGAGATTAGTTATTAGAGAATTATGCTTCCAGTATCATAGAGTAGAAGGTAATCTTACAGTCAAAGAGGCAATCACAAAAACAAGCAAACAACCAAACTTACTGGACCAAATTACTTTGTTTTGGGAATACTGTTCTTTAGAAATGCAACATTATGATTCATGCTATGACAACAATTAGCTATTTGAAGGTGTGAAAAGAGCTTTAACCTTTTAGCTCAATAACAGAGAAGTATATAATGAGCAAACAAGAAAATATGTGTAGGTCAAGATGACAATACTACAGTGGAGCTCTGATGTCATCAATGTATACAATACAGTCCTTCCACCAATAATTACCCCTATACACCTGAAGTGATTATGTTATTGAGATACTTGTAATAACCCAAATTCACACCATGGCTCTCTGTGTGTGTTTATGTCTGTGTGTCTGTGTAGGGACATGTGAATGCTTGGACACTGCTACCAGACCTGTACTTCAAAACTTTACTGATTTCTAAAACTGTTCAGATAATATTAACTTTTTAAAAAAATATTTTATTTTATTTAGTTTAGTTTACATCATTGATTTCCATGAGATTTTGAGTTACAAATTTTCTCCCCATCTTTCCCCTACCCCCCCTCAAAACAGCCATCCCCTTGTATGACCCCTCCCCCTATCTAATCTCTCCTAT
>CM053589.1:206616522-206634244 GCA_028646515.1 Pseudochirops corinnae
CCAACACAAGAAGCATGAGAAGACAAACATGGAAAAGAAATCATAAAGCACCTATCAAAGATGAACTATTTACATGACAACATGGAAAAGTGACAATTGTAACTGCTGAAACTTTTTTTCAGTATGAGGATAGGGCAAGGGAATACAAATGTATATATACATATACATACACAAATTTATATAAGAGGGTTTATATATGCAAAAAAGCACATATCTGAGTATGTGTATAAATGAATCCATAGAGGGCATAAGATCAATTGAATAGGAAGGGATAATATTCCAAATGGTGAAATTGTGAGGAGAGAGAGGATTAGATTGAGAGGAGACAGGGAGAGTCAGAATGGGGTTGAGCATCTCATGGAAGTGGCAAGAGATGATTGTTACAATAGAGGGGAAAAGAGGAAGGCAAAAGGGAAAGAGTCAACCTTACTTTCATGGAATTTGGCTTTGGGAAGGAATGACACAAACTCTAAACTGGGCAACTTGCCACATAGAAGAGTTGGGGGAAGGGGGATGAGAGGTGATGCAGGGGAGGGCAGGGTGGTTGGGAGGGCTGATGAATATTCACATTTTTGTAGAGGGAGAGGGACAGGGTGGAGAGTGGATGGGGGGGCAGGATAGGAGGAGGGGACATATAATCAGACTCTCACAGTGTGCTCCCTATGGAGAGGTTCTGCGTAATTTCACATGTTCAGCCTGTATTTGATTGCTTGTCCTTCCAGTGGGGATGGGAGGTGAGGAAGGAGGAGAAAGAATTGCATATACATATATATGCAATTATTATTATTATTATTGACTAAATCCAACTGGAACTTGAGAAACACAGGCACTACGGTTGGGAGATCCATCCTGCCATACCGAAAAGTGACATAGGAGAGAATAGACTGGGGGAGGGGGGACACACTGGGATGTCTGCTTTGGGGTGGTGGGTGGGGGAAAGAGGGGGAGAAAATATGTAACTCAAAATCTTGTGAAAATGAATGATGCAAACTATAATAAAATTTAAAAAAAAAGCATGATCTAAAAACCATGCTGCTTAAAAGAAATACAATCTAAGTAGAGAGACAGAGTAAAGGTAAACGGCTCAAGTAGGATACAATATACTTCAGATGGAGAAAAAAACAAAAATTAAAACAGGGATACAAATCTTGATCTCAGACAAAGCAAAAGCAAAAACAGATCTAATTAGAAGAGATAAAGAAGGAAAGTACATATACTGAAACGTACCATAGGCGCAGCTAGGCAGCACAGTGAATAGAGCACCAGCATGGGGTCAGGAGGACCTGAGTTCAAATCCAGTCTCAGACACTTACCAATTACTAGTAGTGTGACTTTGGGCAAGTCACTTAACCCCAGTTGCCCTGCCTTTGCCCCCTCCAAAAACCTAAATAAATAAATATATCAAAGGTACCATAGAAAATGAAATAATATGACCATTAAACATATATGCACCATAATATGACTTTTGAACATACATAAGCATGCAAATACTTACAGGAGCAGTTACATGCAATACAAGAAGAAATAGACCACAAAACAATTCTAGCAGGGGACTTCAAAACTAGATAAATCTAACCATAAAATAAAAAAGGAAAGAAGTTAAGGAAGTGAAAAGAATTTAGCAAAATAACATATGGAATCTTGTTCAAGAAGGTGGAGGAAGAGCAGAGATTTGTTTGAGTTCTCCCCCAAGCCCCTCCAAATACCTTTAAAAATTATTGTAAACAAATTCTAGTACTATGGAAGCTCAAGAATGATAGAGTGATGCAAATCTACAGCCCAAGACAACCTGGAAAGACAATAGGAAGAGTATATTGCACTAGGCTTGTAGTGGAGCACAGTCCAGCATGGGCTGTGCCAGTGCAGAGAGGGCCATGGCAGGCCTCAGGGGACTGAATCACTGCAGCTGTGGTGATTTCCAGGCTTCTCAACCCACAAACACCAAAAACAGCATAGAAGATCACTGGGAAACCTCAATGGGATGTGAATGAAAGAAAAGCAAGGTCCAGGTAGGGTCAGGCATCAGTCCTGGGGTAGCAGAGGCAGTGGGGGTGGAAACAGCAGCAACTATTTCCAGATCGCTGGACCCACAGATGGTGGGGGAATGAGTGGCTGATACAAAATCCCTGAAGGCTGGGACAATACACCCAGATCCACACCCACCTCCACTGGAAGCAGAGTCCTACTCTGACAAAGAGTTAGAAAGTCAAGTATTTGGTTGGGAGGATGAAGAAACACCATAAAAAAAAATCAAACTATAGAATTTTACTTTGGTGACAAAGAATATCAAAACATACAGCCAGAAGAAGGCAACAAAGTCAAATGTCCTACATAAAAAGCCACTAAGTAAGGCTGTGGAAGAGCTCAAAAAAGATTTTGAAAATCAAGTAAGAGAAGTATAGGAAAAATTGGGAAGAGAAATGAGAGTGATGCAAGAAAATCATGAAAAATTCATTAGTCAACAGCTTGCCAAAGGAGACCCTCCAAAAAAAATACTGAAAGAAAATAACATCTTAAAAAATAGACTAACCCAAATGGCCAAAGAGATCCAAGAAAAAAAAAATGAGTAGAAAATGACTTCAAAAGCAGAATTGAAAGAAGGTGGCATAGAAGTGGGAGAACTCCATGGCTCCCACCATAACCACCTCAAATACCTATAAAATATGACTCTAAACAAATTTTAGAGCTCTTGAACTCATAAAATAATAGAGAAACAAGGCTCCCACTGAAGGCAGACCGGAAGATGAATGGAAAGGGCTCCAGCATGCTGAGAGCAGAGTCCAGCCCCATGTGGTTTTACCCCAGGGCAGCCAGGACAAGCCATGGCTCGAGCTTTCAGGGGAGCGGATCACCAGCAGCTGTGGTGGTTTCCAAAATTACCAACCCATAAGAGCCAAGGATAAAGGGAAAAGGTCAGTGGAACTCAGCTAACTTTGGGGGAGAGGATCTGGCCAACTGCCTCCAGAGCTAGAAGCAGTCTAAAGCAGTGACTCTGCAGCCACCTCCATGTGGCTGCTTCACAGCTCCCGGCCTGCAGATTGCAGGGGGGCCAAATGATCATTCAGAGGCTAAGTGTTCTTGCCTTCAGCTGCCTGGATTGGGATCATTGTCTTGGGTGGTGGTCTTGGGTGCGTTTTCAGTAAGCCAAAGCTGTTGGGGCCTGAAGAGACTATGGCCCTCTTAAAGCTCCGGCAGCTGTGAAAACCCCAGCAATTTGGAACAGAGCTCTCCCCTCTGAAAGAAGACCTCTACTGAGCACAAAAGTCAAGTAACTGGCAACATGAGCAGGCAAAGGAAGCAAAGAAAGCTCAGCAATCCAACTTTAGATTCCATTTTTGGGGACAAAAAGGATCAAAGCATGGAACGGGAGGAAGACAGCACAGTGAGAACTACTGCACCAAAAGCTCCCAAGAAAAATGTAGACTGCTTACAATCCATCGAGGAGCTTAAGAAGGATTTTTAAAACCAAATAAGAGAAGTGGAGGAAAAATTGGGAAGAGAAACAAAAATGATGCAAGAAAATCATGAAAAGAGAGTCAACCACCTAAGTGAGGAAAACAACACCTTAAAAAATAGACTAACTCAGATGGCAAAAGATGCTCAAAAAGACAATGAGGAGAAGAATGCCTTAAAAAGTTGAATTTGCCAGATAGAAAAAAAAATCTCAAAAGCTCACTGAAGAAAATAATTCCTTCAGAATTGGAATGGAGCAAATGGAAGCAAATGACTTTATGAGAAATCAAGATACTATTAAATAGATCCAAACAAATGAAAAATAGGAGACAATGTGAAATATCTCATTGAAAAAACTGCTGACCTGGAAAATTGATCCGGGAGAGACAATTTAAAAATTATTGGACTACCTGAAAACCAAGATAAAAAAAAAAAAAAAGAACCTAGAAATCACCCCTCAAGAAATTCTCAAGGAAAATTGTCCTGATATTTTAGAACCAGAGGGAAAAATGGAACTTGAAAGAATTCACTGATCACTCCTTGAAAAAGATCCCAAAAAGAAAACTACTAAGAATGTTATAGGCAGGTTCTGGAGTTCCCAAATCAAGGAGCAAATATTACAAGCTGCCAAGAAGAAACAATTTGAATACTGTGGAAACACAATCAGGATAACACAGGATCTAGCATTTCTATGTTAAGGGACCGAAGGGCCTGTAGTGTGATATTCCGGAGATCAAGGGAATTAGGATTAAAACCAAGAATCACCTACACAGCAAAACTGAATATAGTGTTTCACAGGGAAATATGGCTATCCAATGAGGTAGAGGATTTCCAAGCATTCTTGAGGAAAAAACCAGAACTGAATAGAAAATCTGAACGAACAGAAGAAGCACGAGAAGGTAAATGTGGAAAAGAAACCATAACAAACTTATCAAATTTGTACTATTTACGTGCCAACATGGAAAAATGAGAATTGTAACTTATTATGGTTTTCTCAGTATGAGGGAATATATATATATATATATATATATATATATATATATATATATGTATATATATATATACACACACACACACATACATATAGATATAAATATATATAGATATATATACATACATACATATATACACACATACACACATACACACACACACACACACACACACATATATACACATATGTCTATATAGGAGGGTATATATGCCTATGGATAGATATGGGAGCAAGTGTATATATGTTTACATAGACAGATGACACAGGATCAATTGAATAGGAAGGGATGATATTTTAAAAGGTAAAATTCAGAGGTGGGAGAGGAACAGAATTAGAGGAGATAGGGAGAGACAGAATGGGGTTAGTCATTTCATATAGAAGAGGCAAAGGATAACTATTACAATGGAGGGGAAAAACAGGAAGGGAAAAAAGCAAGGGATCAACCTTACTCTCATTGAATTTGGTTTAGGGAGGGAATGACATACACTCTAAATTGTATATCTTGCCCTGCAGGAGAATAGTGGGGAAAGGGATGAGAGGGGGAAGGATGGAGGGAAGGGCAGATTTTGGGGAGGGTTGTTAGAAGCACATGCTTCTGTAAAGGGACAGGGACAAAGTAGAGACTAGAACAAAGGTAGGGAAGTATAGAAAGGAGGGAAATATCATCAGTCTTACACAATATGTCCATTGTGGAGATGTTCTGTGTAACTACACATGTATGGCCTATATTGAATTGCTTGTCTTTCCAGTGGGGGTGGGTGACAAGGGAGGAAGGGAAAGAATATAGAATTTAAAATTTTAAAATAATAGGTTAATATATTATTATTATTATTTACATGCAACTGGGAAATAAGATATACAGGCACTGTGATAGCGAGGTCCACCTTGCTCTACTAGAAAGTCAGAGGGGTGATAGAGGAGGGTATAGGAGGGAGCAGATTGGGGTAGGGGGTATATAGTGGGATTGCTGTTTTGGGGGTGGGTAGGTGAAAGACGGGGAGAAAATTTTTATTTCAAAATCTTGTGGAAATCAATGATGTAAAGTAAAAGTAAACAAAAATTAATTTTAAAAAAAGAAATTAAAAAAATAAAAAGCAGAATTGATATAATGGAAAAGTTGGTCCAAAGCTCACACAAGAAAATAATTCCTTCGAATTAAAATGGAGCAAATGGAAGATAATGACTTTGTGAGAAATCAAGAAGTTATAAAACAGAACAAAAGAATGAAATGAAAAAAAAATAAGACAATGAGAAATATGTCATTAGAAAAACCACTGGCCTGGAAAATAGATCCAAGAGAGAAAATTTAAAGATCACTGGACTACCCAAAAACCATGAAAAAAAAAGTGCCTGGATATCATATTCAGGAAATTCTCAGACAAAATTGTCCTGATATTCTAGAATAAGAGGGTAAAAAAGATATTGAAAGAATCTACCAATCACGTCTTGAAAGAGATTTGAAAAGGAAAACTCCTAGGAATATTGCAGCCAAATTCCAGAGTTCCCAGGTCATGAAGAAAATATTGTGAGCAGCCAGAAAGAAACAATTCAAGTATTGTGGGAACACTATCAGGATAACGCAAGATTTAGCAGTTTCAACATTAAGGTATCAGTGTATTTGGAGTATGATATTCTAGAGATCAAAACCAAGGGAGAGAGCACAAGGTGAGTTGAATGTAAAGATATGATATCTAAAAAATAAAATTAAGGGGCAAGAGAGGAATATATTGGAAGAAGGAGAAAGGGAGAGATAGAATGTGGTAAATTATTTCACATAAAAGAGGGAAGAAAAAAAGTTTCACAATGGAGGCAAAGAGGAGGAAGTTGAGATGGAATGAATGAACCTTATTCTCATCAAACTTGGCTTAAAGAGGGAATAACATACACACTCCAGTGGGTATCTTACCCTACAAGAAAGTAGGGGGAAAGGGGATGGGAGGGGGCAGGTGATAGAAATTAGTACAGATTGGGGGAGAGGTAGTCAGAAACAAATACTTTTGAAAAGGGACAGGGTCAAAGGAGAAAAAAGAATAAGTTAGAGGTGACATAGCATGGAGAGAAATCCAATTAGTTTTTCAGAACATGACTATTATGGGAGTGTCTTGCATAACTACACATATATAACCTATACTGAATTGCTTGCTTTCTCAATGAGGGTGGGTGGCAATGGGAAAAAGGAAAGAATTTGTAACTCAGTGTTTTAAAAACAAATGTTAAAATTTGCTTTTACATGCAATTGGGAAATAAGATATACAGGCAACAGGGTATAGAAATCTCTCTCTTGCCCTCACATCAAAACCTCACATCAGGGTATATATAGCCTTCTCCTGGATCAGAGAATGTTACAATCCTCTTGATCAACTGCCCAATCACAAAGAAATAAGGTGGGGGCATCCCTGAAAAACAGGCTTCCTATCACAGGCTCCATGTGACCACATTCAGCATATTAGAGGCAGAGTATATTTTCAAATCAGGGAAGGTTCTCAGAATTATTTATGAGTATCAAAGGGCCTAGAGTCAGGGAAGATCTTCAGATTTTCACAACAATAATGTGATGGTATATTCAGAGAATCCTAGAGAATCAACTATAAAATAATAATTGAAATAATTAACAATTTTAGCAAAGTTGCTGGATATAAAATAAACCAACATAAGCAGCATTTCTACATATTATTGACAAAGTCCAGCAGAAAGAGAAAGAAAGAGAAATTCCATCTAAATTACCTGTAGACAATATAAAATATTTTCCAATCTACCTACCAAGACAAACCCAGGAACTATATTAAAACGATTCCAAAATACTTGTCCTATGAATAACATCAGATCTGAAGAATTGTAAAAATACCAGTTGCTCATGGATAGTGAAAGCCAATATAACAAAAATGACAATTCTCCCAAAATTAATTCACTTATTCAGTACCATTTCAATAAAACTGCCAAAAAATTATTTTGTAGAGGTAGAAAAACTAACAAAGTTTCATCTAGAAGAACAAAAGTTAAAGAATGTCAAAGAAATTAATTTTTAAAATTGCAAATGAAAATTATCTAGACGTACCAGATCTAAAACTATATTATAAAGCACTAATCATCAAAACTATTTGGGACTGTCTAAGAAACAGAGTGGTGCATCAGTGGAATAGGTTAGGTACATAAGACACAGTAGTCAATGACTATAGTAATCTACTGTTTCATACGCCCAATGACTTCAGCTTCTGGGATAAGAACTTACTAATTGAAAAAAAAAAACTACTTGGGAAACTAAAAAAATAGTATGGCAGAAACAGATAGAACAATGTCTCATGGTATACCGAGATAAGCTCAAAATGGGTATGTGACTTAGACATAAAGAATGATAACCCATTCCCATTGTCCACTCCATTGGTTACAACCCTTCTATACAACCAGACTAATGTTCAATGTGAAAGTATATACAGATCCTATACTTAATTGCACGCCACCATGGGATGGGGGTAGAGGAAGGGAAGAAAATTTGAAACTCAAGGGATTGTGGAACTGAATCTTGTAAACTAAAAGTAAATAAACAAGTCAAATAAGAAAAAAAAAGAGAAAAAGGAAAAAGAAAAATGTATTTGGGAAATATTTAATAAAATAAATAAAACCACACAAAAAAAGAATGGTATCATGAGCAAATTAGGAGAGCAAGGAATAATTTACCTGTGAGTCATATGGAGAATGAAATAATTTATAACCAAATAAGAGATAGAGACCATTATAAAATGCAAAATGAATAATATTTATTCCATTAAATTTAAAAAAATCTATTTTGTACAAAGACAATGCAACCAAAATTAGAAGGAAAACAGGAAGCTGGGAAAGATTTTTTACTATCAGTATTTTTGATAAATGCCTCATTTCTCAAATATATAGAGAACTAAATCAAATTTATAAGAATACAAGTCATTCTTTAATTAATAAATGGTTGAATAATATGAACAGGAAATTTTCAGATGAAGAAATTAAAGCTATTTGTAGTCATATGGAAAAAAAAATGTTCCAAATCACTATTGAATAGAAAAATGCAAATTAAATCAATGCCGAAGTATGACCCCACACAGAGACACAGAGGTGGAAACCTGAAGTGACCAGACCACCCCCTCCTTCACAGGTTACTCTATGAACATTAGGGTAACTCCAGTAAAACACTGAGAGTCCTGTGCTTGGCCTCATTCTAGATATTCAGAGGCTACAACTTACAAAATGAACAACCAAACCACTGCCTCCCAGCCTAAGAATCTCAATACTTCTGCACCCAAGAAGCAGATATCCACCCTAGAAATTCAGGACATAGGCAATCACTATGGGGAAGAAGGATTCTGTGGGTTCTAGAACCATAAAATCCTGTTATAATGAGCAAGAACAACCAAATTCATAGGACAACATGGACTCTATACTCACACTGGAGACCACAGAAGGAAAAGTAAATTGGTCTCAAGTCCAAAAAGCATTCCTGGAGGAGCTCAGGAAAGACTGTGGAAGTCAAATTATAGAGGTAGGAGATAAATTGAAATTGACAGGGACCAAATTGGAAAAAAAAATCTCACTGAATAAAACAAATCTTTAAAAAGTAAAATTACAGAACTAGGATGGGAGGTTCGAAATCCAACTGGACATATGGAAAAGAAGTTTCAAAAACTAATTGAGAAAAATAATTCACTAAAAATTAGAATCAGTCAAACTGAAGCTAAGGACTCTATGATGCAGCAAGAGTCAGTCAAACAAAACATAAAGATTTAAAAATTAGAAGAAAGTGCAAAATATCTCACTGGAAAAACAGCTGACCTGGAAAACAGATCCAGGAGATATAAACTAAGAATTATAAGCCTACCAGAAAGCCATGATGAAGAAAACAGCCTGGACAGCATCCTCCAAGAGATTGTGAAAGAAATCTGTCCTGAGGTCCTATAATCAGAAGTTAAACTAGTTATCAAAATAATTCATCTTTCTCCTCCTGAAAGAGATCCCAAATTGAAAACTCCAAGAAATATAGTAGCCAAATTCCAGAGCTACAAGATCAAGGAGAAAATACTGCATGCAGCTAAAAGAAACAGTTCGAATAGCATGGGACTAGTCAGGATTACATAGGACATAGCAGCTTCTACATTAAAAGATCAGAGGGATTGGAATTTGATATTTCATAAAGCAAAAGAGCTAGGACTGCAACCAAAGATCAACTACCCAGCAAGACTGAGCATAATCTTTTATGCAAGGAGATGGTCATTTAATCAAATAAAAGACTTCCAGACTTTACTGATGAAAAAGCCAGAGCTCAATGGAAAATTCTATCTCCACTTATAAGACCCAAGAAAGACATGAAAAGGTAAACAAGGAAAACATACACTTACACATACACATACACTCACACATGCACACACATGCTTATAACATGGGACTCAATAACAGCAAACTGTTTACATCTCCATATGAGTAGCTGATACCTGTCAATATTGAAATTTGTATAATTATTGTGACATTTAAAAGGTATGTACATAAATAGAGGGCGTGGATATAAATGAACTAATCTGAAGAGTAAAAAAAAATATTAAGGGGATCAGAGGGATTATAACGGGAGAAAAGGAAAGGATGAGGCAGAAAATGGTAAATTATGCCACACAAAGGGCATAAAAACATACTAAAGTACAGGGGAAGGAAGGAGAGAGATGAGCATAATATGAATGTTATTCTCATTGGTTCTGATTCAAAGAGGGATAGATATAATCAGTTAAGTTTAGGATCCTAACATGAAAAGACACAAAAACTCATTATAATAGAGGGAAAGGAGGGAGGGAGAGCATCACCATATGAAATTTACTATCATTGGTTTGGGTTCAAGGAGGGAATAACATACTCCATTAAGTATAAAAATCTATTGTGCCCTATCTGACAGTAGGAGGGGTGAGGAATGTGTGTAAGAAAGAAAGAGGGTGCTTAGAAGGGAAAGAAAGAGCAGTAAGGGGAGCAGGGGCACAAGGAGGGAATACTGAGGGAGGTTGCCATCAAAAGGAAAACTTAAGGAGGGGAAAGGAAAAGGAAGACATAAAAATATAAACAGGGGAGGGAATAGGATGGAGGGAAAGTAACAGATAGTAGTCATAACTGTGAATGTGAATGGGATGAACTCTCCCATAAACAGAGGCTGATAGCGGAATGGATTAAAAAGCACAATCCCAAAATATGGTGACTACAAGAAACATTTGAAATAAGGGGATACACACAGGGTAAAGGTAAAAGGATGGTGTAAAAATAAATAAATAAATAAATAGCCAAATTTTCCAGATGGAAAAAGAATTTCAAAAGCTCACTGAAGAGAATAATTCCTTCAGAATTAGACTGGAGCAAATGGAAGCTAATGAATTTATGAGAAATCAAGAAATTATTAAATAGATCCAAACAATTGAAAAATATAGAAGGCAATGTGAAATATCTCATTGGAGAAACCATTGAACTGGAAATAGATGCAGGAAGGATAATTTGAAAATTAGTGGACTACCTGAAAGCCATACTACTACTACTAATAATAATAAAACTCTAGAAATTATCCTTCAAGAAATTCTCAAGTAAAATTGCCCTGATATTTTAGAACCAAACGGCAAAATATAAATTGAAAGAATTCACTGATCACCTCTTGAAAAAGATGACAAAAAGAAAACTCCTAGTGATGTTATAGGTAGGTTCTGGAGTTCCCAGATCAAGGAGAATATATTACAAGCAGCAAAGATGGAACAATTTGAATATTGTGGAAACACAATCAGAATAACACAGGATCTAGCAGCTTATACATTAAGGGATTGAAAGGCCTTGGAATGTGATATTCCGGGGGTCAAAGGAGCTAGGATTAAAACCAAGAATCACCTATCATTCTAACCCATAAAATAATGATGTCACTCTTCTATTAGTTCCCTCACTCCCACCAGGGGCTAGCTGTTAACTTCCAAATAAATTTTATAGTCTTTGCCTGGCAGGCAGGGCCTGCCACTACCTAGCTATACCCCGCTTTCCATTCTTCTCTTTTGTTTCCTGCTTGCTGCTGCAGGGAGTTTGATTGACTCCTTGTCCAGGGATCACATACTATTTATCACTAACTCTATGTTCTTCCTTACACTGCTCCATGAACTCAACATTCAATTATTAAGCTCCTTTTATATTCAAAGTACTGTGTTCAGCTGTTTAGCACAGGGCAAATTCTAGTCTGTCAAAATTTACATAGACATGATGTATATGTTTATACACACACACAACACATATTTGTATGCATTATATAATATGCAATTTAGCATCCAATATACATATGTATATGCTTATGTATGTATGTGTGTATAATATGTATATATTAGCTATACAATATGACTGTTATTACAAATACTATATTATACACTGTATTATGCTACAATACTTAGAATATAACATCATCTTTCATCTGGTAAGCAGCCATGAGCTTTCTAGATTTTTTTTTTGTCTGAGAAAAATGAAGTCTTTTAATAGAATGGATGTAGTCATGGGTCTACAGTCAGGAAGACTTGAGTGCAAATCCAACCTCAGACACTTCCCAGTTATGTGACCCTGAAAAAAATCACTTCATCTCTATTTGCCCCAGTTTCCTCATCTGTACAATAGAGATAATGATAGTACCAAGATTGTTGTGAGGATCTGATGAACTAATTGTAAAGTCTTTAACACAGTGTTTGGAACAATAAGTGCTATGAAATGTTAGTTACTAGCTAACTGCTATTATTTGAGGGGAAGAGTTGGATATGTCATTTTATCTCTTAAATGTCAGTTGTTTAGAGTTCATGATCCAAAACATGTTGCTGAAATTATTCACCCATGTATTTTCATTCTGAATGATTCTAGATCTCGATTAGGAGATTCAGCAACGTTGAGGGACTGGATATGATGGAGCACCACCATATTCACAAATCTGAGCATATGGAGGATCTGGAGGATCTCTCAATCTTGAGGGCTTATCATTTGGCCTTTGCACTGGGTATACTCCATGAAAACAGCAACCACATTCTCTGTGTGTTCAGCACAATGGACAGAGCTCTGGCCCTAGTGTCAAGAAGATCTGAATTTAAATCCAGCCTCTGATGCTTACTGGTATGTGATCCCAGGAAAGTTACTTTACTTCTGTCTGCTTCAGTTTCCTCATCTCTAAAATGGGCATGCATGAGAAATTATTTTAAAGCACTTTGCGAAATTTAAAACACTACATTAATGCTAGATATTTATAATAATATTAAGATGGTCATGTAACAAAGTTGTCTATTATATCTTTTAAGGAATCACGTAGAATTTCCCTTCATGCATGGGGGATACCTAGCTAGAAAAGACCTTTAAAGGCAATGATTTCCTTTGCCAAAGCACATGTTTTTGTATTCTTCTCAACCAATTGTAATCACAGCAGGATTTTTATTTTCTATAAAACATAGTTTATGAGCATGCCTTAGGGTAAACCACAGGGTTCCAAGAATTCTTATTATCTGGAAAGTAGAAGATACCATGACTGGTTTGCTTACGTGCATATTATTTAAGGACCCACAGAAATAGAGTAAAATGATAAAGGATAAGATGGGCCCAGGGAGATCCAGCACCTCTGTATTGGAACCTAAGCCCTAGAGAAGGTTGTATTGGCAAAAGGATGGATTCTATGGCATTTTTTAAGCTCCAACAAAGGAATCACTTATTTTGTAAGCCAGTGAGATACAACATCAATTGAGTATTTAGTCAAAGGAACTCTTGAACAGACTTGTCTCTACCTCAGAACAAGTCAGATTATGTTCACCCCATCAGAAGTTTCCTCCCCTATAGCTTCAAGGAGGGGATCTGTTTCTGGGCAGTAATCATGAGTGGGTAATAGCAGAAGCTGTCAGCTGTCATGCTTCCTAACCTGTACAGATTTCTACAACAGAAAGTCAGCTCAGGAAATCATACCTTCGCTACATCCAATCTTATTCTTTCTTTTAATATCCCAGGGAACTGGTTGGCATAGTGAAATAATAGAACATCTTGCAAGCTTTAGGCACTTTTCAACCCTGATCAAGAGGGCGTTTCCTCTTAACCCTCTCTATATTCCCTGTTGACCTTTCTATCTTCCCACCTTTAGTTGGTACTAACATCTAGTATGAGTAGAGATCGTGATTTATAATTTTATGAGAATATGATGTAAAGAGCAATTATAATGAGGAAGAGAAAGACAGACACATTGAGTAGGGGGATAAAGAGAGTGCTTTTGCACCACTGTTTTCATCAAAAGCATATGGGAGCATAATTTTTGATTTTACACAGACACATAGAGAGAAACACAGACATGCACACATGAAGACATACACACAAAGAGACAGACAGACACACACACACACACACAAACACAAGGTAACAGCCTCAGTGTTATTTTTTGTGTCTTTTATCAACCTTAAAGCAGCAGAGTGGCTTTATCAACAAAGGTTCCCAATTTGTCATTAGGTTGTATTCAACAACAAAAGCTTTCCCCTCTTTTTCTACCCATGAAAAGGGATACCTTTTGCCTGATCAGTGAAAGAAGGAAAGAAAAAAAAGTTTCTTGCTTCAGAATTCTTTTCTTTGAAAAAAAAAAAACAAGGAAACAAACAGTGAGAGTGAGGCTCACAATGGCCAGGACCCTTTGCTATCTATTTCAATTTGGGGAAAATATTGGATCTAAGGTCTGGAGAAGAGGGTGGAGTCTTAGAAAGGAACTCATATGACTCCTTGACTTTGTAGACAAGAAAAACAAGGTAAATATAGAGAAAGAACTTGCCTGAAGTCATGCTGATAGCAGGTAGAAAAAAGGGGATTGGAATCAGGTCATTTGATTCCAAATTCAATTCTACTTTTATGGTTCAAAAATGCTTGGTTATTAGGGAGTTCTCTTTTAGTTAATCTGATTTTTCAAAACTGAAGTAAAAAAAGCTAGGTGGGATTTTGGTGGGACAATGCCATGTTTCTACCTTCTTGTGCATAGTTGTTTGCACATTGACTCCCCCATTAGACTGTGAGCTCTTGGAAGGCAAGATTTGGTTTTGGCTTTCTTTGTATCTCCAGTCTTAGGCACAGTGTCTGGAATATAGTAAATAAGTAAAAAGTTCTTGTTGATTGACAACAGACTAACAATCCTTAATGTCACATTAACAAAGCACAGAATGGTATAAAGTGTTCAGAAATAGTCCTGTCTCTAAGTGGGGAAAAAATTGTGGAAATTGAGGGGATTACCACTGCAAATGGTTACTTGTGGGAGATGAGAGAACCACAGGGATCCCTTCTTGTTACTCACTTCTGGAGCTAGCTCAGTTCCCTTTCTGTTCAATTATGGGTTTAGTTAAATACTGTCTTATAAGTGTAATGGTAATGGTAACGGTAATTTGAAGATCCTCCCTGCCCTTTAATAAGCACATGGGAATTTAAGAACCTTCCCTGATTTGAAGATATTCTCTATCCTTTAAAAGGTCAAATGCAATCTCACGGGGCCTGTGGTAGGAGGAGTTTGCTGAAGGGTGGTGCAGAGCCCACACTAAGCTGGAAGTCAGAGTCCTTAAAACTGAAAGCAGGAGAGGATACTCATAGGGAGACAGGCCTGTGAATGTTGATTTGTGGGATGGATAAAGGATGGTGTGTCTCTTGATGTGTTATGGTGTATTAACTTCTATATTGCTATGATGGATTCAGTTTCCTGCTGTTGAGATTTGTTTTTCTGGTATCTTAATAAATGTTTTGTTTCTGCCTTCTATATGGACAGCCTTTTATATTTTGTGTTTGCGAACTATGCCAGCATATTTGTAGTCACAATCGGTGCTGTGAATAATGTGATGGTGCTACAGTAAGAAAAGTGTATTCAATTGTGGAAACTGAGAGAAAACCTTATTGCATTGGTTAAACCTAGACATACATAGCTGGGAAACTAGACCACCTTTCCTTTCTGCCTAGAGACCAAAGACCTTGATTATGCTGACCAAAATCCTGGTCAGATCCAAAGACTGATGCAAGGAATTTTCTCACAATTGTACATCTCAAGCAACCCTCGTGTTTCATCTGGAAGCTGGTCCTGTACTGATTAATGAGTTACTGTTGTTGTGTTCCTTCAATTGTTTACAGACACTTTAGGAGAATGGGATACCTCTTTTTTCAGATCAGAGAGCTGCACCTGTCCAACTTCTTGAACCCCATTTGAAAAGTCCCTAATCTTTCCTCTGATCAGAAACAATATTACCCAATGCAATGTTGCTTTAATTAGCCTTATTTGATTAATAGTTTTTAATATATTAAAAAATCTGTTTTCCCCTAGATTCAGGGTCCAGGCATAAACTGAGGAAGTCTGGTCCCAGGTTT
Organism: Pseudochirops corinnae; assembly: GCA_028646515.1. Lineage (NCBI taxonomy): Eukaryota > Metazoa > Chordata > Mammalia > Diprotodontia > Pseudocheiridae > Pseudochirops > Pseudochirops corinnae. The sequence continues at coordinate 206,632,328 of CM053589.1, forward strand.
TCTGGGCAATAGGCATTCATTGGTTAATAAATCACAATGCTCAGAAGACTGAACCTTCATTTCCTCACTCATTTCATCTTTTACTCAGAACTTAAGTTGCAAAGAAACATTCATGTTCTATCTCACCTTGGTTATCAGAATAGAGATAAAAGCTGCCCTTTGGCCCAACCATGAGTTCACCCTTATCAGGATCCTCACACCCCATGTAGTTTTTACCTTAGTGACAACAAATCTTTTTGGAAAAGTCATATGTAGTGGAAAGGACCTCAGATTTAGAGCCAAGAAGATTTGGATTCAAATCATTCCTCAGACATGAATTATGTTATGATACTGGATAAGTTACTAAACCTCTCTCTGATTCAGTTTTCTTTTGTTTATAATGGAGGGATTAGACTCATTTACCTCTGATGTCCCTCAAAACAAAATCTATGATCCTATGATATTACTGAACAAAGAGAACTGAGTAGAACCAACAAATCCTGGCTGTATTTGAGAAATCTCTCCAATTCCTCAGGGAGAATCCAGAGGAAGTTCACTAGGATGGTGAAGGGCCTTTAATTCATGACATCTCAGGAATTTTGGAAAGAACATGGACGGTTTACGCTGGAAAAGAAATGGCTGGAGGAGTGTGAGTTGGGGCAGGGAGCACACATGGGGTGGTGGTGGTTGGTGGGAAGTGAGAGTTAGGTTACTGTTGTACATATGAAAGCAGCTTCCCAATGTTTGAAGGCTTATTAGACAGAAGAGGGTTAGGACAGATCAACTTGGTCCAAGGAGGTAGAACAAAAAGCGATGATGGGGAGGTTGTAAAGAGACTAAATAGCTTAGCTGAGGGACTGATCTTGTCAGAAAGAACATGCTGATAATCCTACAATACGCTGTTTACAAGAAAATAAAAACATTTGAAACAGGGGGATACACACAGGGTAAAGGTAAAAGGCTGGAGTAAAATATATTATGTCTCAGCTGAAGTATAAAAAAAAATCAGGGGTAGCAATCCTTATCTCAGATGAAGCAAAAGCAAAAATAGATCTAATTAAAATAGATAAGGAAGGAAACTATATACTGCTAAAAGGCACCACTGAAAATGAAGCAATATCATTACTAAACATTTATGCACCAAGCAGTACAGCATGCAAATTTGAAAGGAGAATTTAAGGGAGTTAGAGGAAGAGATAGATAGAAAAACTATACAAGTGGGGGACTTCAATCTCCCCCCTGACTGAACTTGATACATCTAACCTTAAAATAAACAAGAAAGGAGGCAGAGCCAAGATGGCGGCGTAGCAGCAGCAACATATTGCAGCTCTCACATAGCCACCACAAAAAACCCATAAAATAGGACTCTAAACCAATCCTAGAACTCCAAAACGCACACAAGGATACTTCCCACTAAAGTCAGCTCAGGTACGAGGAACCATATCAGCACTGCGAACCGAAACCAGCCTGGCCTGAAGCCGCGGCTGTGCCCCGGGGGCAGCTGGGTGGGAGGTGTAGAGAACCTTCTCAGGTGAGCAGATTAGCACCAGCTGCGAGTGGGGATTGTGAAAGGGGGAGAAAAGCAGTCCGGCCGAAAGGTATCCAGAGTGGAAAAGCGAAAGGCAGAGGTTTTGCACCCGCCTCCGCATTGTAGCTTCCCGCCTGGCCTGCAGACAGCAGGGGGACTGAGCGATTGTTTTCAGGCCAGTGCTCTCGCTTTGAGCAGCCTGGATCTGGATCATCGTCTTGGGCCTCGGTCTTGGAGTCTTCATTATTCAGTCAGCCGGGAGGACCCCAGCAATTTGGGACAGAGCTTTCCCTTCTGGAAGCAGAGTCCCACAGAGATTTTTTAAAAAATTCACGGTCTGAACAACCATGAGTAAGAATAAGCATAAGAAGCAAAGTAAGAACGGCTCCCAAACCCTAGATTCCTTCTTT
>CM053589.1:206634744-206659457 GCA_028646515.1 Pseudochirops corinnae
GGGGGAAAGAGGGGGAGAAAATATGTAACTCAAAATCTTGTGGAAATGAATGATGCAAACTATAATAAAATTTTTTTAAAAAAAAGAAGAAAAAATAAACAAGAAAGAAGTTGAGGTAAATAGAATCTTAGAGATGATAGAAACAGTAGACATCTGGAGAAAATTAAATGAGGATAAAGAGAAATATATCTTCTTCTCAGTGGTACATGGCACATAAGACATGAAATTGACCATGTACTAGGGCATAAAAACCTCACAATTCAGTGCAGAAAGGGAGAAATATTAAATGCATACTCCTCAGATCATGATGCAATAAAAATTACATGTAATAAAAGGCCATGGAAGGAGAGACTAAAAACTAATTGGAAACTAAATAACTTAATCCAAAAGAATGAGTGGGTCAAATAAGAAATTATAGAAACAATCAGTAATTTCATGCAAGAGAATGACAATAATGAGACAACATGCCAAAACTTGTGATATGCAGCAGAAGCAGTTTGTAGGGGAAGTTTTATATCCCTGAATGCATACATAAATAAAATAGAGAAAATGGAGGTCAATAAATTTGACATGCAACTGAAAAAGCTAGAAAAAGAATGAATTGAAAATCCCTACTTTAAAACTAAATTAGAAATAATGAAAACCAAAGGAGAGATTAATAAAATTGATTTTAAGAAAACTATTGCATTAATAAACAAAACTAAGAGCTAGTATTATGAAAAAATAAAATAAAATTGATAGACCTTTAGTTAATGTGATTTAAAAACCGAAAGAATGCCAAATTTAGACTATAAAAAATGAAAAGGGTGAATCTGCCTCCAATGAAGAGTTAATTAAAACAATCATTAGGAATTATTTTGCCAAATAGTATATGCATATGCACAAAAATTTGACAATCTTAGTGAAATGATGAATATTTACAAAAATATAAATTGCCCAGATTAACTGAAAAGGAAGTAAGCTACTTAAATATCTCCATCTCAGAAAAAGAAATTGAACAAGCCATCAATGAACTCCCTGGGATAAATTCTCCAGGGACGGATGGATTTACTAGTGAATTCTACCAAACATTTAAAGAACAATTACAAACTATTTGGGAAAATTGGAGAAAAAGGAGTCCTACCAAATTCTTTTTATTACACAAATATGGTACTGATACTTAAATCAGGAAGAGACAAAACAGAAAGAAAAATATAAACCAATTTCCCTCATGAATATAGATGTAAAAATTCTAAATAAAATATTTGCAAAAAGACTACAGCCACTTATCACAATAATAATACACTTTGATCAAGTAGGATTTATTCCAGGAATTCAAGGTTGGTTCAATATCAGGAAAACTATCAGTATTAATTGATCACATCAACCACAAAACTAGCAGAAACCATATGATTATCTCAATAGATGTAGAAAAGGCTTTTGACAAAATACAACACACATTCCTATTAAAAACACCAGAAAGTATAGGAATAAGTGGATTCTTCCTTAAAATAATAAATAGCATCTATTGAAAACCATCAGTAAGTTGTATATGTAATGGAGATAAACTAGAAGCACTTCCAGTAAAATAAGGGGTGAAGCAAGGATATCCACTATCACCCGTCTTTATTCAGTCTGGTACTAGAAATGTTGGCAGAAACAATAAGAGAAGAAAGAGAAATTGAAGGAATCCAATTAGGCAAAGATGAGACTAAGCTATTACTCTTTGCAGATGATATGATGATATACTTAGAGAATCCTAGAGAATCACGGAAAAACTACTTGATATAATAAATAAATTTAGTAAAGTTGAAAGATATAAAATAAACCCACATAAGTCCTTGGGATTCCTATGTATCTCTAATGAAATTCAACAGCAAGAGAAAGAAAGAGAAATCTATTTAAAGTTACTGTAGACATTATAAAATGTTTGGCAATCTACCTTTCAAAACAATCCCAGGACCTATATGAACACAATTAAAAAACACTTATCACATAAATAAAGTCAGATCTAATTGGAAAAATAAAACATCAGTTGCTCATGACTGGGTGGAGCTAATATAATAAAAATGACAATTTTACCTAAATTAAATTACATATTTAGTGCCACCCCAATCAATCTACCAAAAATTACTATGTAGAGCTAGAAAAAGTAGTATCATCATTCATTTGGAAGAACAAAAAGTTCAGAATATCCAGGCAATTAATGAAAAGAAATGCTAGGGAAGGCGGCCTAGCCATACTAGATTTTAATCTGTATTATAAAGCTGCATTAATCAAAACTACTTGGTACTGACTGAGGAATAGAGTAATGGATCAATGGAATAGATCGGGTACACAAGACTCAGCTGCCAATGACTATAGCAATCTACTATTTAATAAATCCAAAGACCCCGTTTTGGGGATTAAGAATGCACTATTTAACAAAAATTCCTTCCAGGAAGCCATCTCAACCTTCCAGACAGCCTTCTGGCAAGAGATCTCAGCCTTCCAGGCAGCCTTCATGGCAGCACCTTCAGCCTTCACCAGATTCTTGTCTCAAGAAAACTCCAACTCCATTCTCAGTCCAGCAAGTAGCAGCCCAGCTTCCAGATGCTCTAATTCAAACTCTTAATTCTCTAACTCTGTGTCTCTCTGGGACTCTTCTTATACACACACACACACACACACACACACACACACACACACACAGATGCTGGCTTCCTGTCTCAGCCAACCCCTTCTTGTTATGTCAGCAACAAGAGACAGAGTTCACATCTTCTGTTTCTGTCACAGAGGTACTTAGTCCTTAGTAAAGGCTAAGTACCTGCTTACTTGACATTACAAAAAAGGGGTCTTCAATTTAAATTAATTACCATTAAAACAATCTAGGTATAAAGGCTGATACTGTAAGCAATCTGGGAGAGCAAGGAATAATTTACCTGTCAGATTTATGGAGAGAGGAAGATTTTATGATGAAACAGTAGTTAGAGAGCGTTATAACATGCGAAAATGGATAATTTCGATTATATTAAATGAAAAAGTTTATGTACAAATAAAGCCAATTTAACCAAGATTTAGAGGAAAGTGGAAACTTGAGAAAGAATTTTTACAACCAGTGTCTCTGATAAAGACTTCTTTCTAAAATATATAAAGAATTGAGTCAAATCTATAAGAATAAAAGCCACTTCCCAACTGGTAAATAGTTAAAGGATATGAACAGGTAGTTCTCAGAAGATGAAATTAAAGATATCCATCAGCATATGAAAAAATTATCTAAATAACTATTGATTAGAGAAATGCAAATCAGAACAACTTTGAGGTACCACATCTCACTGGCCAGACTGGCTAAAACGACAAAATGGAAAATGATAAATGCTGGAGAGGATGTGGAAATATTGAAACACTAATGCACTGTTGGTGGAATTGTGAGCTGATCCAACCCTTCTGGAACCATATCCAAAGGGCTATAAAACTGCATACCCTTTGACCCAGCAATAGCATTTCTAGGGTTATATCCCAAAGAGACCAAAGAAGTGGGAGGAGGACCCATATGTACAAAAATATTTATAGCAGCTCTTTTTGTGGTGGCAAAGAATTGGAAATTGAGGGGATGCCCATCAGTTGAGGAAAGGCTGAATAAGTTGTGGCATATATATGTAATAGAATACAATTGTGCCGTAAGAAATGAGGAGCAGATGGACTTCATAATAACCTAGAGAGACTTATATGAACTGATGCTGAGCTAGAAGAGCAGAACCAGGAGAAATCTGTATGCAATCACAGACTTGATGTATGTGTGATGACTAATTTCAATAGACTGGGCTCCTCTCAGCAATGAAAGGTTATAAGACAACTCCAAAAGATTCATGATTGAAAGAGATATCCACATCCAAAGAAAGAGCTGCAGAGTCTGAATGTAGATTGTAACAAACTACTTGCGCTATTTCTTTATCTTGTTTTGTTTTGTTTCCTCTTTCCCACTGATCATTCCATCAGTTATAATCCTTCTTTATAATCTGACTAATGATTAATGTGAAGATATTTGTAGATCCTCTATTTGAGTGCATGCCGACATGATGGAAGGAAGGACAGGAGGAAAAGAAAGAGGAAAAATTTGAAACTCAAGGGACCGTGGAACTGACTGTTGTAAACCAGTGGTTCTCAACCTTCCTAATGCCGTGACCCTTTAATACAGTTCTTCAGCTGTGGTGACCCCCAACCATAACATTATTTTCTTTGCTACTTCATAACTGTAATTTTGCTACTGCTATGAATCACAATGTAAACATCTGATATGCAGTATGTATTTTCATTGTTACAAACTGAACATAACCCACAGGTTGAGAACTGCTGTTGTAAGCTAAAAGTAAATAAACAAATTAATTTTTTTAAAGAAAAAACATGCTATTGGCATTTCAGATGGGCCCTGTGTATGCTATCATAATTATAAGATTGAAAGTTTCTTTACCAACCCAATGCAGTGCACATATCTGGGAACTTGGTCAATATTTTCTTCAAATTCAACAGCCTCTGAATTCAAAGGGTGAACCCAGAGAAGCCACTAAAAGATCCTCCCAAGGCAGTGTTCTTTGCCTTCAGATTTGGCAGTCTCCTTTTCACAGAGCTACTCTTCATGGAGCCCAAATAGCATAATTTATTAGATCATTGGGTGAGGGATAAGCACACCTGGTTTCTCAGTTCTTCCAGGAACTCATTTTCTCCAGGACAAAGGGTAAAGGGTCATCCCAATCTCCTGCAAATAAAGGAGCATATCTAGCAAGAAATGGCATAGAACAGAGAGCCATAGGATCTGGGTTCAAGGCCCAGCTCATCCGCTTCTCAATACGAAGCCATTTCCTGAATGTTGGATTTGTGTCCCAAACTTAGCTGTCACTTGCTCCCTGTATGATCTTAGAGAACAAGTGAAAGCTTCTGGATCTATAGTCAGAGTACTTGGACTTGAATTTGGATGGTTACTTAATTATTTGTGTGACCATGGTCAAGTCCCTCTTGCTCTCTGACCTTCAGTTTCCTCAAATATTAAATGAGGAGTTTGTGGTTGCTGCTGTCCCTGAATGGATTAGCCTCGGATTTCTAATGCCTTCCCGTTTCTGCCATTCTGGTTGCCGTGCGATTTTGTCCCAATGGTGGGAGAAAGCAATGGTTTTGCTGTTTGCTGGAAAGGGCCAGGGTGCTTTTGAATCCACCAAAATAGCCACCAAAGGAGAGGTGTTATGGATAAAGTATAGAGTCTGGAATCAGGAAGACCTGAATTCAAATTTGACCGCAGACACTTATGAGGGGTGTCACCTTGGACAAGTCATTTAATCCTGTTTGGCTCAGTTTCCTCATGTGTACCATGAGCTAGAGAAGGAAATGGCAAAGCAATCTAGTGTCTTTGCCTGGAAAACTCCAAAGTGGGTCAAGAAGAGTCGGACAAGACTGAAAAGACTGAACAACACGTGCTGTAAATATCAGAAAAAATCTTGGAATCTTATCACAATCCATAGCACTAGATTCCTAAAGAGCAAGTCTTCAATAGGTGTAATGAAAGCCGCTGTCGACTCCATCAAGGCCTGACCCAACTTTCCCAGCTCTCTGATTAAGACTCCAAACTCCAGAAATGCTCCTTTGGGATTCCTGTATGAAACATAATGACATGGTGAGACTGAGCACAGGGCTCAGTGTTGAGAGTTGCGAAGCAGCCAAGTGATTCCTTTCTAAGCCTTACTCTCCTGTCCTGTACTCTGAGCCACTGCCACCCTTCTTAATGACCAGAAATAGAGATTCCTGTCTAGAAATACCTTCTTCAGCTTGCTTGAGAATCAGCCTCTCTCAAGGACTTCTCAAATTAATTATTTGGGTTCATTTGACATGCCCATTGCTGCTCATTTCCAGGGCTGATCATATCCTTTGATTGAGGCAACAAGGCAACCACTAAGTAGGCTTTAGTTTAAGTCACCATAAGAAGGCTTTGTGTGATAAAGATCTTCATTATTCATCTTCAGCAGCTGGTAGTTTGCAGCAACCAGGAAAACTTGCTGCAAAAGGTTCTGAACAAAGGCCTTTTCTTTTCACTAAGGGATTTGCTAGATGTGACTCCAAAATGAGAGCCAGGGACTGGAAACTTCATGAGGGCAAATTCTAACTGAGTATATGGAAGAATTTATTATTGATTTCAGCTAAAATTAGAAAACGGTACAGATCACTCTTAAAATAGTGAGTTTTCTGTTACCAGAGGTTTTCAAGAAGACAGAAGGATATAGCAAGTATTCAGTACTAGTTCAAGGATTTGCTTTAGATAACCTTCATGTTCCCTTCCAATCTCGTGATCCATGTAAGTGAACTGGAGGGAGAAATAAAAGGGAAGAAGAAAGCACTTCCATGTTTTCCCCCCACCTCCCCCACCCAAGAGGTAAGTAGCTTCCATAAGTCTTGTCTTCACTTGATTCTTTACATGTGGTGCCCCTTGAGGGCAGGGAACATGTTTGACTTTCCTGGTATTCCCCAGTACTCAGTAGAGTGCTTGTTGCAGACTGAAGGATCCACTTTCAATGAATGTTTGTTGATTGACATGACAAAATGTATGACTAGAACAGAATTTTGAAAATTACTTTTATGTAGCTTCTTCTAGAAGAGGGTATTGGGAGGTTCACTGAAATAATGGATGTGAAGCACTTTGCAAACCTTAAGGGCCAGGAGAATGCCTGGCTTGTTGGTGTTATTACTGTCCTGCACTCACTCAGCCTTCAACATGGGGATGGCTTTGGTCCCTGAGCCTTCAATTCCTCTTCCCTACCACTGAGATCAACCAATGTTTCTAGAGAATATTGGTGCTTGACAGTCAATTTTTAACCACTAGGCTCTTTGGCAAATCACTACAATATCTTTACAAGGAAAACCTCAAATGGGTTCCAACTGAAATGATGGAACAACAACAGCAAATCTTAATCTATATCCATATCTATGTGTAAATCTAAATCTGTGCAAGTATACACATACATATTTATACACACATATATACACACATATGCACACATGTACACATGTCTCCATGGCACTTATAAATTTAATCTGAATTATTAGTACCTTCTTAATGTAGACAATCAACAAAACAATAAATCAAGACCTGATTTAGCAATTTCTCAGCATAAATGTTCACACAGAAACTTCAACAATGGGTTCTTGCACGTACTTTAGAGCTGGCCCCAGTATCCTCTCCCTTCCCACCCCTCACCCCCAGTTCTAAATATTGTCCTCTATCTCTTTTAACTTTCATAGTCAAGCTCCAAAAAATAGTAACTTCTTTCTCTTGCCTTCATTCCCCACTTACTTCCTTAGTTCTGTGGAGTGACCCACCATTTTTCAATTCTCCCAGGTTTAAAAAAGAGTCATCTTGATTTCCATTCACCCTTATCCCAATATCAGGCCTAAAAGCTTCCTTTTTTTTGACTCCCCAAAGTGTCTAACATCTACCACCTTCTGTCTACTCACAATGGCATCCAAGGTCAGCAGTACCTCTTTCCTGCATTCTTGGACCATGCTTATCAACCCAAGTGCCAGGATCTCCCCTCTTCCAAACATACTTCATAAGATCACCAAATCAATTTTTGTAAAGAAGAAGTCTGCTTATGTCACCCCACTCCTCACACAGCTTATTGCTCCTCCTGACTCTGGCTCTGATTTTCCAACCTTCAATTACATGCTCTGTCTTCAGTCTGATTTTGGAACCTTTCTCAGCATGTGGAACCTCCTGAGCCTGGAACATTGGTCGTTCCTTATCACTGTCTCACCATGGGACATCCCCCTGCTAGGCTGCTCCACTTCTGCTTTCTCCCATTAGTGGAGTGCACACCAGTGTGATTAATTTGAATAGTCTATCCAGACTTTCATTTCATTTATTTCTTATGGCCATTTAAGCTATTTTCAAGATTTGAACACCATTCCCCACACAAGGAGGGCAACTCTGTCTTTTGGTTTATATTTGTATCCCCAGCACTTAGCACAGTGCTTGACAAATAATCCATACTCAATAACTGATGGTTACCTTGCCTTATCACTTACCTTGGGGATAGAATGCATTCTCCTCTGTAGGTTTGTAAAGAAAGACCTGCTGGCCCCACCTGACCTAACTGTGCTTATTATGCATTCTTCTCCTTCAGAAACTCTGCATGAACATCAAATTGTACTATGCACAGTTCCCTCCATTTCCTACCTCCATTTCATTAGACTGGCTTTCCCTCTTCCCAGTAACACACCACCCTCTGCCCTCTGTTGCTTAGATTGCTCAGCTTCCTGCAAATCTCAACAACTGAAACATCTCAGAGAGAATTCTTTCACCATCTCTTCAGGTGTCAGCACTCTCTTCAGTTCCCTAAGATTATCCTGTATAAACTGAGTTTTAGATTATCCTTCCCTGCCCAGCCACAGTAGAATGTGAGCCCCTTTAAGGCCAAGAAAATTTGTCATCACGCTTCTTATTTTCAGCAATAGGCATACAGACTTCTCTTGGTGGATTCTGACATTGTTAAGAGATAATGTAAGTGGTGAGATTGTATGTAATGCAGATTTTAGTGTGTATAAAGGTTTTTTTTTTGTTATTATTTCTTAGAGTTTAGTTTCCCAGGATCCATGGCCACAACAATTTCTAGTTCTCAGACTCATGACTTGTAAACATCTCCACCATACTTGTGCAGCATTATATAATGATAAATAATATAAATATTTGTGCTTAAAATTGTAAACATCAGGGTGGGTAGGTTGCACAGTGAATAGAGCACCAGTCCTGGAGTCAGGAGAACCTGAATTCAAATCTGGCCTCAGACACTTAACACTTATTAGCCATGTGACCTTGGGCAAGTTACTTAATCGCAATTGCCCTGCCTTCCCACCTCCAAAAAGCCAAAAATAAAATAAAATAAAATTATAAATATCCATTGCAATTGCACAGTGAGATATAATGGTGAGAGAATGTAAACTTATGAGGCTATTGGTGGTACATCACCTGTTTTTATGTTGCCCTATAAAGCAAGTGGGCACAAGTCAGTAAATGGGGAACCCATTTGGGATCTGGGTAATACATAGAGGAGTGCATGTACCTGGCTCAACTGGCCCCCACTGAGACTTTGGGGAATTTGGGGGAGTGCACAAGCTGGAATGCTGTGCCTGTTTCAACTGATCCATCAAGATATAGGAGTTATTGCTACTCCCCTAATCCCATCCTAGCACCTGCAAGAGGAGTGATTAGGAATACTGTAGAAGTTGGTTCTCCCATTGCCAGCAACCCTCCTGTGAAAAGAATAGACTAGAAAAAAGTAAGCTAGATTATTTAAACCCTTATTATGGCTCCATTCCTCTCTTCCTGTTTGCCCACATCAAGAATGAACATGTGCTAATGCTAGAACACCTGAGAGTGACCCTTGTGTTTTCCTGTGTTTACCCATGTGTTTACCTGTCATCAACTGGCATAGTCAGTGTTATTAGTGAAACCTAGATCTTCACCATTTGTGTAGTTTTGTTCCCTAAGGGCTCTGCTCATCTTCTTTCATCAGATATTTATTACACACCTATGGTGGCTTAGGCCCAGAGTTAGTCATGGAGAGTACAAAGAAGGAAAGGGATTCTGCCCTTGAGGATTGAAAGAATCAATAAATGAGTAAATGCATAAGAAAGCATTAAGTATCTAATATGTGTAAAATATTCTGTTATGACATAAACATACACAGATACTGCCATCAAGGAACATTCCAGTAACAAGAGAAGAGTTTTGGTCCTGAAAGTCACAACAAGGTGGTGTGTAGATTCCAGAAACCCTAATTCCAAAACAATAACCATGAATTGAATCTGCATTCCGTGACTGGAGGGTTATAAAGGTAGTTGTAGTGGTAGGAAGGTTACACGGTCATATAGCAGCGTGGCTGTTGTCAAAGTTATCGAGCAGATGTCTAGTAGGGGGAGAAGAGAAGTGTGGTTAGAACTGCCTAAAATTAGTGAGTCAGAAGAAGAAAGCACTAAAGACAGATGGTGCAGGGGGACGGTTAGAGAGAAGAAGTTTGGGTAAAGTAAGGCTTAAAAGCTCCGTTCATGATCTCTTGACCTGGTGGTAAAGAGGTAACAGCAACTGTGGCTGAAGATTTCCAGAAGATGGTAGAGGGTGGATGGGAAGCTACTCCATTTGGGTATTCCCTATGGGATGATCTCTGTTTTCCACTGCATGGATGAGAGTGTCTGAGGGATCTGACTTATGGACCAATCAATAAACACAATGAGGGATGGATGGGAGCTAGAAAACTCTCAGGCAAAGGCTCCAGAAATGATTGGGAAGGGTGAGGAAATTCTCAACTGATCAGGGAAGTCTGCACATGGAGGCACTGAGCAACATGGCTTGTGGTTCTGGAATGTTTGTTGAATTGAATGAAACCTCACTGTGAACTTAAAGTCTGATTACTAGGAATTATTTTGATTTTCCCTGAGAGATGACAATGAGATATAAAAATGCAGTTTGTATGTGTCTATCCTCTATGTCATATAATCACTCATTCAATCAATGAGTTAATAATAACAACAACAATAAATTATAATCAAGAGGTCTATGATCATTTTTTTGCTATTTTTTTTGGTTTTAAAAATCTTTTTGGAAAGGGCAATTGGGATTAAATGACTTGCCCAAGGTCACATGGCTAGTAAGTGTTAAGTGTCTGAGGTCAGATTTGAACTCAGGTCCTCCTGACTCCAGGGCTGCACCACCCAACCACCCCCAATAATCATTTTTTAAGCACCTATTATAGATCAGGCACATTGTGGATAAAAAGAAAGACCTACTTTTAAGAAGCTCCCACCTTGAAGAAGAGACAACATGAAAACAAGAATGTGAAAACAAACTGTGAACAGAATAGAGAGGAGCTAATCTGTGGGGCACTAGAAGGAAGGGCATGAAGAAAGGCTTTGTACAGAAGGTAGAATTTTACGTCAGACCAGAAGGAAGCCATTTAAGGCCAAGTAAATGAATAACACTGGGGATTCAAAGACAAAAAGATAAAAAATCCCTGCCATAGAGAAGAGTACATTACACACATATACGTGTGTGAATGTGTCAATAGACAAAACAGACATGAGGCAGTTAGGGTGGGTGAGAGAGCTCTAACAATTGATGGGGTCCAGAAAGTCTTTACTTAACAGATGGTATTTGAATGGAGAGGTTTGAAGGTAGTCAAGGATTCTGTGAACGAAGTAGAGAGGAAGAAGCAAAGCACTGTGGGAATGGCATTAGCCAGTGCAAAAGGCAAGGGTGAGAAGATGAAGCTGTAGTAGGAAGGCCAGTGTGGCTCTCCCCCACCCCAGCATTTGGGAACATCCACACCCACACATGGAGATACGTAGCCTGGAGTACCTCACCATTTTCATAAGGATAAAGCCTAAGAAATTTGCTTTTAATGCATATGGAGTTTTCCAACCATCCTTCTTTCCATATTCAATCTAAATTATTTGTGTTGTCAGCAAATGAAATTACTTAATCTTCTAAGGTATTAACAAATATATTGCAATATTATTATCTTGGCACTCTTCCTGGGCCATACATGTTCTTACCTTTCATTAGGCTCAGAGTTTGTCATGGTAAAAATGGTTATTCTTAATTTTCAGGCCAGACACTTGGTGAGCAGTTTCACAAAAATTTTCTTTTGTTTTTTATGTTTTCTCAAGGACCAGGGTGCAGAGGTATTCTAACTTTTCTAACTCAGAGGCACATCTCCTCATCAGGTTGGTCTTCCCAGAAGGTCAGGGCTCTTAGTTTGGCCAGGCTTTCAAGTTTATCAGTTATAGGGCACGTTCATTCCCCTCCCCCCCAGGCTAAAACATCCAAACTTATCAGACTCAATCATTTCTTGGTTCCATTGGATGGGTATTACCTGTTAATTACGGTCTTGACCTGAAATCTAGACTATAGACTACAAGAGGAAGCCACTGGTGAATGCAGTTGGACTGGAGATGAGTGAAGGGAAGAATGGGACAAATGTTCCTTACTCAAGGAAAATAAGAACAGGAGGTGGCCTAGGTAATCATTCAGCAAAGAACAGAAGGGACAGAAAATTGGGAAATGTATTCCAGAGTTACAGACCTCAAGACTGAGAAAGACAGAAAGAGAGAGACAAAGAGAAAGAGACAGAGAGAAAGACATTGCTATGCAACAAGCATGTATTAAGCACCTATCATGGGACAGGAATGGTGGAAAGAACACACAAAAGATGGTGAAAAAGGGTTTGAGAGTTTGACTTGAGATGGAGACAGAGGCAATGGAGAAAGTCCGTTATACACCAAGACAATGGTTTTTATAAGAGATGGTAGGACTATTGGTCCAAATATAATTAGCAAAGCAGCCAAAAAATAGAAGGTTCATGATCTGAGAACCCCCAGGATGAGATAGGGAGGAGGGCAAAAGAAAGCCCTGTAATGGTGCTGAATGTAAAACTAGGCTAGCACAGATGGACAAAGGTTCTACTCTTCACCAAAACAGTTGTCATGAAGAAGAATGAAGTAAGGAACTGGACAAAATGTGTGATTTCTATGTTCCCTCCAGAAAAGATTTAGAAAGAGAGTATTTTGTCCTCAGATTAAAAATAAAGGAGCTTACATTTTCACAAGACACCAAAGAAGATCCAAATATTCCAAATTGCCCTCTTGTGGGGTTCTGAAATATTAATAATCTACCACCAACAATTGGATTCCCAGGTTTCAGCACCTAAACGTAACAGAAGAGACCCCCAGTCAGACAGGTGGTGTGATCGAATAGAGTGGATATCAGAGGTCCTGACTATGATCTTGCCAATGATCCCTCATACCACTGCCATCTTGAGTGAGCCCCTCCCCTTCTCTGTGCCGAGGTTTCTTTATCTTTTTAAAAGAAGATGAGGTTTAAATGGATGTTTTCTGACTAAAAGTCCATGATCTTCTTTAGTGAATTAGAAAGTGAGGTTCTCCCAATTTAGATGTTGTGGGCATAAACTCCCCTCTCCTATTATGCCTATTGCTCCCTTCATGGAGGATGATCAGGAGGCTTCACTCAGTCTTAGGGGATGTGAGGTTTGATTTGGAAGGAAGTAGCAGGGGTGGCAGAAGAGTAAAAGAAAAAAAAAATACTCCTCAACTCCAATACCACTTCCCCCTCTGTATTTGCTTTTTTTTTTTTGGGGGGGGGGGGCAAACACTGATTGAAAGATTGCTTAGTAAAAGCAAGTCAGAACAGCACAGTGGCATAATTTATTTAAATAGCACATGTAGATTTTCATTTCACATAGTTCCTGTGGTCATTTAAACTACTTTCATATTTAATACTCGGATTCATCTCTCACATAAAATTTGAGAAGCACTCCTCTGCTCTTGTTTTTTTTTAATTATTATTTTTTTGTTTATTTTTAGTTTACAACATTTATCTCCACAAGACCCTGAGCTACAAATTTCCTCCCCATCTTTGCACCACCCACCACCCCAAAACAATAATTCCACTGAATATCCCCTTCCCCACATCCTCCCCCAAACCCCCTTCGACCTTCCAGTAGGGCAAGATGAATCTCCATACTCCAGTGCCTTTATATGCCATTTCCCAGGTGCATGTAAAAAATAGTAATTTTTTTTTAATTTGATTTCAAAACTTTGAATTCAAGATTCTTTTCCTTCTTCCCTCGTCATTCACAGCTTACTGGGAAGATAAGCAATTCAATATAGGTTGTACATGTATAGTTACGCAAAACATTTCCATAGTGGATATATTGTGAAAGACTAACTATATTTCCCTCCACCCTATCCTGCCCAGCACTTATTCTATTTTCTACTTTGATCCTGTCCCTTTTCAAAAGTGTGTGCCTCTAACTACCCTCCCCCCCAATTTGCCCTCCCTTCTCTCATACTCCTCTTATCCCTTCCTCCCCTACTTTCCTATAGGGTATGATACCCAATTTAGGGGTATGTTATTCCTTCCTTAAGACAAATTCAATAAGAGTAAAGTTGACCCATTCCCTTTTGCCTTCCTGTTCTTCCCCTTCATTATTCAAATCTTCTCTTGCCTCTTTTATATGAGATAATCTACCCTCTCCTGTCTCTCCCTATTTCCTCTCATTATATTCCTCTCTCAACTCTTAATTTTATTATTTAGATATCAACTCTTCCTATTCAACTGATCCTGTGCCCTCTGTCTATGTATACATGTACACATATTTGCACACACTCACATATGTATTTATATGCACATATACCCTCCTATATAAACATATGTATGTATACATATATGTGTATGTGTATATACATATATATATATATATATATATATACATTTATATTCCCTTTAATTATCATACTGAGAAAAGATTCATAAGTTACAATTACTCTTTTTCAATGTTGGAATGTAAATAGTTCAACTTGCATAAGTTCCTTATGATTTATTTTCACAGTTTGCTTTCTTATGCTTCTCTTGCTTCTTGTATTTGAACATCAAATTTTCTATTCAACTCTTTTTTTTTTTTATCAAGAATTCTTGAAATTCCTCTACTTCATTGAATGGCCATATATCCCCCGAAACATTATACTCAGTTTTGCTGGGTAGGTGATTCTGAATTTTAATTCTAGCTCCTTTGACCCCGAGAATATCATATTACAAGCCCTTTGATCCCTTAATGTAGAAGATGCTAGATCCTGTATTATCCTGATTGTGTTTCCACAATATTCAAGTTGTTTAGTCCTGGCTGCTTATAATATTTTCTCCTTGATCTGGGAACTCTGGTATTTGGCTTTAACATTTCTAAGAGTTTTCTTTTTGGCATTTTTTTGAAGAGGTAAATGGTGAATTCTTTCAATTTCTCTTTTGCTCTCTGATTCTGAAATATTAGGGTACTTTTCCTTGAGAATTTCTTGAGGCATCATTTCTAGGTTTTTTTTTTTTTTTTTTTATTGTGGCTTTCAGGTAGTCCAATAATTTTTAAATTATCTCTCCTGTATCTGTTTTCCAGGTCAGTGGTTGTTGTCAATGAGATATTTCACATTGCCTTCTATTTTTTCATTTGTTTGGTTCTGTTTAACAGTGTCTTTTTTTTTCATTTTTAATTTTTTTTAATTATTTTATTCTGAACTTAAGAAGCAAAACAAACATTTCCAACATATTGCTGAGTCGAAAAAAAAAAGATGATTGGACATGAAAATACAAATCTATTATGTACAACTTGCTATTCCTTTTAATTATAAAGACAAGTTTTGGGGATAAGAATTGATTATTTATGTATTTTTATTTAAATTGATTTTTTAATTTCTTTTGGTTTATAAGATTCAGTTCCAGGGTCCTTTGAGTTTCAAATTTTCTCTTTCTTCTCCGGCCCTGCCTCCCCATGGCGGCATGCAGTCAAGTATAAAATCTGCAAATACTGTCAAATTGGACATTAGTCTGGTTGTATAGAAGGATTGTTACCAATGGAGTGGATGATGGGAAACAAAGCAAACAAAACGAAACATGGAAAAGAACGCTAGCGTGTAGATTGCTTCATTCTCCATTTAAACTCTGGTCTTTCTAGAAATGTCTCTGAATGTAGACGTCTCCTTCTATCCTGAGGCTTGTAGAGCTGTCTTATAATTGTGTGTTGCTGAGAAGAGTCCAGCTTATCAAACTTGGTCATCACACATATGATGTGTCTATGATTGTGTACAGATTTCTCCTGGTTCTGCTCTTCTCACTTAGCATCAGTGTGTATAAGCCTCTCCAGGTAAATATGAAGTCCCTCTGCTCCCCATTTCTTTCTTCAGCTCATTCTACAAATGAGGGAGCTGAGAAAAACAGGGTTAAGTGACTTACCCAGGGTCACACAGCCAATAAGTGTCTGAGGCCACATTTGAACTCAGGAAGACTTCAGGTTCAGCACTCTATCCACTGCATAACCTAGCTGCCATGACAAATAAATTTTAATAATTTCTTCAGTTATTGGGAAAAAAAATTTTCTAAGAAGTGCTCCAAAGATTTTCCCAGACTGTTAAAGGGGCCATGACATGCAAATGATTATTAATGATAATAGCATGTATACAACACAGCAAGGCTTCCCTAAGTCTTTCCATATGTTATCTCAATTTATCTTAAGAGTCCTACTCTGTGCATTGCAGAACATTACATATACAGGGTCCATTTTCACACTTCTATCAGCCTTGGGAAATGAGAATGTTGGGGAGCAAGACAGTTCAGTGATTCACTCAAATCCTCTCAGGCAAAGAGGGCTAGAGGTAGGATCTGAGTCCTGGCTTCTCTTATGCATCTCTGACCTTCTTCAAATTATATCATGTGCCCACTCCACAGCTCTATCCAGAGTCTGACCTGTCACAGAAATCCCATCCCCATCCTTTTCTTAAGGCATCTGTACATGTTATTTCTCACCAGAAATTCCTTCCACATTGTCAAATTTTCAGCATGAATCAGATACCAGCATTTTAGACCCTCCACCAGTGTATGCTCTTAGATCTCCCTCCCCCCTTCCTGCCTAAGGTAGACTCTCATTTTTTCTCAGTCTATTAAAGAGTGAGCATCTGAATGGTACTTCAGGAACTTAAGAGCTAGGACTCATCAATTTGGGGCTGGGAGAGACTGTAGAAGTCATTTAGGCTAGCTCCATTTCATAGCTGAGGTCTAAAAGGTTGTGACCTGACAAAGATAATAATAAAGTATCTTCAATTTCTTTACATCCATCATAGTGCCTGACTCAGTAGCATCCACATAATCATTTTTTTAAATAAAAGATATAGTGCCCTTCCCCACCATATTACCTTGACCTTGTCCTATTTTAATGTGGTGTTGTAGAATGTTCATCTAGAGTGCACCCCTTACCTTGTACTTGTGGGCTGCTGTCTAGAGGGGGAGCTGCGGGCTTCCAGGAGCAAAGATTTGGGTGGTAACTCGCTGTGACTCAAATGCCTACACCAGTGTATTTGCCATTAGCAATCAGTCTGCGGTTTCCCTCAACAGTCATTTGATACAATTTCTTCACAACGTCCTTTACTAAGACTGTAGCACAGCTCCTCTAGGATTGTCTGGGAAGGCAGAGGTGCCTGAGGCTCCCTTCCAGCTCTGCTTCCCTGGCCTTCTGGGATTTGGTCAGGAGGGATGTTTCATGTGGTACAGGGAGATAAAGTTTGAACTTTGTTGAGCCTCCATGCCTTTCCCTCAGTTTGACAAGGGAAGAATCAGAAATTGATGAATTTCCAAGAGCTTCATTGAGGATGAAGATGACTTAGATAGAATGCAAATTTCGTCTTTCTATGAAAATGATGATTCCATTTGAAGACACAACACTTCATAACTGAATGATCTGGATGCTTGTATTGTGGCTTAGTCTGCCAAATTCTAGTGTAACCAGAGGTATGACAGAGAGGACATTGGGAAGGTTCTTACTGTTTTTACCGTGTTGACCCAATTTTTTGGGGGGGGGGTACTATTTATTTTTAATGTTGGAAATCTGCCATTCTAACTTGTTTGAATGACTCTATTTGGAGAAAAAACTAATAAGCAAATGCAAGTGTAAGGAGAGAGTGATTTAGTCTTCTCATATCGTTGTGCAAAGGTTTTAAGGGTCCACAAATGCATTTCAAAGGGGACCATCCGTGCTGTGATTTGCCACCTTCTAAGAAAACACGAGTGTCGAAGTGTGTGCTGAAGTGATCCTTCCACGGGACTCTTGTTTTCATTTTTTCTTATTTCAAGTGTACAAATGGTAAGATTCTTAAAGTTGCAAAGGTTTTCCCTGAGGCTAAGACTTGTTTTGCAATGAAACTGATCACTTAATGGCCGAAAAGATGAAGTTTGTTCTTTTTAACATGCTAACAGTTGGCCTCAGTTGCTGTGAAGATATAATATGTGTCTCTCACTAAGATTCTGAATGACTAGTCTGGACCACTTTTCCATGTTGTCATCTGTTCCCCAGACCATGCCCAGCACAGACATCTGCCCTGTTAGGCATATTTGAAGGCCTCATTGATGCAGAAATTAACAGTAAATTGGAGTGGTCCGACAATGCCTTGTCTGTAAGTCAAGTGAAATGGGCCACTCCTTTAATATAGCATAAGGACAAGGAGTGTAGCTAGTCAGAGGGTCATGCCTGCCTGACTTTTAGGAAACCCTTTCCATTTGGGAAGCCTGACAGTGTTTTCAAATATTTGGTTATTAGCAACAACATTGGGAAGGCTCTCTGAACTTCGGACAATCTCTTACATTAAATGTGTATTTTTCCTTCCCTCATTGGTGCATAAGAAATCATATTAAAATATATTTCAGTACTTGTCTAATATGAGTCTAGTGATCAGACTACAGCTGTCATGAGCTGGTATTCTGGACACATTCTTCCATCATCATGCTGTTAGTACGCGAAACTTTGCGTCTTTAAGTACGTTCACACAGAACTTCCTGTTTTCTGAGCACCATGCAAGCATGTAGGAAAGGGGAATCAAAGCCAAGTGTGTTTACTGAAGTGTCTGTGGCAACTAAATTGAGTCCTCAACAGTCAGATTTTCACAGACTTCAAGGTGACCGTTCCAAATATTACCAGAAGTTGCAGTTTGTTTTTTAAGCAATTGGATTAGCTTTCCAAATGGATAAAATACAAGTTTAATTTGGAGTATTTAAAACAAAAGTTTGGATAGTAAGAACACTTGCTATAAGACATTTCCACCATAAACTTGTTATGTGAACCGCTGCAGATGCCCTGTCTTTGAGTGGAGGAGGATAAACTGCCCAGTGCGATTGTAGGGAAGCATGTGGAGGAAACCCTGGTGGGCAATGCACCTCAAAGCATGCTCCTCCAGGGCCAGGAAGGCTTTCCTCTTTCTAGTGTCCTCCTTCAGGATTCTCAGGGGCTATTTCTTACCTCCGTTTGTCTTCTTGTCATAAGGGTGCATGTTCCCTACACTTACTTTCTCCCTGTATCTCTGCCTAACTAAAGTTGGTGATTTTAAAAATCTTGTAATCACATCTTTGGAAACTTAGGGAGGCTACAGAGTTATCCTTTATACTATCTTTGATTAAATGGTCTCATAAAAGTCCCTGTAGTTCACAAATAATTCAGGAATTAATATTTGTCACAGGAATCCGACAAATGTAGCTGGGGGTAGGGGTGGGAATCCCACTATTTTACTCACTTCTAAAGTTATCCTTCCACAAATTAATGAATAGAAAAAAAATAGATCATGGGTGACTACAAAATGGAAAGCCTGGTCCTACTAAGCTCCCAGAAGGCATAGATCTCTGCCCATGATGCATAGAGACATAAAATTAGCTGGAAGTCTCTCACTCAACCTCTAGGCAGGAAGAAAAAGTGACAACATACACCCATTGGGGCAGGAATGAGGGAACTGGGGTCCTCACCCTCCACTTCGCTCACTGAGGTGCTCTTCTCTCTTTCCACACTTGGGGAGAGAAAGCTCTAGATCTCAGGGTCTTGAGATACTTGTAAGCACCCTTCCTTCCCCACTAAACTGAACCTTTTCTCTGCGCTGACATGCAAAATCTAGAGTTAATCCTTAGAAGGAGGAAGAAAGAATGGTGCAATTTCACCATCAAACCATACAATATATCGGGAAGCTAAAATGAATTTGTACTCATTACCTACCAGGACAAGCAGAGTAACTTTAAAAAGAAAATTTCCCCAGAGATGCTCATATCCCCCAAAGGGCTGAAGCCCTTGGGATTCTTTACTGAGGAGCTTCTAGTCTATCAGGCCAATCTTATACCACAGACCTGCAGGGCACTAAGGTCTCAGGCCAGCTGTCTGGCCTCTTGTCACTACAAGGCAAGCAGTCTCCTGCTTAGATTCTAAATATGAAACAGAATCACTGAAAATGAATGGAATCCTATTGCACGTTCAAGGCAAGCTGCTGCGTCCCAGAATTCTAGGGATGGGAAATCCATTGTATTCATGCTAATGTATACATTTATAATAGTCATAGTCATACAACAGACATGTCATAAATGATTCAACTATGAAAAAGTTATCTCAAAGACATCAGTCTAACTTGTAAGGGAAATAGGCCAGAAAATTGACTAGCAATTAGAAACTAAACAGGACACAAAATATAAAAATCCATCAGCACTTTTTCTCTAGTGGATCCATATAAAACTAGGCTTGTGGAGAAAAATTCAGCCAGCAATTCTCCCCAAGGAAGGGCTGCATCTGCAGGCCCTAAATATTCCATGGATTCCATGGACTCATGACTGCCCCCAGGGCTCAGCCTCTAATTTGCACTCACACTTATGGACAGTCAGTAGCCCCATTATGCACCTGCAAGGGTTGAGCATCAGTTGGGAGGAGGAGGGATCCTCCCAGGAAGTGATGGGCTGCCTGCCTGCTTCTCTCCTGTTAGAATGGAAGAAAGGCAAGAAGTACTTCCTTCTGTTTGCCCATACCAGGCACCCTTTGAAGAATCTGGCAGACAATAAGTGTTAATAAATGTTTGAATAAGCAGTGACTAAGCCATGAGAGACATATTACCTGGTCTCTGAATGATTCATTCTAATAGGCAGAAAGAGCCTAGGACTCACAGCTAGGTTCAAAGGTACACAACATTATTGGAAAGCCAAGAGCCTCCACTTGCTCTGCGAGCAAGGCGATTATAAATGACCCCAGTGGGGAATTATTTTTACCAAAGATCCCAGGGGCCCCAAAACATGCAAAGGGTAGATGGGCACGAGGAACACTTGGTCATGTTTATCAACGCCGTCTACTGTCCTAAAGCATGTCCATTCTGGCTGCTTGTGGCTCTGGGAGGACTTGACACTCTCTGTTTCTAATCCAGGACTGATGAACATGAGGGTGCTGGAGGACAGAATTCCTAGCTCCTTTCTAACGCTGTTTACAGAGTTCAGTTCTGAGTTGGTTTAATTCATCAGAAAAATCACCATTTTCTTTGCCAGTTTGGATAGTTGTCTGCCTCAGGTGCCTTTGTTTCCTCTAGTGGATGATGGAGGAGGTGGGTCTCAGAATTCTCTGCTGTATTTCACAGTCCATTTCATAGGTCACTCAGTCTCTGTTGTCTTTATTCTCCAGGGCAAGGAACTCACAGTCTAAGCAAGGTGTCATATTCATTCTGCAAGTTCCTAGGCCTGATCCTCTGACATTTCCTCAGCTTTCATAGAGCAACTTCAATTGGCTTCAGAGGATTTTCAACTCCTCAAGGACCACGAAACCTTACTTGCCTTACACAATGAAAGCCCATACTGTACTTAACAGCAAAGAACATAGTCTGCCTAATCTGATCTCTAGCTGAAGAATTTCAAACATTGCAAACCCCATAAACAATAGAAGCTGCCTCCTCTCTCTCCACATCAACCTTCAGGTGGAGCAAACCCTTCATTGCTTTGAGAAGTATAATTTTCAACATGCTGCTTACTTCTCCTATAAAAGAATTTGACTGCCACCAGACAGCAACCTTTGTTTCAATACCATATTTTGCAGTGCTAATGTCCATTAAGAGACTGGCTTGTCAATTGAAGAGTAAATTAAGCAGCTGAGTCTGGAATGGAGCTCAGTCACCTTGTATTGAATGAACAGGAGATGCAGAGGAGAAGATCATTAGTGCCTGAGTGTCATGTTCACAACCTGTTGGTAGCATTCTAATGCCCAGATACCACTTGGGTAGATACTGAAGTATATTGTTCCAAATGTAGTCATTACTTATGGAATGGCTTATAACAGTGAGAGAAGCACTTGATAAAACTTGCAGGGAACTTCTCCCAATGATTCATCATGCCAATCCATGTACTGTCTTCCATGAAGTCTCTTAGCTAACTAAGGAGAGGGCCCTTTTTAGAGAGCTATTAGGAACAAACAGAGGAAGGAGTTAGAAACCTAAACTTCCTCCTGAAAGAACATTTCCCATTCCTAAGCTGGAGGATTCAGAATGTTTAGCCTTGTCAACTGGTTGATGGAAAAGCACAGTAATGTTAATTTCCAATCTTGACAGACTAGTCTTGAAAGCCATCCAGAAGGAAAACTCTAATTTGGAACCTGTAATAGGTACCAGACAGGCATCTCCAAGCAAAAGTGTGCTTTATTCCCCAGT
Organism: Pseudochirops corinnae; assembly: GCA_028646515.1. Lineage (NCBI taxonomy): Eukaryota > Metazoa > Chordata > Mammalia > Diprotodontia > Pseudocheiridae > Pseudochirops > Pseudochirops corinnae. The sequence goes on from CM053589.1 coordinate 206,656,774, forward strand.
TTTTTTATTCCATTGAGTGAGGATTGGTCACTGCTAGGGTGAAATTCTGGGAGGCATGATATATGAAATTCAATGAAATAAAGAACAGAATGGACTCATTAAATAGTTTTAAACTGCCAGCCAGGCTCATTCGTTGCAGAAAACAACCCTGCCAACTAACACAAAACACCCGAAAAGCAGAAGCTTCATCTGATCTCTGCAAAGAAAAACAATTCTCTTTTTTCTGGTATTTGTTTGGTGAAAAATCTGTGTTTCAATCCATCAGGGCCTACAGAATCATCTCTAGCAGCCCCGCATATGCTTGTCTGTGATGGTAATGCAGAAAGGCTGACTGTCCACAGAGGATGTGTGAATAATCTCTTGAGACAGGAGCCATGGCAGCCTGGGAGACTTCCTGTGGGTCCTGAAGGTGAGCTGGAAAGGTGTGATGCCACCCACCCACCCCACGCCTGAAGAACAAATTGTTCACCAAATCCACTAAGGAGGCAGCTATATTTCATGCCAAGGACAGACTTTTTCTGAAGGCACTTAATTACCATCAACCCACACACTATTTCTTTATTTTTCACAAAAATGCTGAGGAGGGGCTGCGCTGCAGCATAGATTCAGTGGATCACAGACAGTTGGTGTACTGATTTCTGGAAGTTATTTAGAATATTGTCCGGGGGTGGCTGGTGGGATACAAAGTGAGGAGGAAGAAAAAAAAATCACTGTGCCTCCTTTCGACATCTTTGGATAAGCTCTTCCCTCTACAGAGGGAAAGTAGCAAGTTGCTCTTTGAGACTGCTGAATAGAAAATTGGATACATGGAAAGAGACCACTCCCCCTCACCAATTCAGCAATTGTTTGATGAATTTTTCTCCCTCCCCCACATACCACTTATCCTTTCCGATGTGGAAATTGCTTCCATCCCATATCTGAATAGTCATGCTTTTTGAAGGCTCTCTCTTCATCCCCAGCTCTGCTCTTTCTTTCCTGCCCACTCAGGACAGCCTTGGCCAGTGGGATGAGTAAGCCGCAGACCTGACACTGCCACCTCAGTCTTCTTCATGCTGCCATCAAAGGCTGCCCAGCCACGGGCCATTAGCCAATCTCTTGCCTGTGCCAGTTGGACATGGCCTACTAAACTCTCACAGCTATTGTCACCGTAGTGATTGAGCTGAGTCCCAAAGCAGAGATGACAAATGCAGATCACGCCCTTTCTTGAAGGAGTGGGGAGTTATGGGTGCAGAATATTTCATATGCTGTCAAACTTGGCTCATGTGCTTGATTCAGTTTTGTTGAATTAATGTGTTCATTTGTTTGTTTTCTTCTCTTCCCTCGTATTCTTTGTAATGAAGGATGTCTGTGTGGATGGAGGAGAGGGAGAGGATGTGTGTAAAAACGAAGGGGATATAAAACTAAAAGATATCAATAAACATGAAGAAAGATCATAGCTACTGTCTTTCTGGGAAGTCAAAATGGGTAAGCTGTACTGTGATGGGAGTTCTCACTATTTCATAAAATCAGCATTTATGATGCTCACTGCTGGTGGCTGGAGGGGGAAAGGAAAGGCCTTAAGGGATATGCCTAGATCCTTCACATAAACCAAGTCATAAAAGCTACGAAATCTTGATTTTATAAGTGCATTGAGACATGTGTCTGCTCACATGAGCTGGGGTCATATAAAGCAAAGTCAAGCAGATGAGTCAGGATTAGGCCCAATCCACAGTACAACCGTATTGGTAGAGAATTCGATATGGGGGAGAATGAGATCTCACAGTGAGAGAGCGAATGGCAGTCAGAATGAATTACAGAACTTTCCGATCGGGGCCTGCTATCAAGAAGGACTTCTGCTGGATGTGACCTTAAGTGGCTCACAGCTTCCTTCTTGACTACAATGAACTAACAATCTAGTTGAAGAGAGACTCGATCTTGTTAAAGATGTATTAGATCCCACACTTGCATCAGGAGCTCAGGTGACTGTGGAGAAAGAGTTCAAGACAAGTCTAAAAAGGCAGGAGACAGCAATGCCTGACTAGCTCTTCTGGACCTAGGCTAGCTCTGAGTACTCCCTAGGGACCTGGCTTCTGCTGCCTTCCTGGATGCTGGGCCACAGAGACAGTGAAGTGGAAATGGCTCCTGACCTTGTCTCTAACCCCAAGCCCAGAGCTAATCATGCTTGGAACCTAACCATCCAGGCAAGATCCTATGGCTGCTTAGGCCTGAACCTGCCTCACTTTCCACCTCTCCCTGGCACTTTACATTCAGAAGCTAAGCTCCGGTCAGATGTTTTTAAAGTCAGAGTTGATGAATATTCATTATGTGCCTGCTATTTGGCACTGTCTAAATGCTGTGGACACAAAGAAGGTTATAAGCAAGTTTCTGCCTTCAAGGAGCTCATAGTCTAAGGAAGGAGTCAAGGCCTAGAATAAGCTGACCATGGAGCAGGGAAGGTGGCAGGAAGTGTCCAGAGGAAGTGAGAATTGCAAAGGGGACTTCATCTTGCAGAATGATGCCTTTCTGGAGATTGGGAACTCCAGGAGGTCAGCCAGGTGGGAAAGGCCAGAAGCTACGACCCCAAGAGTGGAAGAGAGGAAGAAAAGACTATGCTGGATCTGTTCCCAAGGGCCTCCTTTAGTCAACCTGGTTAGGTATTTTTTTTTTAATTTTATTATAGTTTGCATCATTCATTTCCACAAGAT
>CM053589.1:206659957-206676486 GCA_028646515.1 Pseudochirops corinnae
AAGGAATCTAGGATTTGGGAGCTGTTTTTACTTTGCTTCTTATGCTTATTCTTACTCATGGTTGTTCAGACTGTGATTTTATTTTATTTTTTTTTAATCTCTACGGGGCTCTGCTTCCAGAAGGGAAAGCTCTGTCCCAAATCGCTGGGGCCCTCTCAGCTGCCGTAGACTTCCGGCTGACTGGATAATGAAGACTCCAAGACCGAGGCCCAAGACGACGATCCAGATCCAGGCCAGTCAACGTGAGAGCCCTGGCCTGAAAACAATCGCTCAGTCTCCCTGCTGTCTGCAGGCCTCGGGTGGGAAGCTACAACACAGAGGCGGGTGCAAAACCTCTGCCTTTCACTTTTCCGCTCTGGAGACCTTTGGGCCAGAGTACTTATCTCCCCCTTTTGCAATCCCCACTCGCAGCTGGTGGTAATCCGCAGCTGGTGGTAATCCGCTCACCAGAAAGGCTCTTCCACAGCCCCCGGGGCGCAGCCGCGGCTTCAGGACAGGCTGGCTTCAGTTGGCAGTGCTGATATGGTTCCTCATAGCGGAGCTGACTTTAGTGGGAAGTATCCTTGTGTGCGTTTTGGAGTTATGGGATTGGTTTCGAGTCCTATTTTATGGGTATTTTGGGGTGGCTATGTGAGAGCTGCGATATGTTGCTGCTGCTATGCCGCCATCTCGGCTCTGCCCCAACCTGGTTAGGTATTAAACTTTAAGATATTGAATATTGAATTTGCTAGCTGGTGGCCAAGGCCTGTGTGCTAGACTTGGTGAGAGTACCTGTAGTTGGAGGCTAGCAGTGTCTCTGCATCCGCCTTGATCTTCCTCAGCACCAGCCCTCAGGGAAGCCCTGTCATCACTGCAGGAACAAGGGGGAGGCTACAGAAGACAGGTCCTGGGACTGGAAATAGAGGGAGATCCTGAGGAGCTACACTCGCTAAAGTGATTGCAGTATTTAAGCTTTCAATTTCACATAAGTAAATTCATGTTGGTTTGAAATTTTGAGGAAACTGGTGACATCATGGACAGGACCCAAATCTGGAATCAGGAAGAACTGATTTCAAATCCTGCCTCAGAACTTGCTAGCAGTGTGAACTTGGACAAGTCATCTAGCCTCTGTATTCCTCAGTTTCCCTTTCTGCAATAAAAGCCCCTACCAGCCAAGACTGTTGTAAGGATTACCAGAGATGGTATTTGTCAAACCCTTTGCAAAACCTGGAGTATTATCTAATGTTAAATTGTTGTGATTGTGGCTGCTGCTGCTGCCGCTAAGTGAGGTTTGACTTCTCTGGGCCTATACAGCTTGAAGCCATGACTTTTGTGGGGAGTGGGGGGTAATTCATAACCCAAGGTAAGCTTCTGATCTATAGCACAGGGAAATATGTAAAGGATGTCAGTCATGGGACTCTGTGCATGTGCTCTGTTTGTACCCACCTTGTTTGTCCTCTGTTTTGGAAGAGGACCAGTGACACTGGGGGGTGAGGTTTTGACTTAAAGTGAGACAGAATTGCCAAAGTTGTCAGCCTCATTCTTCCTGTGTCATCAAAGGCCAGAAGCAGGACAAAAGTCAAGACAATGACTAATGGTGGCCTAAGATGCAGTGAATAACCTTGACCAGGTTCTAAGCTTTCCAGTGTCTGCTCCAGCCATCTTCATGACTGTTGGAACCAATTGTTCTCCTCCACCCACTATTTTGGGGAGAGTCTTCCCATGCCTGGGCAGACACCTTCCTAAGTCACCAACAGCTCTGAGGCTGCTCAGTTACTCTGAACCTAGTCTGGCCCATCTGTTAACATGGTTTTTTGGGGGTGTGGCCACTGCATATGCTACAGTTTCTTGGAGCCCCAGAGAAGAGTTGGGTGAATCAGGTAGACATGAGAAGGGCTCAGCTAACCCTCAGAGGTGCTACTCCTCCCAAGCCCTCCTTACACCCCTGGAGTAGCTCAAGCTTCAAGTGCCATCTGGTGGCTTTCCCAAGTATGGAACCCTGAGGCAATTCTGCCTTGATCCCAGTCCAGTAATGAAATTCTTTGTTCCAGGGACTCCAGACTATTTCACATGTACCAAGTGTTCCACGTTGGACCTTTGTCTTAGGGAATTTAAGGCATAAGACAACGTAAGCAGGCTCCTTCCTACATTGTCCCTCTTTTAACATGAGTAACCACCTCATAATTCCTGGTCTCATTTCCATTCAGAGTTAGGACAAGCATGAAGAAGCAGTCAAGGAACAACGGATCATTCTGAAACACCTGGTGAGATAAAAGATAAGGTGAACACTTGGCAAATGACTGCTAAATCTCCCTTTGAAGGTGAGGACTTGCTCAACTCTGCGTAACTGTAACCATAACGGGGAGACACTTAATCTCTGAGAAATAACAATTCAATTGGTGAGAGATTCCTGTTTGGAAAGAAACAGCCCCTCCAGGCACTGAGTCCAGACTTTCCTTCATGAAGGGACAGTGGTGCCCCAAACTAAGAAGGATTACGGCAACAGCCCAGTCCTCCTGGAGAATTGTCCACAGCTAGGAGCAGCCATGAAACTGAAGGAATGCTAAATGGGCAAGAAAGAGAAGCAGTGAAAACTGGGGAAGAAAGGGAGAGGGAACAAGAATTTATTAAGCACCAACTATTTTTCAGGCACTGTGCTAGGCTGGCATTTGATCATCACAACAATCCTGCAGGCCTCCCTGATTACAAACCTGGTGCTCTATCCACAATGCCACCTACAAGCTAGCTGCTAAATTTGTAGCTAAATTGATCCTAACTGGGTAAATTTCTGGGAAGTCTTCGATGTCTTTGGGTTTGGGTACTGTTTGAAATATCTGAGTCTCAGAATCATTCAGCCAGAATTTTTGCAAAGCTTAGAGATTCAATTCGGTGATGCCAAAAAGGAGGTGATAATCCCAATGGATTCTGCCCTTGTCTGACAGCACATAGAATACTGTTCTCTGTCCTGGATACCACGATTTAAGAAGGACATCAATAATGTATACAATATCCACAGAAGGGTCAGGTCTTGGAGGAATCCTTGAAGGAGAGGACATGTTTAGGTTGAGGAAAAGGAGCAAGGGCCATACCAGGTGACTTCAGGTATCTGAAGGGTTATCATGGTGAAGAGAGAATGAATGTGTTCTTTGCCCCCTGAGAGGCAGACCAGAAGCAAACAGGGTGGGGAGAGATGGGGGAAGTTGCAAACAAGCTAATTTCAGCTTGATGTCAGGGAATATTTTGCATTCATGAGAACTTTCCAGCAGAAGAATGAGGCTCCTTTGAGAGCTGCTGTTTTCTTGGTTTTGAGGCTAGCTCTTTATCTGCTGCAATACTCTGCCTCTTCCTCTCCCTCTTCCTCTATTCTTAGACAGTGACATCAATCAAATCTAGCTTTGAATGATGCTGCACTTACCACCCAAATTTCACCTTTCTACCAAATGAATGCAATGGTTTTCTGTCTCAGGAGGCTGTCTGTGGGAAACCCAAAGATCTCCACCAGATATAATTTCATTTATACTCTCTCAGTTGCAAACACACCACGAAAACAAAATAAGCAAAAATACATAGAAAGGGTGAGAATTCAAAACCCTAGACAAGGGGTAGGGAACCTGCAGCCTTAAGGCTACATCTGGCCCTCTAGGTCCTCAAGTGAACCCTTTGACTGAATCCAAACTTCACAGAACAAATCCCCTATACTGACCCTCTATAAAGTCTTTCCATTTTACAATCTCTGTCAGAGGTCATGCATGGTAAGCACTCCCTTAGCATTTGTCTTGTCGAGTGCCCTAAATCACAAATTGACATGGGAACACAAGAAAGTCTTAAGCATCTGGAGGGAGTTTGTGAACAAAATATACAAACACACAGTATTGTAGAATAACATAATGAAAAAGGATTTAAGAGTCAATTTGAGAGTGTATCTGAACAAGAATCCATATACTAACATGCTCTCCAAGTGAGCAGCTTTTTAAGGAAGATTTCCAGGGAAGAGACTCTACTACCCTCCCCCCTTCCCCCCCCCCTCGCCCAAGGTAGCACATTCCACCTTGGGAATGCTGAATTTTTTTCTTCTATTGAGCTGAAATTTGTTTATCTAGGCTCCTGCCCATTGACATTTGAATATTGAGGGAAGGTAGTATGCTGGAGTAAGTGTTGAGTCTACAGTGAGAGGACAGATAGTTGACCATTGGCTTGACTTTGAATAGTTGTAGACTTTGGGTAAGTGTGTTCTGCCTCTAAACCTCCATTTCCTCCTCTGCAAAACAAAAGTGGACAACATCCAAGATGGAAAGCAGGAAAAAAAAAAAACCTGAGGAATACTTGCTAAATGAATAAGAGAGGTTGTAGGAATTCAAAGAAGGAGATTGCTGTGTTCTATGGGGAGAATACTGATGGATGGAAAAGGAGGACCATTAGGTGAGCCTTGAATGATGGGTAGGATTGGACTTTTTGGAGAGAAATTAGCATGCCCAGAACAGAGGGGAAGTTTACTACAAAACTCTGGCTCCAAAGCAGAGGAAGTTAAGCCTTGCTATCCCAAGTACAAAAATTTTGTCTAGATTAGTCAATTTATATATGATACTAGTGGGTGGTGCCACCCCCCAATAACAAACTGTAGCAGCAACTGCACTGGCATCCCTAAGATAACTGCTGGCACAGGTTCTTAGATCTGCTTTACTAGGAAATATAGCTGTTTAAGGGGTCAAAAGTCTTTTTTTAATTACATTCACTAAGTCAAGGGAAAAGTCAGTATGCTGAACTTCACAGAAAATACAAGTGGAGAAATAAAGACTAACAAGATGGGACTCTGACAGCCTGAATCATCTATACACTTTATATACATCCCTGGATGAAGAGAGCCTTTAAATCTGAGCAATTGAAGAGCTCTGAACATGTGACCAGTGAGAATTTTGACAAGGGAATCACAAGATCCTTCTCATTAGTGAGCCCCCAAAGCAAAATACCAACTCAGAATATATACACACTTCTTAGAATCAGAAGGCATCACAAACCTCCTGACTCAGTGCTGAATTAGAAATTAGCAAAAGGTGTGAAAGTCTTCCTAAAATCAAGCCTCCTCTAAGAAGCTTCCCTTAATCTCATTAACATTACATAAGTTAAGTTTGAATGCTAGACCACAAATTTTAACCTTCTTTATTTGGGAAAAAAAGGATAATTTTAGAGCAGTGAGATTGTAAAATTAGCACTAGTATTTTAGGATAATTATCCTGAATGCAGCATGTAAGAGAGAGCCTGGAGGCAATGCAAAGTTTGTAATCTACTTCGGCAGTCTAGGAGGGAGAAGAAGGACTAGAATCTATTAATGAATTATGTCATGGTAGGGGAAAAGAGAACAGAACCTATTCAAGGAACTTTATGTAGAAAGAACAGCCCCATCTGGGATGCTGATTGAACATGAGCAGTGAAGAAGGTGTCAAGTATCACCTTGAAATTGTCTGTCTTAGTCACTAGGAGAATGATACTATGAGAGAATAAGGGAAATCAGAGAGTCAGTTTTTCTCTTAATGCTTATATGTACATATGCATGTATGTACGTTTTGGGGAGGAGGAAAATGATTCAAATGTGGAAGGTGGCTGTATATTACAGTAGAAGTAAAACTGGCCTTAAAGGAAGAAGCACTTTTGGGATTTGGACCTTGTTGTCTAACAGGCTTTGGGATCATGGGCAGATCCATTTGCCTTTCTAAGCTTCAATTTTCTCACCTGTAAAACAACCCTACAAGTACTTAAATATTGGCTGTTTATTTACTTTTAATATTTATTTAGTATTTTTAAAATAGTAAAATGTGTCTAATATTTTTGGGTGTATGTGCTAATTGATCTTTGGAGTTTCTTCTAACATAACCATTATGAATCAGAGGAAACAAGAGAGAGTAATTCCACCAAAACAAGTAGCATAAAATCTAGGATGGGGCCTCTCTCTAGCTACCAACATCTTAAAACTGCAACATGGTTAGGTGATCCTTGTGAGCCATTGTACCTAGCATAACCAATCCAAACACAGAAAACAAAAAGACTTCCTAAGTCCATCTTTCTGCCAATGAGCTCATCTAGGCATGGCTTTAAATGGCCAGGCCCTTGTCTGCCACCACTGGTAATGGCAGAAGGCCAATTAAACTTGGAGTCCACAGACAGTATCTTTGAGAAATCAGGGCTATTTCCCAAGCTGATGAATCATCAAGAGAAGATAGAAGATTGAAGATGACAAAGAGCAGGGAATCCCAGGAGACAAGACAACATGAAGAAGTAAAGAAACATAGGTGCTGGAGACCCAGATGTAAAAGGTGGCAGATGAATGTCTAAGAGTAGATAAGATCTGTAAAGGACACTACAGGTTAACTATGCCTCTGAGGATTCATTGAGTCACCCAGGAGATTGGGTGCCTTAGAAAGAAATGACAAATATGAAGATCGGAGAGCCCCAGAGGTTCTCTAGCTGAAATATGAATGTGTGCACACAAATACATGTATGTATGCATACGTATGCATATAAGGTGCCTAAAGTAGCAGCAGTTGTTAGCATTTCATGGTATTTGAAGGTTTGCACAGTCTTTTGTATATCAGCTTGTTAGGTCCTCACAACAACCTTGTGGAGGGAAATATTCTTATTATGCTCATTTTATAAATGAGGAAACTGAGACTAAGGAAGGTTAAATCACTTACCCAGGGTCACTCAGTTAGTAAGCATCTAGGGCTCTGACTGTTTTTTTTTTTTTTTCCAACTCCAGGTAACAAAATGGCCCTCCTAGGTTAAACTCTTCATGGCTAACCTCATCATTGGGCAGCTAACTCCAGCCCTCAGACCCCTTCCTCCTCTCATTTGAGGGCTGGAGGTGAAACACCTAACTCCTCCCAATGCCTTCCTTTATAGAGGGCTATCTGTTTTTTGCTCACTCCTTTCTGCATTTGCTGGTCTACCTCAGTGGTGCCCCAAATTCATGGACCAAGATACCCCCTGTTGTCCCATAATTTCTATTTTTCTGCCTCCTTTTGTGTGCTGAATAATACTAAAATAATGTAAACTTATTGAGGACAGTGAATGATTTGCTTTTCATTAATTGTACCCCCAACACTTATCACAGTGCCTGGCACAAAGTCAGTATTTAATAAATGTTTGTTAGATTGGATTGGAATTCAGATCTTCCTGCCTCTAAGTCTAACAATGTATTCAGTGGGTTAATGCCATGCATAAGCAGCTTCTCAAAAGAATGCTACTGTGAATAGCTTTTAAGTTTCTGATTACACAGTATAGTGAACACTCCATTTATTCTATAATAAATCAAGGCAAATTTCTCAGAAAAATCAAGGTACAGTATAATATTCACAACATTACATTTTATTGCAGAAAATCACAATATAGTATTCACAACAGCTTAACATTAGAATGGTCACATAGTTTTCACTACAATGGCCACAGTATTGAGAACAAAGAACAAAAGAAAAATCATTTGCTTTCCCTAAGGAGGAAACCCTCCTTACTTAATCATTCAGTCATTTCACAATACAATAATCAATCTTCCACTCATGGGGCAATGGTAGATTAAATTTATCAGTCACTTATCTAGCAATCAGTCACTAAGTATCCTTAATCGCTAAATACAATCACTAGAAAATTACACAAACCCTCTACCCTTCAGTGTCTAGTAAACTTCAATCTCATCACATATCTAAGGGGAGGCCTTTTCCTCATTTTGACTCAGAGTGGACTATTAGATTCCCTGGATCCCCTTCCATGGTCCCAGCTCCTATCTGAATCCACCAGTCACCTGGATTCAAAGGCAGACATCTCCCAGGTTCTCATCCAGTCCCCCAGGCAATTCTTGGCACACACTGAAGTTCACAGGGTCCAGCACATCTCAAAAGCTTCACCACTTTTGTTGGTGGGAACTCAAGGATCAACCAAGCCACAAACAAACAAAGGCTTATCCCAGTCATGCTTGTTCAGTCCTCCAGCAGTTCAGCTGGCCGGAGGACCCAGAAGAATCTCAGCCTTCCAGGAGGCAACAGCCACTTTGGCCTTCACCATATTGTGGTCTCATAGAAAACTCCAACTCAGTTCTCCCGATGCTGTGAAAATTCTGCCCCCTCCACCAGGAGCCACCAGGAAGAAAATTCTTGATTCTGTTTGTCCTCTGTCTGTCCTTAAATACACACACACACACACACACACACACACACACACACACACACGTGCACGCACAAACACACACACACACACACACACACACACACACACACACATTGATTTCCTGCCTCAGCCAACTCCTTCCTGTTATGTCTGCAAGAGGAGACAGAGTTCACACCTGTTTCTTTCACAGAAGTACTTAGCCCTAAGGGATAAATACCTGCTAAATTAATTACTGTTACATTGGGCCATCAAGGAGCCCAGGTCATACACATAGTAACCCCCTTAGGTTGAATTTGGACCTATGTCCTCTGATTGCAGAATCTAAGTTGTTCCAATCTATCAAACAGCAAAACAGAGAAATATTAGGAGATGTCACTGATGCATGATGAAGTGAGTAGAAGTAGGAGACCAATACAAATGATTAATACAACACATTAAACGAAGAAGACAACAAAATGAAACAAACTCAGTTCAATTGTAAGGAATAATCTCAAATCTTAAAGAGAGATAAGGAAAAAAAGTTTCCCCTTTTCTTTGGAAAAATTGAGTCCCATGGATGCAGAATGCAACATACAGTGTCAGATGCTATTTCTGTGATATATAGCTTTCTTGAGGGTTCTTTATTTCAAGGAAATACTAACAAAGTATTGAGGCAAATGGGGGAGATGGTATGTTACAAAAGGGTTATATCCAGATGTGATGGAGATATAAAAGCAAAAATCCCCTTCTCACTCAAGATCATGATCTTACTGAGTTCTTTACTTTAAAAAAAAATCAAAGAATGAAATATAAAATGAAAAAAGAGACAGAGAGGGAAGGGAGGAAGGAAAGAAGAAAAGAAGGAAGGTAGGAAGGAAGGAAGGAAGGAAGGAAGAAAGGAAGGAAGGAAGGAAGGAAAGAAGGAAGGAAGGAAAGAAGGGAGGGAGGAGGGAGGGAGAGAGGGAGGAGGAGACAGGGAAGGTAGGAAAGGAAGAGAGATGAAGAAAGGAGAGACAGAGAGAGGGAGAGAGAGAGTACAAACATATTAGAAGTCTTCGTAGAAACATGGCTCATGATAACTGGCATCATTGAGCCATGTATTGTGAATTCCAGGAAATTTTTCTGTATTTCTTTTTTTGTTCATCCTTCCAGGAAATACTTCATGGGCTCCAGTTCTGTGCCAGCCTTTGCCACCTCCAAAGGGATATCAACATTTTTCTTATTATGCCAAAATTATGGGTAAGGGAGGTTAACTTGATCTTTCTTGTTGCAAAAGCAGTTTGAAATGTCCACTGTGTGAAAGGTGAAAGGCAAATGAAGCTTCCTATCATAGGCTACGATGTGTTTTGTATAAGTCAAGGCTTTATACAAGGTCAATAGTATATGTAAATTTCAGCCATTCACCAAGGTTCATTTTTCATGTTTTCCTTTGGCACTAAATAGTTATGAGCAAGCTGTTTTAAATCACCAACTTGTCTTATTTTCATAAGTAATCAGAATCCTGAAATAATTGGCCAGAATCTTAAAAAATGTATATACAAAACTGAAACTTTTATAACGGAAATAATGGGTCATCATCTTCCACCTGCTTGTGCTGAAGACCCTGCTTAATTTAATTCCATCAGTCTTGTTCTTCTTTGGTTCATCACTGTCAAAACACATCATTTTGTCTCTTTAGCACTTATTATGGTAACAATAGGCTGCCAGTGCCTTGTCAAACCATTCCTCTCCACTTGGGCTGAAGCTGAACCTTCTAGTACAAAGAGGAAATCAGGGTGGCTCTTCTGCTGTTTTGTTCTTATCTGGTTGTGACTCATTCTTTCTGTGAAACCTGGGGCCCAACCCTCCTGCCAAGACATGCTTGCTTTTAGGAAGGAGGCAGTCCCTCTTTTCTCATCTCCTTTTCTCCCAGCTACTAAGCTACTCAAGGCATTTCACATTCCAACCAGAGGGCAGAGGGGCAGGAAGTAGTTCTTGAGTTTCTTTGACTAACCTTTCTGGGTTATATTCTAATCAGTACCCCTGCTGGAGAAGGGTCTGGATTACTGACTTAAATTCATCCCAGGAGCAAAGGCTACTCTCCCTCCTGCTCTACTCCAGGAATTCCCAGTCCTGGATTTCATCTGGGCCTGGTATTCAACACTTCATTTTGAATGACGAAACACAGGTAGGAGAGCCCTCAATCAAACTGAAAGCATAGACCAGCATTGTGTACTTCAGCCATGGGTGTATTGTTTGGGATATAGAATGACATACCAAATATGGACAAAGTTCAAACCCCACTTCTGAGACTAACTGAATGACCTTAGGTAGGCAAGTTATCTACAAATTGAGGGGTTTGGATTGGCTGCTTCCTCAGTTTCCTTCTTCCCCACCTTCCCCATATAAGTGATAAGAGGAACCCAAAGTAGGTGTCTGAGTATACTCTGGTACCCTCATTAATCCTAGCTTGCAAGGGCAGCAAGAGATATTATGTATTGAAAGTTGGCTGCCCAGGAAGCCCACTGGATATTGAAAGAGCCCAAGAGCAAAGAAAGAAAAGGTACCTCCAACATCCAGAATGGGCCTCCAGCCAACAGCAATGGTGAGTCAGCCTTTGTCATTGACCGGTGTGATGTGGATGGAGGCTCAGAAGAGGCAAGGCATGCAAAGCCCTTTGTAGCCTTTGAAGCATTACAGGGATATCATCTGCTGTGGACATTGATGTTAATTTAATTCATTTAGCTCTTTGAGGGCGGGGGCTGACTTCCTATTTCTATCTATATCCCTGGGCTTAGTCCAGTACCTGGCACACACTAAACATTTCCCAAATGCTTGTTGCCTTGGAATTTATAGATGGACAGTGCCTTGGTGATGGTTATCTTACATATAAGAAAACAGACCCAACAAGAGAAAGTGATTCCCCCTAAGCAACATCAGTGAGAAGTAGAAGAACCGGAGCTTCTGATCCATTGCTTTCTACCAACAGCTCCTGACTGAGCACCATGGTTACTTACCCCACAGCACGCCTGCTGTCACTGGCCCTTCCAGCTTCAGATATGCCTTGGAGCAGGCCTTGGACAAACATGTCACCCTCATTGGCAGTCAGTCAACAACAGTTTATTTTTTTATTATTGATACTGCCAAGGTATAGAAAATTACTGTGATTAGTGTGCTGGTATCATTCTCAAAAGAAAGAATAGCTAGGTGGTATCCTAGGGGATAGAACACTGACTTTAGAGTCAGCTAGTATGGTCAACTTCTCCAGTCTTTGTCAAGTCTGGGTCCCTTTCTCCACGCTCCCTCCCACAAAGCCCAATGCTTGTTGAGTCTCTGCTCTACTGCTTGCTCCCTGCAATGTCAATGATACCAGTCATTCCAATGACGTATGAGTTCCTGTTTTGGTATAAGAGCAAGGGTGGACTGGGGGAAGAGACTGTATTTTAAGTCTATTGTCTAATCGTTTTGTGTAATGTTTCATCTAACTAATGTACAACATACTTTGGAGTCAGGGGAATGTTTCAGTTATTTCTGAAAATTCAGGGCATAGGCATCTACCTATTCAGCGTATAGCTAAGGCTGTCTCTGATCCTAGCCTACTTCCAGAATGATATCCTAAGGTTCCCCAAATCCAAGCACAGCTTTCAGAATGAGACAGAGCTGGGGCCTTCTTGGGCTCTGCCCTGGTCAGACAACTTCTGGAACCCTGGGAAGAGTTGAAGCCATTGTAGATTAGGGAGGATATTGATGAGCTGGAATTTATTCAGGGGAGACCAATTAGGATGGTCAAGACGATATAGACCATGATATATGGGAATTGACTGAAGGTATTTGGGATGCTTAGCCTGGAGAAAATTTTTTTTGAGGGGGGTCCATGATAGAGGCCTTCAAGTAACTTAAGAGATGTCAAATGGAAGAGGGATTAGGCTTGCCCAGCTTGACTCCTGAGGAAAAAAGCAGGAGAGTCAGTGGGGTAGGAAGAGTAAGAGAAGCAGGCTTCTGGTAAAAAGAGAGAGAGAGAGAGAGAGAGAGAGAGAGAGAGAGAGAGAGAGAGAGAAGGAAAGAGAAAGAGACAGAGACAGAGACAGAGAAAAAGAAGAGAGAAAAGAAACTTCTAAAAATACAAGCAGTCTCAAGGAAGAACAGGCTGCCTCAGGAGGTCACCCATCCCCTAGTCTGCTTGTTTGCGCTTCTACACCAGCCCAGGTCATATTTTATATGTAATAGTCTACGCAGCCCCACCATACCTTTCTCCCATCTCTCTCTTACCTATTGTTCTGGCCTCAGTCATCAAATAATACTTTACCATTATGATTTCTAGAATTGTGAAGGGGAAACATCAGTTACCCACCCTCTGAACCATCTCATGGGTCTAGCGTCTTCCCCAGGTCACCTTGTGCCCCATGTATTATCACCAGTCTTTAGAGTGCAAACAAGGTCTACCTCACTAATATCCTTTTACCCATATCCCTTAGTATAGTTACTGAACAACAAACACTTAATACTTCACCCATTCATTCTAGTTTTTCCCTCCAGGTAGATCCCTCTTCTATGTGTAAGTCTTCCAAATATCTGACACATCTTCTACTCTCCAGACTAAACATTCTTGTTCTTTGACCTAATCTTCCTACTTCAACTTCACAGCCCACGTACACATCTGCCTAGGCCATCTCACCAGCTTCTTGCTTCCCATTATCCTGTTTCTCTCTGCCTAGACCAGTGACCAATTCGTTAGACCTGAGAATTGTACTTCCACATTCATTTCTTCTACAATCAAGGCCCTAGTCCCTGGGGAAGTAAATCTACTCAGTGAAATCTCACATCCTAGATGCAAGTGAAATGATTGATCATATAATATGGAAAGTAGCCTGCCTAGCCCACTGTGTCTACTGGCTAGCCCTAGGCACCAGACTATGTCTCAACATCACCTCTCATATCACCCTGACCCAAAGTGCTTTTCATTTCTTTAGAACAAAAACTTCTCCAGATCACGATTCCCTCTATGAGTTATGTTCTATTAGAATGCAAACTTCTTGAAAACAGGAAATATTTATTTCTTTTCTTTCTCTCTTCCTTCCCTCCCTCCCCCTTTTTCCTTCTTTTCTTTCCTTTCTCTTTGCTTCCTTCCTTCTTTCCTTCCTTCCGTCCTTCCTTCCTTCCTTCATTTTAATCTTCCTTCTTCCTTTCCTTCCCCTCTCTCTCCCTTCATTCCTTTCTTTCTACCAACAGTGCTTAAACAACATGGTAGACACTAAGTTTGTAACAAATGTTTTGTTTTTTCTTTCCCTTAATGTTCCATTCATCTTCCTATTGCACAATCTTTTTCTCTGCATCATACTGGGTACCCTCCTCTCCATCACTTCCTGATTGTCAGCCTCCTCCCTGAGTCATGGTGTTCTGAATTGAACATGATGCTGGTGACACTTTCTGACTATCCAGCCATTACTTCCCTAATCCTGAGCACTGTGCCCCTCTTACCATGGACTGAACACATTGGAGTTTCCATGGCTGCTTTGTCACGTTGCCGACTCATATTGAAGTCCCCAGGTTTTGTTTTCCTTCCTTACTCACTATTGTCTACTCATATCTCTCCTTTCTTTTGGTTGTGAATACAATGCTTGAACCCAAGAGTAGAACATTACAATTATCCCTATTAAGTGTATCTTACTTGCTTTGGTACATCATGCTAATCTCTTAGAATCCTTGTGTGCTCTGATTTTGTGATCAAGTATGTGAGCCCTTCAAGATTTTTTGTCATCTGAATATTTGACAAATATATATCTCTGGGCTCATCCAAGTCATTGCTAAAAGCAATGACTGGCTGACTACTTGTCAATCAATGTATTTGTTAGTGGTAATAATCTCTATGGTCCCTTCTCCTTCTAGCACTCTGTCCTATTTAAAGAACTTAGAATGAATCAGTCCATATTTAAGGTAATTTGATTACAAAAGTATATCTGAAAATTTGCCTGATCAAAGCCACAAACCATACAAGAAGAGAGAAGTCCAAGAGACTAAGGCCTCCAGGTACCACAGGCAATCTGAGAAGGTCCATCAATATGCAGTAAGAAGTTCACATGCTGGTATAAGGAAAGTTGAACAAGATATTCTGCCTACTGGGTAGGACATTAGTGAAAATGGGTGGAAACATTCTAAAAAAGAGAGTGCTAGCATCAAGAAGGTTTGGGGGCATGCAACATGGATTCAGGTCAAGGACAAAGAAGATTCCAATGTCTAGAACTGGGATTATTGTTATTGTTCCTTCTTTGTTTTTCAAGAGGACCAGTGACATCTCAGGGTGATGTCTAGGCTCACACATGAATTGAATTTAAGTGAGGCAGAGTTGTGCTAAGTCATCAGCCTCACTCTCCTTCATGAGTCATCAAAGGCCAGTGGTAGGACAAAAGTCAAAATATTTATAATGGTCCTGGAGGCAATGGGCTCCCTTGGTGTCTTTGATGCCTGACCAATCTCTAAGTGCTCCACACTGCCTGCTTCAGCCATCTTCATGGCCATTGGAATAGATTGGTGTCATCTGTCCATTTTGTTAGGGGAGTCTTCAAAAACTTGCAGCAGCCATCCTCTTAACTCACTGACAAGTTAGAGGCCTGTCAGTTACTGCTTTAGCCTGTCTGATAACATGGTTTACTGAGATGTAGCTGCAGCATATGCTACAGCTTCTTGGAACCATGGGGTAGAGTTTGGCGACAGATGGATACCAAAGGTGGATAAATTGCTTGTAGGGATGAGGTGCAACTGGGGGCTGAGAACAAGGTAAGAAGCCACTTGATAGAACAAGATACAAGGTCTGAGCAAAACCAGAAAGAATTCACTTCTCTGAAAAGCCAATTTGATCAAACAAACTTGCTTAGGCAATTGCTATATGCCCCTCCCCGCCAATTCCTGTATGCATTGTCCTAATAAGATCATGTTTCCAATAAGGCCTGCATTATTATGCATGAAACTGAACATATAGAAAGAGACATAACTCCAAGTTTGTGGAGAAGAGGCTAAGACAATGCTGTATACCTGCAGAAGAGATAGAGTTGAGTCCAGAGTGTCTTGAGAAAGAGTTATGCACTTCTAGAGACATTTCAGTGAAGCACAAATGGACAGAGGGTACTACAGAAAGCACAGAGAGAAGAAGAGAATTCTGGGAGCTGCGGTCTTCTAGGGGAAGCTGGCTCTTGATAATTTTTTATCATGGCTCCTTAGAGAATCTGGAGACAGAACTTCTCCCTGCATGAAATTAGTCTCTCTGTTGGGTTAAGATGAGATTTCTTTTCATTCTCAGTTAAGAATTTATACAAGCTTCTATTCTATGTGACACAGATCTGTGTAACTTCTCCTACTTGTATTTGCTTTTTGCTTGAGTAAAAGGGGCTAAACTTTTCCCTATTGTGATGATATTTTCTGTGGCAGGTATTTAATAGGATAGGAGCAAATTGGCTAATGCAATATAGAGCCCTACCCTATTCCTTAAGAGCCTTCCCTTCAGGAGGGGTGGAGCCAAGATGGCGGCATAGCAGCAGCAACATATCACAGCTCTCACATAGCCACCCCAAAATACCCATAAAATAGGACTCTAAACCAATCCTAGAACTCCAAAACACACACAAGGATACTTCCCACCAAAGTCAGCTCGGCTACGAGGAACCATATCAGCACTGCAAACCGAAGCAAGCCTGGCCTGAAGCCACGGCTGTGCCCCGGGGGCGGCTGGGCGGGAGAAGCAGAGAAAGCTCTCAGGTGAGCAGATTAGCGACAGCTGCGCATGGGGATTGCAAAAGGGGGAGATAAGCAGTCCGGCTGGCCAAAAGGTCTCCAGAGTGGAAAAGCGAAAAGGCAGAGGTTTTGCACCCGCCTCCGCATTGTAGCTTCCCGCCCATGGCCTGCAGACAACAGGGGGACTGAGCGATTGTTTTCAGGCCAGGGCTCTCCCGTTGAGCAGCCTGGATCTGGATAGTTGAATTGGGCCTCTGTCTTGGAGTCTTCATTATCCAGTCAGCCGGAAGTCTACGGCAGTTGGGAGGACCCCAGTGATTTGGGACAGAACATTCCCTTCTGGAAGCAGAGACTCATAGAGATTAAAAAAAAATAAAATAAAATCACGGTCTGAACAACCATGAATAAGAATAAGCATAAGAAGCAAAGTAAGAACAGCTCCCAAACCCTAGATTCCTTGTTGGGGAAAAGAAAGATCATGGGAGAGAGAGGGAGGAGGAGAATGCAGCCAGAGCACCCCGACCACAGGCCTCCAACAAACATGAAGAATGCCTTAAAGCTAGAGATGAGCTGAAGAAGGATTTTCAAAACCAAATAAGGGAAGTGGAAGAAAAATTCGGAAGAGAAATAAGAATGTTGCAGGAAAATCATGAAAAGAGAGTCAGCAGTATGACTGAAGAAATCAACACCCTAAAAAATAGATTAACTCAAATGAC